>VYXH01000106.1:147609-168053 GCA_013397275.1 Burhinus bistriatus | reverse complement strand
AAGAAAAAAGATTCGAGTGAGGGGGGGAAATAAAGGAAAAAAAAAAAAAATATAAACCTACTCTGTGATCAACTCGTTGCGCCTCTGCGCAGCACGGCACCCATGGAGTGTGCATGTGTGGGTTCTTTTTTAAACAAATACGTAAAAATAAGTGCCAAGAGGAAGGTGTGTGGTGTGCTAACAATAAAGGAGAATGTATGCAGCGACCCCGCCCGCCGCGTCCCGTGCCTTCATTTCAGCTCTGCGAGGGGTTCTTCGGCCTGGTCCCCGCTCTGGGATGTCGTGAGGGGTGGGGAGCTCGGAGCATCGCAGCCCCCTTCCCTCACCCCATCCTCATCCTCCTCTTCCTCCTGGCTGCGTTTGTGCTTAAATCCATCACTTGGGCTAGTGCTGACCTGACTCCATTGTAATTCCCGGCAGCGCGTTGTGGGAAATCCTGCTGTGGGGGCCGGTGGGGAGCCGGGATGGGAAATTGGCTTCCCCCCTCATCTTTGCAGCCTCGGTTTTGGGGACGTGGCTCGCAGCATCTTTCTTAAACTTGGCCTTTTTATAGACTGGAGCAGACCCTGCTCCCTCTGGAACTCCTCCCTCTGCACCAGAGCAGGCTGCAGCCCAACGGGCAGCAGACGCACGGGCAGTGGCAGGGCTCCCTGGCTTGGCTGGTGAGCACGCGTCCCTGCAAAGCCGTTCCGCCACGGGAACAACTCTCCTGGCTGCGAACGCCTTCCCTGGGCCTACGACTGGGTTTTAATTGCCCCGAGCAGCCCCAGCCATGGGGATACCTGGCTGGAGCCTTGACCTACTCTGGCCCCTTGCCTGCCCCCAAACCTGCCCCCCTGGCCCTGCCCGCAGGGTTGCAAGGGTTGTCTATTCGGGACCCAGCTCTTGCCTCTCGCTGCGAGCACCCAAGCGAGGCAGGGAGGGACGTTGCTCCTTCTCCATGAATTTTCTCATTCCCCTTTAACAGACGAGGTGCCAAGAGCTGCAAGTCTGAACGCTTTCAGGCAAAGAAACGCTGATCATGGTCACTTCGGGCTTTTTTTTTTTTTTTCTATTTATTGAAACATCTCTTTGCCCTGAAGTGCACACGCTGGAAATGGCTGTTGCAGCGTGCCGTAGGAAATAGCTCTTGTGAAATCTTTCAAAGCTCCCCAAAATGTTCTTTATTTGCCCAGGGCTCTTCTCATCGCCTGCACTTATGTTTCCATTCCCAGCCCTCACTCATCAGCACTCCTGGAGATGCTCAGCTCCACGCAAAGTTAATTTTCACACCGTCTTTTAAGGTGTTACGCAGCCTGGAGCAGTGACACCAAGCCGCTGGCCTGGCACATCAGGCTCAGCCTGGCTGCAGAGTGTCCCCGGGGATTACTGCCACCATTGAGCCCACAGCTCCAAATCCCCGGCCACGGTGACCCAAATCCTCCATGCCCCGAGGCACTGTGCCAGCAGGCGCAGTTTGTGTGTCTGCCCTGGCCCCCCCCGCCCCCGACGTCCCCCATCGGTGGTCATTCTGGCCGTGGAGAGACCTGCTGAGGGCAGACACGTCCACCAGCGTCTCCCCTAGGAGCGGTCGGAGGTCTCCCATCCATCTGCCGTGGGGCCCCTCGTGTGCCCTAACTACCCCCTGTAATGAAACCTGGGCTGAAGCGCAGCCTTTCCCTTCACCAGCAGCATCAATGCCTTCTAATTGCTCAGGTCCCAGCTTGACGAAGCATTTAGAAAGCGTACTTGACTCCATCCCAATTCAGCAAGGCAATTAAATGCACTCATAAATCCTCCTGAAGTAAATGAGACTTAATCATAGGCTTAAAGCTCAGCTGAATTCAGACCTTAGCAGCAGGGCAAGTTTCCCTTAACCTCTTGCCCAGCTGTGCGAGGCTGTCACATGCTTTGGCGTCTGAACCGAGCTCACCGCACAGACCACGTCCTGTCTTGCTCTCCTGGGGATCTCCTCTAGCCCTTCTCCAACGTCCCTTTACCTTCGCACCGAGGGTCATGCGTACCCTCTGGCCTGCCGGTCTTCTCCCTGCTCTCCAGGGCAGAAGCCCAGGAGAGCTGCAGGCTGGAAGCGTGCTCGGTGGAGGTCTGTGGGCAGAAGCACCTGGTGGCACAAGGGACTTCCTCCTCTTGAGGTTGGTGTCAGAGTTAACGGGATGCCTATGCGCTGGCGAGCTCTCAACCATGAGGAATCCATGTCTCCTTTGGGTTGGAAGCTCTGACAGGAGCTAGCTGGCCTTTTAATCCTTTCTCTCAAGACTGCTTCTAGGCCCTCATGCTGTTCTCGTGGTCCCTCCTGGATGTCAGTTCTTCCGCAAGTGGAACAAGCGAGTCCCTCGCTGCCCAGAGCTATGAGATTCCCCTAAAGCACTGCATAAATGAGAGAACGGAGATTTGGAGATGGAGGGGCACTGCAGAGAGGCGCAACCCCTGATCGAGCCTAACCAGGTTCTAGGGAGCAGATGACAACCCCCCACGCTAGGTATGCAGCGAGGACCTTCCCCGCGTCCCTCCCGTATCCCTCCCTGGTATCTCCCTCATCAAACTGAAAGGCAAATTGAGGAAACGGGTAACAAACACACCTCAGCTGGTCTTAGCTTCTGGACAGACAATGTGAGGACGTAAGAGGCTGTTTGCTTATTCATAAATCATTATCTAATGATTTATGAACCCTGTGTTGGTTGTGCTTTTGTTTCCCACCCCCACGCTGTTACTCCGTTAGGGGCTCCAGAGGTTGGGCAGCACATGAAAACTAACACATACCAAAATGTTTCATTTTCAAACACCTTGAGACAGAAAGGGACACATCTGGAACGACGGCAGCAGCAGAAAGGACCTACGGCTCGTAAGGCTTTTTGGTTTTGGCAGCCTAGTTAAACAGATAACCCAGCCACACCTGCCTCTGGGAGAAAGAGTTCTTTATTTCGTGCAGGAAGGCTTGGAGTCAATCAACTTTAACAAATGACCAATGGTTTCTAGGGTCTCTTGTTGGGGCAGTTGTTTCACCAGGTCCAAAGCTCTCACCCCCGCCTCACGAGCCTGGAATGAAACAGAAAAGACAAAAGAATTGTCAGGAATTTGGCTTTTCTCAGGGGTTAGTTAAAATACCTGCAGAGGCTCATTGGAATAGCAGCACTGGAGCAGATCCCAGCTCCGGCCACTCAGCCGCCTGCTGCCGAGGGTGACCTGCACAAGCTGCTTTACAGGAGAGAGTAAAGCTGCCAACAGAAAGCATATTTAGGATCCAGTGGTGCAGACAGAAGCGATTACCAACCCCAGCCCCCCACCCTGCAGATCGTTACCTCCCATTTAATACAGCAGCTCATCTGAACATTCCCAAAGCTATTTCAGGAAAAAAACCCCAGCTGCAGTGACTCTATCTGAACTAAATCCCTCCCTTCCCTTGGTAGCTCTTCCAGGGATTAGACATTCCCACAGATACAAAGCTTTGCCTTTTTTTCTAATTTGAATTTGTTTCTTTGCATCTTCCAAACACTGACTCACATCATTATGGCTTTCCCTGATACAACGAAGAGACCATCAGTGATCTGTATTTTCACCCTCCAAAACACAGACAGAAGGAACTCGGGCTTTTGAGCGCTTAGCCCGAACAAAGAGGCCTGATTTCCAGATGGTTACTGCTCAGCACTTCCTCAAAAATCAATGCTTTTTAAGGCAGAGAATTGGGCACTCTGAAGTCAGCATGTGAATTTTTTAGTCATAAATACATAAAAATACAGGGGTGCAAATTCAAAACCGAATTACAGGGTACAACAGAATGAACTTAGATGAACATCATGGTAATTACAGGGAGTCTGGCTCAAGGGGAGACACGTGCGAGGCCCATGTCTTGCTCACTGCATAACATCCCACCTCACGTCTAAATGCAGCAGCTCTGCCAGGATATCCCAGATGAAGGACGAACCCAGAAAACGTGGGTAACTACACTCGGTGTTGCCTGGCAGAGACCAAAACAGATCCGAGGGGCTTTATTAGCCTTGACAGAGCGCAGATCACGAGCTGGCTTTGTGCAGAGCTCGAGGCAGCTCTGTCCTCGGTCACCCAGCACTGCAAGGCTGTTGTGGGCTCAGGAGAGGCGCCAGGTGTACACAGGCAACCGGCTTCATGGGATAGGGTGAGCACCAAAACAGATTTAGGCAACACTCCTGGACCCTTTCACTAGACAAAATTTACCTTTGGTAAATCCATGATCAGGTAATAAAGCATGGCAAGAGCATGCAGAACTCTGGCAGTTTCCCCGGGTTGTTGCTTTGGTGCCTGTTCTCGGATATCTAATACCGCATTCAGCACTCGGATTGCTTCTGCTTGCTGGGCTTCAGCTGCATCGAGAATGAAATAATCTTGTTGGACGTATGCATGCAAGATAATATATTCAAAACTGTCCAATTATCTCTTCTAGACATCAAAGCGTTTCTACTACAAGCATCAATGCGGTATCCCAGCTCCGTGCAAATTCCACACCCATTAGCAGATATCTTTTCATCCAGTCAGTAATTGTGTTGATTAGCCTTTAGTAAGGATGTGGAGTCATAACAGCTGCATGAAAAGAGCAACTTTCATACTCCTGTCATAACCGACGATGGTATCGCATCGCTCTGTCTTGGTGCAGTTCCTACTGGATGGAGACAATGCCAGGCAGTGGGATACAACTCTGACAATATTCTTACGACCACAGATGGTAGAAAGCAGAGAAGGACCAGTCTACTCTGACTTCAGCGGAGCGTAGGGTAGCGCCGTGCACACTAGCGTGCACACTAGTGCTTATGCACCTTTATGTCCTAGTGAGAGATTCCCCACCTTCCCTCCCGAGAGTACTCTCCAGATTAATACACCCAATTATAAGCACGTGCTATTCCATCGTGTCCTACTGCTTCAGAAGACAGAGCTCTAAACCTGCCTAAAGTGAGATGAAATGTCACTTTCACATAATTCAATGAGGACAAAGGAGCTGCAGAGAAATGAGAATGTTGAAGTGGAATCGAATCCCGAAAGGCAAAATCTTGTATTGTTACAGTCACCGCCAAGGGCGCTGTGAAAAGGAGCACATAAACAAAAAGGGTAAAGCTGTGTTTCCACTTGAGCACCCTCATTCCTCAAGCAGCCTTGTTTGTTTCATCCAGCACAATCCGCTGAGCATCAACATCAGAAATACCCGTGATTCCGATTCAATTTGATCTACAGAAATGCCATGCAAAACCCAACGCCATGAATACGAACGGTGGGATGTACGGATTCTTTAAAATCCCGTCTTCCAAATGGTTCTGCGCAATAGCGGTGCTTACTCATATGGTTGTCGCTGACTTCCTTGTCCCCAGTGAACGGAGACATTTCCGGTCGTGACTTGAGAATTTGCTCCTGCACTTGAACTGACTTCACAAGAAAGGCATGCCAGATGTCGGTTACCTATCAGGAAGCAAATGAATTATTTCACTTGTATGAATAGATGGTATTTAACAACTAGTTATTCTATAAACAATGTGTCCTGCAATGCGCGTCCCTGCCACAATAACCGGAGTGCCGGCTGGTTAGTGAGCTGGCTGCTGCCAAGCTGGATGTTTCACGTAGAGAGGTGACTGCTCTTCTCCCAGTGGCAGCCTTAGTTGGAAGCTCATTTCTCCATCTGACCATTAGTTTTCATCAAACTTGAACAAATCTAACTAAACTGTTCACCAAAAGCAAATGTGGTTGAAGTTTGCGAGGGGAATGGAGGCAGATTGCACAGCTGCCAAAGCCTCGTTTCCACAGAAAATCAAGCTAAACAAATGAAAGCTCATTTTTTTCAGTTATTAGAGCAATTAGATAATTGTTACTTCCCTTGCTTGATGATTCTGTTCTGACGACCTTTTATCAATGTGACTTTTCATTGAGTCTCAGCGTAAATTTTACATGGCTCATTTGTACACTGTTGCTGCTCAGCAACTCTCCTCCGGCCCTGGAAACCCCTTGGCCACCTTCTCTACTTGTGGGACTCGCTCTCACCTTTGGCGCGGGGTATTTGGTAGCTGCCCAAGTTGAAGACAAGTTGAATAATAGTTTTTAACTTGAGTACAGAATTTATCCCTCCTGGTTTTAACTCAGAGAAATATTGAAGTATGAAAAGGGTTTCTGATATTGATCCTAAAAGGCAACGCTGGCACTTGATATGGTCACCATCATATTAAAGGCAGTCAGAAACAGGAAAAACATTGGAAAGAGCACAGAAAAAAAAAATGAGAAATATATAGAGGATGACCTTTGGTTTTACCAACCTCAGCATAGAGTGAGTTCGCTATGTCCATTTTGTTCTGGCGAAAGAAAACATTAGCCATGTGGAAATACCCTCCAGAGGTCTCAATAGATTTTAGTCCAAACGTAGAACTAGCAAGGTAAATCTGAAATCAATAGGGGAAAAAAAAAAACAAACCACAACCAAAAACCTGAAGTTTAACATTCGTATCAAATCTGGGAAATTTTTCACTATGGATTAATAATATTGCAAGCACTCAATTTTTTTTTTCTGTGTAACTATAGTGTTAGTTATACCTGATTACGACAGTAAAATGTGGTACTAAAAAAGCTGTATTTTATGCAAGGGAATGCAACACCCTCAAATGCCCTGCTTGCCGGGGCAGGGGAACCTTGTCACAGCGTGTTACCCCGCTGAAGCACGGAGGCAGGTCTCCCACATCTCCTCCTCTCACTGCACAACCCGTATGCCTCACGTCTTCAAACGCACGACCTGCTGCCGCTTTTCAGCTCCCCAGCCCTGCCCGTGGCGCCTGTTTCTCCCCCCGCAGCCCCAGCCAAAGCCAGGGGAGTGGGAAGGCAGCGGTGCATTCCAGCTATTCTGAGCTGGCGTGTGACTCTCAGCAGATCTCAGACACGCAGCCAAAGTTCAGGCAGGTCTTGGGCTGCTCTGACGTAGACCAGCGACTTGCTAATAGCAAAAAACCCCTATTACCTGACGCCCTTTCAGGCACCAGATTTCGGGTACCTAACAAACCAATGGCACAGCGGGGAATCTCCCCAAAGGTTTCCAGACTAAGCAAAGGCAGGGTTGTATATATTATAATAGAAAGGATCTAATTCTCCTCAACCGTATGTCATCATTTACGCCCACACAAAGCTACTATCAAATTCAACAGTAGTGGGTATGCATCACTCTGCACTGGATAAATTTAGTCTACATGAGACAAAAATAGGATGTCGCGAAGTTCATCTGCCTTTGGAGGCTCAAATGACAGGCAAAGCATCCTCAGGAACACCGGTGGCAATAACCACTTCACATTTGACAAATGGCTCTCGTGGCTAAAAAGACTGAATTGGGGAAATGCTATTGAACCAGACATTTAAATAGTTAAATAAGACATTCATTAAGTAACAGCTGACAGAGAATTGCTGTCTAACAGAAAAGTATTGAGGCAAATGACAGCCAAAATACACAGTAACTTATCTGTTGAATAAAAGGCAACTATACCAGTTCGGGGAAGGAACGTCTGTTCATCTCAGTACCGTAACAAAGCTGGTAGATAAATTTATAAGCAGATACAGTGAAGACAAGGTATGTGTCCCTTCAAGGGAATAAGGATAACTGGTAAAACACAACTTTGGCTAACACGTGGATACACAGGATCTAGAGACTTCAGGTGTTTGCAACATGTACCCGCTCAGTACCTAAAATCAGGATTACAAATTTGCCTGCTGGGGTTTTCATATTGATCTGGAAGTGTTAGAGAAGGAAGAAAAATTGAAGCGTTTCTGTATTTGAGTTGGCTTACGTCATTCGCCAGATGATATAAAGCCTGTTCAAAGTCTCCTTCAGCAGCACAGAAAAGCCCCAGACTACGATGTAATTTATACTGAACAGCAGCACTGCAGCCTGGAGTTCTGAGGACAATCCACTGAGCTTGGGAGAGATACTTAGATGCCTCCGGAAGACGGCCAACACCTGAAATCACACGTAGAAATAAGCAGGATAAAAAGCATTTTTTTTTTAATTTAGAAATTTAGAGAATACCGCCTGCTATCCCTGCGCAGTAGTTTGATATGCAGACCTAGTTTGTGGATTCCCCACTTCTCTCCTGAGTGCTCCTCAGTCGAGCAGGTGTTCAAAATCTAATTTACAGACAGGCTGAGTGTCTAGAGCTACAAGAGAAGCCAAAACCTGTGTATTGCATTCAATACCTCTGAAACACGTGTTCAAAACGGGTTAGCTACAGGCGGCCACTAATGACTCGTGTATTATCACACTAGAATTACTCATAGGATTTTTTTTTTCCCTTCTCTCACCATACCATTTACGACAATCCTTGAGATAGCTCAGTTCTGCCAGCAGAGCATTGTGTGTGCCCCTGTAATGGCAATGATTTACAGTGATTTCTCAGTCCTTTACGTCTGCAGCTGAGGAGAGCCGTTCTCCACATGCAGAGTCCTAATTTGACATTTTTTTTATAAAGCATACAGTCAATGAGAAAAAGATCCACTTCAGGCAGAGCGCGCTTTTGTGAATGAACTGAGGCATTCCTCTGAAGCAATGGCCTCAGAAATGTTTGCTGCTTCCCGGAGATAAGAGCGCAACCAACCACCCTCGGGAATTTAAAGCTTTTGAGAGTCATACGAAGCCACAGAGGTAAAGAATAGATTTTCATACTGCTTCTCTTGTGGGAATCGGTAGAGATGGAGAAAACATTTCATTTGGTTTCATTGATCTCTCATCAATGATGAGTGATTCTTTTCCCCAGACCCACACAGAAAAGGGGGGTGTGTATGTGTGTGTGACTTCTCAAATGCCTCTGAAATGCCCTTGAGGCAGGGCAGGGTAGAGACTCACAACGTTGAAAGGCAGAGCTGGTCCTTCCCCCGTGGTAAAAGGAAACCAGAAACCTGACCCAAGGGAGGTCTTGCCCTTGCCAACGTTACTATTTAGACAATACTTACCAGTGGAGGCCTCAGCCAAGAGGAGATAAGCAGGCACCAATTGCACAGAATTTGAGCCGTACACTTCAGTACTGAAACGCAGCGCGTGCAAAGCTGCAGGTATTGCTTCTTCATGCTTTCCATCCAAAACAAACTCCTGGGCTGTGCTGTACGCAAGATCGATGATGTATTTCTGCAGGGAAACGCAGTAATGGGACAGAGTGAGCAAAAGATAAGGAGAAGTAATACGCATGGTCTCTTTTACATTCACATTTGCAAAACTGTAAACCAGTGATTGTAATGCTGTTTGTGCCTGTAATTAATGGATGGAAAATAAAGCCGTTATATTAGAGCCTGGCTTTCATTCCTACTCCCAGCAGGAACAGCTTTGGACATCCTCTTAGGTCATGTGGTGTCTTATGAGACGAAGAATCCTTTACGCCTGTGAAAAAGGGCTAATAAGGCTGCAGGAATAAAAGCTGTGAAGCACAGAAAATGATCATCACAAGACCATAGAAAAGATTAGACAAAGGGGCTACGGCGGTGTTCTGCTGACGGTAATAACAGTGACTCATAGCAGGCAGCGGAGCGTACGGTTTGCCAAGCTGGTGCCAGCATGGCACACCTCCAGCAGTAGCAGATGCAGTCTGGAAGCGAGGAGAGAGCTCCTCACATGGTGCCGCAGCTTCCTCCCACCCTCTTCTGGCCAGTTCTGGGCCTGGTATTTTGGGTGTGGAGTCTGGAAAGCCGGTCACCATCAGAACAGCCTAATGCACCGCATTACACTCCTGTATATCCATTGCCCAAGCCGGGTTTGGTGGTCAAGCGTCAAGCAGCTTCTGCAGGATTTCTGTTTGTTGTCAGAATCCGTAATGTTTCCCGTACGTACAGTTGCTTCCTGCCTTTTGCTGTTTCTCAGAGCCCACACCGCACTTTGTCTTTTCACCCTTTGCAGCATCTGATCTATCCACCAGCTCCACAAACGTATCTCCCTTTGGATGCCTCTGCATTGCCAAGAGCTCTACGGCAACCATAGATGCTGTGCCCTTACAACGTGCTGAGGGATGACAGCGAAGAAGAGCCAGGATGCTTAATTCTTTACTTCTCTTTGCTTTCAGTGTAATTGTTGCGTCGGCTTTTCACACAAGTGGTGCAGCAGGAACACTGCCTGGAGAGAAATCTTGTTGCTGGTGTGCCTAGCAGTGCTGCCATGGTAAGTCATCAAGGCACTCGCTGTTCTCTTGCTAGGAGGCACGGGCAGGCCTGTGCAGTGAGCGCCGGCAGAAAATACCATTTTATCTCTTTATTGCCTTCTGTTTTCCAGCTATGGCTGAGCAGAGGGCAGAAAAAACAAATCCCAGTGCTTCTGGAGGCCAGGCTTTGGCATTTTGCTGAGCTTTAAGTGCTTAGAGAGAGGCAGAAAGAGTCATGCCACAGGTGAAGGAACAGCTCAGGGACAGGGAACCTCAAGGATCGCCTGCGAGTGTTTCCTGGAGATCCTGACTGAGATAAAGGGACATCCTTTCTAGAGAAATGAGAGCTTCGAAGAATGCACCCCAGAGCAATAGCATCCCGCTACAGCAAGGAGAACCAAGAGCTAGACAACACAGCGGTCATCCCTTCTCTAGCCCCTGAGCTACCAGCACATAGAGAGTGAAAAAGCACCAAACCCAAGCTGTGTTGGGGGAGCGTGTAGTGCCCAGGAGAAAGTCAGCACATGCTCAGGGCAAGGAGCAATAAAAGCTGTTATTTATCAGGCTGCCTTTTCTGTCCATGCCACTCTCTCTCTGTTGCAAGCAGCACTGGCTTTGCTGTGCGGGTATCAAGCAGATTGTCATCTGGGGAGGTGCTGGAGATCAGCATCATTCTTTTTTTTCACTCCTTGTCAATAGGATCATCGCTGCTTCCCATGATGTAAGCTATCTTAAAACATCTCCCGTGAGGACAAGCTAAGGGTTAGACTCTTGCACAGTTCCCAGGAGGAGAAGAAAGGGCAGGAGACAACAGAAGCCCTGCAGCACCAAATATTTCAGCCTGCGCAGTTACAAGCCTTGGGGGGATCGTTAGCTTTGGCCCTGCACTGTTTTGCATCTTGCCGGTAGCCCCACGCCCCCGGACCTGCACACTTTGGGCTCTTTTCATGTGTGCTGCAATTACAGAGGTTTCTCTGAAGATGCCCCCACGCAGTTTTCCCCCAGTTGGGGTTTGAGATGGCTGAGGACCTCAGCTCTGCTCCAGGCGGGCACCGGGGGCTGGGAACATGCTTGGGGTTCGGTGCCACATTCATTTACTCACTCACAGGCGCCAAAAGCGATGGCACACTTGAAGAAACAATGATTTAAAGAGGAAGGCAGGCTTCCAGTCAGTTTGAGTTGAAACCTGCAGTCGGCGGGGCTAGCATTGGCGCTGGAAGACTGCTGTAGCTGGCTGAGGCATGGATCTTTTCCCATACCCAGGGGCTGCGGTAAGCTGACATCACGCAGGCAGGTGAGGCTTTTCTACAAACAGAAACTTGGAGTTTTGTCAGTTTGGAGGTACTGTCTGCAGGCGCCCCCCCGGCTATGTTGACAAAAGCAGATTTCTATCAACAAAGCTTTGGCATACAGATGAGGTAACTCATAACCTCCTGGCTCTCAGCTTCGTGCACCTTCCCTTAAGCCACAGGGCATTTTGATGTACACAAGCTTTCCTGTGTCCTCACTGAGGCTCGAGCTGTGTGTTTTCTAAACAAACACCATGCAGGAGTTTGCGAAGTACAGCAGAAATCTTCAAAAAATAATAAACCTACGGGCAGGCTTTGAGCAGGTTTTTTCTCTGACCATCATGAGACTACGCAGCTTTTCCTTGAGCTCCAAAGACCTTTTTTTAAAGCATTTTTGTTGGCTCTGTGAATAGGAATGTGATGAAGCCACCAAGATGGGGCAATAAATAATCTCACCCTCTCCATACCGCTCTTCCAATGCCTGTCAGTCAGTCCAGGCCCAATGCTGTCTACTCTATACCTTGCTGTACATAAAGGCAGACTTCGTTCGTGGGCTAGGAGCTGCAATCTTGCTGTGAAACAAAATAGGTAACAAGATGTTTCCGCTCTTTCACTCCTTTCTTAGGAGAGAAGGAAGACAAAGTGTCCCTGCACATACCGTTCCCAGAATTTATTTTAATTTAAATAGTCTGGAGACAAAGGTCAAAGAACAAATGTAATACGGTTGTTAAAGATCCTATAAAAATCTCTACTTCAAAAAAAAAAAAAAAAATTGGAGTCTGCTCTCTATGACTTTTCTCATGAAGTCATTTGAAGGCTTGGCTCAAGCAGCAGGTTTGCATTTGCCGTGTGCTAACCTGGGTGTGCACTCCCATCAAGAGGAGTGACTCTCCCTACTTCAACAGCCCTGTCTTCCTGCTGTCTTCCCCTGGAACCTAATAAAACCAAATGATTAGCTTCCAGCTAATGAAGGAGTACTTCCTTGATCTGGTGGTCACGTGTCTTTTGTAATGTACACAGCATAATTTTAGCCACTATANACAGGGGCACCATCACTTCCCTACTCCTGCTGACCACACTATTCTTGATACAGGCCAAGATGCCATTGGCCTTCTTGGCCACCCGGGCGCACTGCTGGCTCATGTTCAGCCGGCTGTCCCCCAGGACCCCCAGGTCCTTTTCTGCCAGGCAGCTTTCCAGCCACTCCTCCCCAGGCCTGTAGCGTTGCCTGGGGTTGTTGTGACCGGAGGGCAGGACATGGCACTTGGCCTTGTTAAACCTCATACAATTGGCTTCAGCCCATTGATCCAATTCAATGATGTAATAACAGATGCTTTCAACATCAGTGTTCAAGCTGTAGGTGAAGTATTTTGGAAAAGCTTTAAGCAGTTAAAGATGCAAAAAAACCTGCCACCACCCCCAGTAAGATCAATTTGAATGTTTTTTTTTTTTCCTTTGCAGACTTTATAAAAGATCAACTTAAACGTAACATGGAACAAAGGAGGTTTTGCATTTTTCCTGATGCTTCAGGGACATACTGTTCTAACACACCTTCTTTGGATTTTGGTCAACAATGTTGCCTGTGATTTTGAAGCAGATGGAATTTTCAAAACCAAATCGTCAGTACCCAATTCCTACAAAGCCTAAGCCTGTTGCAAGCTTTCACCAAGCAGGACTTTTGTCTATGCAGGTTCCACCCCTTTTAGACTTTCTCTCTGGATGATCCCAAGGAAGACCACAGCAACGAGCCAGTCACCAGAGCACCTGGCCCAGAAATGACCTTAAAAATAATACATGATGTAAAATCCAGAAGATTAATGATGATGTTCTCAGTGGCACTGTTTGATTGTTACCAGCTCACTTTCAGCTGTTCTGTTGTCCTATTATTCTGTGATTAGGTGTTATGCAACGATAGAAGGATAATTTATTTTTATGGGCAAGATCATTTTAAGCAGCAGATGTATTTGGGTGGGTTATTTTATTTTATCAACATTGTGGAAATGCAGATCCTGCCACCCCATAAACAAAACAAAAAAAAGAGTTGAAAACCACTCAGGCTGGAAAGGAGCTGCACATCTGCACCACCCATGAGGCCAAAACACAGAGATAAAAGACCGTACTTAGTGGGAAAGGGTGTTTAAAGTTGGCCAGGTAAACAAAGGGAGGGGACTTTATTTCTTTGCTCCCCTGCTTTGAGAAAGGGCAATCCTTCTCCTCAGCGAAGGATAAGGACAGCCTGTAAGAAGCAAAACTCAGCTGGATCCCAGACTAACTGGGGAGATGGACTAACTACCTGGCAAGGCGGGAGATCCAGGATTGCCGCTGCCTGAAGAAGCTCAGGACTTTGAGTAAGGACTGCGAAAAAGGCAAAAGGCTCATACAATTGGAGAGAGGATGCTCCCACTCCCCTTATTATAGAGCTTTTGTTTAAAAAAAAAAATTAAAGCTCTGCAACTAAGTACTGATCAACCAACAATGTGCCCTCCCGACACTACGAACATCAAAGTATAGGAAGAAGAGATCTAACTGAATTTCACTGGCAGCACTTTGAAGTGGTATTCGTTTTTCTTGTACATACCTGCCTCTTCACCAGCTGTTCCATGCCATGTTTTCTTGCTTCTTCAGAAAGAAGAAAAGGGAGGGACGTACGGATTGGAATCAGCAGCTGGCATATTTGCTCGTGGATACTAACCCAGTCAGCTTTTTGATGATCTACATCACTAACAAAATAAGGGAAGAATGATATTTTTGTTTGCTTGGAAATGATGTAAAGAAAGATTATTGTCTGTTGTGTCTTCTGGACTTTCACGGCAAGAATTACCCGCAACAGCCACCAGCCCGTAGTCTGCTCACAGAGTACCTAATATATACACTTCGTACTCCCAAACAGGAACACTGTGCTGTCCTGCCAAGTCATCATGATTCTGCATGTTAAAACCTTATTTAAATCACTCACAAAACTCACGACAGTTAGGTTTGAGGAAATGCCTGGCTTTTGACACCGCGGTACATGAAAAACACCCAAAGCCAAACAAACCCCAAGTCAAACTTGTGAAATCAATGAAATATATAGTTAACATATGACTTCACTGAGGACCCTGTGTAAGTAAAGATATTTGTGTGAACATCTAGAAGGCTCATTGCACGGCTCTCTATTTGATGCGAGCAGCAGTGGAAGGGAGGAGGAATGCTCCAGCTGAGCGATTGCCGAGCATGCCCGCTCCAGTTCCTGCTACCCCACCTGCTAAGCTTTGTCCTAGGCCTTCTCCCTGTCTCCATCCTGGGCCTCATCCCTTCCTGCCGAGCTTTGTCCCAGGTCTCATCCCTGTCACTTAGGCTTCATCCTAGACTTCATCCCTATGTCCTAAGCCTGGTCCTAAGGCTTGTCGCTGTGTCCCAAGCCTCATCCCAGGGCTAGTCACTGCCTCTTGCCCTGTTCCTGTGTCCCAGACCACATCCCAGGCTTTGTCCCTATCTCTCAGCCCTTGCCTTAGGCCTGTCTCTGTGTTCTAGGCCTGCTCCTGCCTCCTGGGCCTCGTCCTGACTCTTCTCCCTGTGCTTTGAGCCTTGTCCTGGGCCTCCTCCCTGTGTCCTGAGCCTTCTTGTGGGGCCACTCCCTGTCTCTTGCCCTGTCCTGGGCCTGTTCCTGTTTCCTCCGCGGTCTCATTGTGCCCTGAGCCTTGTTGCAGGGCTAGTCCTTGCCTCTTGCCCTGTCCCAGACCCGTTGCTGCCTCCTGGGCCTGTTCCTGGGCCTCCTCCCTGTGCCCTGAGCCTTGTTGCAGGGCTAGTCCTTGCCTCTTGCCCTGTCCCAGACCCGTTGCTGCCTCCTGGGCCTGTTCCTGGGCCTCCTCCCTGTGCCCTGAGCCTCGTCCCGGGGCTAGCCCCTGCCTCTTACCCTGTCCCTGTGCCCCAGGACCGCTCCTGCCTCCTGGGCCTCGCCTCGGGCCTTCTCCCTGCGCCCTGCACCCCGTCCCTGCCTCCCAGGCTTCCTCCCAGGCTGCGTCCCGGGCCTCCCCCGGGGCCTGCCCCCGGCCCCGGCAGCCGGCGGGGCTCTCACCAGTAGTACGTGAGGCGGCAGCCCCCGCAGCGGATCCGCGCCGCCGCCGCCCCGCACAGCTCGCAGCGGCGAGACCCCTCCAGCGCCCCTCGCTGCGCCGCCGCCGCGTCGCCAAGGCGACGCTTCCGGCTGGCGCCACTTCCGGCGGCCTCCGCGACTACCGCCGGGCTACCGAGGCCGGGGCGCTGCTGGCCATCGAGTTCACCGGGCTGGCCGAGTATCTGGCGCTGCTGCGGGCCGCCGCCCGCGCCCTGGCGCCCTTCGGTACGGGGAGGGGACCGGCGTGAGGGGACGGGGCGGCACCGGGGGGGGGCCCCGGNNNAGGGGACACGGTGACCCCGGGGCTCTCGTGAGGGGACACGGTGGCCCAGAGCCCAGGTGGGAGGGGAAAGGTGACCCCAGTGACCATGGGGCCTCGGTGTGAGGGGACAAGTTGACCCCGGGGTTCTGGTGTCAGGGGACAAAGTGGCCCAGAGCCCAGGTGTGAAGGGACAGGGTGGCGTCAGTGACTGCGGGACCCTGGTGTGAGGGGACAAGGTGGCCCCAGGGACTGTGGGGCCCAGGCATGAGAGGACAAGGTAGCCCCAGGGCTCTGGCATGAGTGGACGAGGTGGCTCCAGGGACTGTGGAGCTCTGGCATGAGGGGACAACGGGGCAGGTGGCGGCTTCAGTCCCCCAGCATGAGGGTCAGGGGCATCCCTGGGGGCCTTTGGGTCTTTGTGCGAGGGAACGAGGTGGCCCTGGTGAGTGACAGTGTGTCTGAGGGGACCCCAGTTTGTGGTGTCAGTGCTGCCCTGCTCAGGACGGTGCTGGTAGGTGCTGGGGGGGGTCTCTGTCGGGGCCCCTGGGCTCCCCTAGTTGGTGTGGGGGACAGCTGGGAGCCCCACGGGCTCTGGACCATCCCTGGGGTCCCAGGGGTGAGAGGACCAGGCTGCTCGGTATGTGCCAGTGGCGGTGGGTGGCTGCAGTTGTGTTTCTCGCAGGCTCCAGCGTCATGTTTTACCTGGCAGCCGCCGTGTCGGATTTCTACATCCCTGCCTCGGAGATGCCCGAGCATAAGATCCAATCCTCGGAGGGGCCCCTGCAGGTGAGGCGCCCCTGGGCCTGGCCCCCCTCTCCTGTCCCCTCCTCTTGTCCCAGCATCCTGCTGGGCTCACAGCTGCCTGGGGACCATTTGGGAAAAGCTGCAAAACAACGGCTTGCTGGCCAAAAAAATGATGCCTTTTCACTGGGAACGGGAAGGTGAATGTCCACGGGAGCAGAATCCCATGGAAATATCCCTTTAAAGCTCTGCATGCTTACAGCAGGGAGAGGAGTAGATGGTGGGTCTCAGACAGCTGAAGAATAGTTGCTGCTGGAGTACTTGTGTTGCCTTCTTTCTGCTTAACGCTGACAGCAGCCCAGATCCTGTTCAGCTAAGGGAGCAGGTGGATCTAGAGCTCTGTATATAACAAATACCAAATTTATTTAGTTTAATTAGCTTTTAACAAGCTGCTGGGCTTAACTCTTTATTCTTAGCGTAGGAAGACTGAGACCCTGTCTGATTCCCAGTGGCAGACCCAGAGGTTAAGAAGCCAGGGAACACACACTCCTACTTTTTTCCCCCCATGCTTTGGCATATGTATGCTTCATGTGCCTTAAAGAGTTGCTTGAAAGAAGGATTAAGATTTGACAAGGTGCCTGGGTTTTGGAGAGCTGAAAACTCAGACTTCTGCAGTTTTAATTCTTTTTTTATCTTCCTCTGCTTACATTTATATTCCCGGAGAGGGTTTTAGCTCTTAAATAACAAAATGTTTATGCAGTTACTGTGGGCCTGCTTCATAGCTTAAGAACACCCTGCTTATTGTTAATACCAGACTGATAATTTAATTTAATTTTACAGTGCGTGCCAGTGACATTTTAACCTTGTTTGGTGAGATCTGACCAAATACGGCCTTGGAAAACTTCCCAGTGTAAATATAGTATGAAGTGAAGCTGGAATTTCCCTAGCCGTCCCATCTCTTACTAAAATGCGTTGTCATGTTTTTACTGAAACTTTCCTCTGCTCTCTTTCCCCAATGCAGATCACAATGAAGATGGTGCCAAAAATGCTGTCTCCTCTTGTCAAAGAGTGGGCCCCGGAGGCATTTGTTATTTCCTTTAAACTGGAGACGGATCCCTTGATCTTAATCGATAAATCACGTCAGGCTCTGGAGAAATATCGTCACCAGGTGGTGGTAGCAAATATCCTGGAGTCCCGGAGAACCTCTGTTATTATCGTAACTAAAGACTCGCAGACTCCATTGTCTCTTTCTGATGAGGAAATAGCGCAAGGCATGGAAATAGAGGAAAAGATAGTGAGCTATCTTCAGGGCCAACATACCGCATTTATAGAGAAGAAAGTCTGAGTACCGGCTCTGAATGAAACAAGTGAAATTGTACTGGAGAGGGAGTGGAACTGGAGCCATTCTCTATCCCAGGTAAATAAAACAATCCTCAGTTGAGACACTGGGGGAAAGGCTGCCGTCCAAAACCATGTGACTTTACAGCTCAGTAATGGTTATTGTTGCTTGCTCTGAAAAGGAGAAATACACTGAAGTGCAAACATTCCAGAGGATGGTATGTGTTCTGGTGTCTAACGAAGGAAAGGATATATTGCTTTATTTCTGTCCTATGGGCTGAGAGAACCGGGAGGTGGAGAAGTGGTAAATATGTCTGTATTATAAAAGATTTTCTTGAATCTGCCTCTTCAAAGTTTCTTTTTGACTTGTTGGGCGGAAGGAATGGTGCTTTGCAGAAAAGATGATGTTCTGTTGTTTGACTGGAGTGGAGCAACAGAGCTGGCAACCGGCTGAACGTGGACAGTGAAACAAGCGTGGGAAAGGATGGAGGAGAAATGAGGTGACAGCTTTGGGGAGAGCATCTGTTGCTCCGGGGAGATCCCGTGGACCTACGCTTCAAGAACTGTGCTCAGAAACACGGTTCAAAAAATAGGTACTGTGGCAGTGTCCCTAAAGCAGCTGTTTCACAAAGGTTTTCCTTCCATCCTTGGTGTTCCTAGGGTTGCTGGGGGGGATAAAGGCAAGGAGGCAGACAGCACGGAGCATGACCGGTGGTGTCTGAGTGCGGTTTGGGGACAAGGGGTTGGAGTAGGCACTGAGGGTGGGAGGGGAGAGCAGGTGGGGTGCCAGTGATCAGCCTTGGGAGGAGATGGAGTTAGAACCGTGACTTTCCTGATTTTCTCTAAGTCTTGCTTCCATATGGTTACCAACTTCTAAGCATATATTCCTCATGCTTGCAAGAAGCAAAACGTGCAGTTCTGTGGTAAAAAAACTACAGCTCTGCCTATTTACCTGCTTTCCTTGAAATAAATTTGCTGGAAATCTGGAAGGAAAGACAGTAACTGACAAGAACGCAGTTCTTGCCCTTGAAGCGTCTCCAGAGGTAAGACTGTGATCTACTTAAAACTACCGAGCGTTCAAGAAGGTGACTTTTGTAATGATACTGATCACCAGAAAATCAGGCGTGCTCATAAAATGAGGAAAATAAACCCAGAAGACCAAGAAAAGAGCACGAGGATGGGCCCAGCGGGTCAGGAGGGAGGACTGAGTGCTGAAGGACTGTCGTGATGTCTGGGAAGGATGTGGTTAGTGGTGGGAGAAGCAGTCCAGGTTAGTTAGGAGTGCTGACATCCAGCTAGTAACTTGTCAGGAGAAAAGTTAACAACTTCTACATGGCTGGGACTGATACTGCAGAAAGCGGAGAGAGGACTGGGGTGGAGACCATCATCTGTAGACATGGGAAGTGCCCATCGGAGACATGCAAGTAGGGAAGGAGAAGATGGTGGAACGTCCTGCGCATATGTTTGTGTGCGCTCACGAGCTCCAAGAGCTGCCTGTCTGCATCTCCCAGCACGTGACAGAGGTGACTGTCAGGCCCTGCGAGTGGAGGGGTTTCCATTGTCCATCTTCGGAGTCTTGCAGAAACACGCAGGGCTGGGCCGGCAAAGGGGAGACTATAAAAACTTATGTGCATTGAACGTGCCCTTGCAGGAGTGTTGGGGCGAGGGGTGGGAGAAGTGCAGCAGGCACTGTCTTTGGAGCATTCTGGACTTTCTCTGAAAGGTGATGGTGAAGGAGAGTAATGATCAGAACTTTTCGAGGAGAAGACTGGGACATCCCCTGTCTGGGACCCTGCAGGAGTCTCGAGGGGCTGCACCGTTTGACTCGCAGCTGTGGGCTTCCCTGCAGGGTGTCCCCTCCTTCTTCAGAAGGGTGGCGAAGCCCAGGTTGGGCAGACTTTCAAAGCTCAAACTAAGCCCCAGCCACCCTACTCCAGTGCCAGTGGTGGTCCTGCTGCGAGTGGGAGGTGGAACTGAGACCTCAAGAGCTCCCATCCCCCCAACGCCTCTGGCGCTGGCAGTGTTCGGGCACCAGCCCTTCTCTTTTGGGGATGCCAGCTGCAGTAGCATCAGTAGGAATCGGCTCCTGCAGGTCCAGGACTGTCTGTACATCACTTTCTGAGGACCCCAGGCTCTGCTCGGTCAAAGGTCCTCACCTTCAAGAAGTGTCCCTCTTCTGCATGTCTTGGTCTTTTTCTTTCTCTACCGTCCTCTTGCGCAGTGCCTTCAGCTGGTGAGTCCGCTCTGCAGGACAAACCCTACTTTGTCCCTTGCGGTTTCTCAGCGTCAGCTTCATGTACTTGCTTGCTTCACCTTGGATGAAGCCCTTCATCTCCAGCAGCTGCGCTTGGGGTTTAGAAGAAAACCAGAAAACCCTTCAGCCTGTTTTGCTTAGTTTTTGGTGCTAGCAGGAGCGTTTCAGTAGACCCTTTGTGCAGTGGACTTGACGTGTGGGTCGAGACAGGGAAGCCCTAAGTGCCACCGGTTTTATGGCCAGGAGTGAGACACTTCTCCTTCCTCGGTCACCCGCAGAAGAGGGACCGTGGCTGGAAGGAGCCCCACGCTGCTCTGCCCGGGGAGGGGGCGTGTCCCAATGCCGGGGGGCGTGGCCT
>VYXH01000106.1:109043-147559 GCA_013397275.1 Burhinus bistriatus | reverse complement strand
AGAGACCGTCCGCCGCTGGCTGCGGGCGGAAGGCGCCGACCCCGCCGCCCCGGCCGAGGAGCAGCTGGGCCTGGCCTGGCGGCTGCTGCGACGCGCCGAGGCCCGGCTGGGCGACCTGGAGCGGCGTAGGGCCGAGGAGATGAGCGACGTAAGGGCCGGGAGAAGGGGCCGGGGTTACCCCTCTGGTTTTTAAGCCAGCTGGGCCCAAACGCACCCGTTTCCCCCTCTTTTTGCAGCAGCAGGTTCACGGGTGCTCGCGGCCAAAAGCTGCTTTCCTCTTGCCTTCGAGAGCTCCCGGGTGCGTGGCCTGGTTCCTCACGCTGGGGCACTGAAAAGCACCCAGCGAGCCCAGCATCTCCCACAGAGCTGGGGTCCAGAGTCCCCCGCGTCCCAGCACCTCCGGGCCTCCGTCCCCTCCCCCCTTCCTGGCCTTTCAGTCAAGTTTTCACCATCCCCAGATATCACAAAGGCACAAAGGAGCGGTGTCCTACAAATGTTTGCGGTTATCCTGTCAATATAGGGGAACGGAGAGAGATTTGCACCAACAACTCTCTGGCCGGGGGTTGGTAAACACGTTCAGGTATAGCAATGTTTTTCCAAGGAAGTGGTGGAATCACCGTCCCTGGAGGTATTTAACAGCCGGGCAGACGTGGTGCTGAGGGACATGGTTCAGTGGTGGGTCTGGCAGTGTTAGGTTGGTGGTTGGACTTGATGATCCCTTCCGAGCTAGACGATTCTATGATTCTGTGATTTATTTCTAGGTGGAAAGCTATGTGTCTCACATCCGTAACCTGACGGAGGAACGGGATGCTATCACCACCGAATATGAGAAAGAAAATGAACAGCTCAGGCTTGAGCTGACGCGGCTGCAGCTGCAGCAGGGTAATGCTTTCCCTCCGAAACATGGGCCGAGGAGAGGTGTTGACAGGTAGTGGTGTATGGGTCTTTTACCAGAGCTGGTTTAAAGCTTCTTTGAGAGCAGAGCAGCGTTTCTCAGTGAGTTCTGGTAGAGCAGCGTGCGTGGTATGTTGTTGGCAGAAGCGTTAATGAAATACTAGAACTGATTTGTAATTGACTTAGAGGTTCTTGTCTGCTTTTACTGCCTTTATTCAGTGAATCGGGCAGTTTCTCACTTTGTGTGGCTCAGTTGTTGCACTGAGCATCTTCCAGAGGCTGTTTGAAGAACAGAATTAATGCTGATGTTTGTTTTCCAACTTTAATTGACAGTGACTTCTTAGGTAACTGAATGTCGAGCTGTGTTCCCACTGAAGTCAGTGAATTTGCCATTGGCTTTGGTTTAAACAAAGTCCACGTTTATTTAAAACAACTTTGTAGAATGGTGATATGTTTGTGATGGTGATTCAAAACTTGTCCCATGTGCTTATTTTAGTGTAGTCATTTTGTTTAAAACAAATTATTTCACTTCAAATGATTTCCTTTCTTCTCAAACCCTGGAATCACTTCCAGTAAGGGCAAATATACTTTGCTGGGTTTGATTCTTCATTTTCTTCAGTCTTCTTAGACTTTGGTTGTGCTTTGGGTGCTGCTAATAGCAGCACACCGTTATCATTAACTTCTCCTTTTGAGGCTTAAGGTAAAATTGGGGGTGATAGCACAGCTTGAACAGTTTCTTTGTTATGCACACTTTATTTGGGGCAGCAAATACAGGAATTTGGCGAAATTAACTGCAGTTTTGAGTCTGTTCAGTTTTGGCCAGCCTGCGGGTTTCAGGCAGCACAGCTGATGGGAGAGACTTCAGAGACGGGTGTGCATAAGCGCTGCCTGAAAATCTGGTTCCTCTGGGCACGCAAAGCCATCGTTTACTGGTACACAAGGGTTTGAATGACTAATGAGCCTTCAGGAGCATTGCTGTGGCAGAAAACTTTATTACTGGTTCTCCTCTCATCTTCCCCACGAGGTGGCAGGCGAATCACAAAAATGTCCCAAACGCTGGCTTTGCATTTATTTCCTCATCGTGGCTCTGCTCCTTTGGACTTTTTCCATTTTTTTTTTTAGGGATTTTTGTGGCTGTTGAGCAATGATTAACACTGGACTAGAAACAGAGATCCATGTCCATTACTCTGCTGGGTTGCTAATTGCGAGCAAGCCGTCCCCAAGGGGGTTTTGTGGTTCTGCGTTGTGTTGGTGCCATACGGTGTTCCTGTGCAGCTTTCTGGAGGAGTTTTCTTTGGGATATCACTGTCAGACTTTGGTTTTTAAGACTCGTTGTTGCCTTACTGATGGCATTAGCTGCAGTCCTGCAATACACATTGATAATTTAGCGATCTGGGCAGTGGATGAAGCCCTGCCTTCCACCAGGCTGTCCTCTGCAGTGAAGGATGCCAGCTCTGGTGTGTTTTGGGATGCTTGTAGATCATTTTCTTGACAGACTGGCCTTTTGCTTCACAGGGCAGCCTCTTTGCTAAAAAAAACACTGCCTGTCTCTGGCACAGAGCAGATGGATGTGCCTGTGCTTTAGCTGCTGCAGTTTCTCGAAGAGTTCTGTCAGGTCTTTGCCTGCTCTGGGGCTCTAATGTAACCTCCACTGCAGGGTTCGATGCCAAATCTCCGTGTCTGTTCCCAGGGCCTCTGCTTTTCATCAGAGTTTGTGTAAACTAACCCAGAGATGCCTCCTGGGCCCTGTAGGGCATAGGGCAGGCTGAAGGTCTTGAACCAGAAGTTGGTTGTCCTCTGGGTCTTATTCCCCCTCTTATTTTTGTGGAGCAGCTGGTTGTCTTTAGTAGGGATGAGATAATACTGCAGATGGGGCTGGAGAAGGGTCTTGTGGAAAGGCAGACCCTGTTCTACTGGGATTGTTACACAAAAATGTGGGCAAGGCAAGAAGAGAGGATGGTGGTAGAGTGCTTTTGGGAGGCTGGAGATGGTAATAAGTTCAGATGGGAAAGGGCAGGTGAGGACAGAGGCTGGTTCAAGCCTGTGGTGCAAAGGTACAAAGGAGGGACCTGACCTGCGAATGGTGAGGTGGCCAGGATCCCTCCTGATCTTGCTTGTAAGTGACAGTTGGGAGTCCCAGCTCTGGGGAGGCGAGAGATGGGGAAGGGAAGAGGCAAAGGCTTGGGTAAATGCAGGAGATCGCTCAGGTGGGCTCTCAGGGCTGAGTGCCCTCCCTCTTCCTAAAGCAGCCAAACCAATCAGCAGCTCTGCTTGGTGCGAGGATCGCTGTGAGCAATTCGATCTGCTAAAAGCTGTTTCTGGTGATAAAAAGTAAGTTTCTGCTTACATGTTTACTTCTTGCCTGGAACAGGCTTGAACAGTTACTGCAGAGAGCAGCCACTGCTGGTTTTATGTTGGGCTATTGATCTGAGCTTTACCTCGTTTGGTACCTCTGCCCAGAGTGAAATTTTTCCTTTCCTCGAGGCAGTTCGTAATCCGTTTCTGATGGTTCTTGTCGAATATGCATTGGTGGTTTTGGAGGGCAGATCGATAACTCATGCGCTGCATTACCAAAAGCCTTTCTGAAAAACAAATGTAATGGCAGGAAAACACAACACTGTTGAGGGCTTGCCTCAATTTGTTTAAAAAGTGAAACAAAAAGAATAAGTAGTCGTAGACTGATCTTGTTTATTGTAACAGCTGTACTGCTTAAACATACCCAGCATGGACGATAGGACGCAGCTTCTGTGGTGGGTGTGAGCATACCGGTGAACTGCTTATTTCTGAAAAACTTCCTGGGGTAAGACACCTTTGCAAATATAAAACTCTCTTCCAAAGAAGCGAGTGCAGAGGTGGTGCAGGAGGTGCTTGCTATGGGAACACATCAGAGCAGTGGTATAACATTGCTTGTACGAGGTGTTTGCCCTTCTCAAATAGGACTTGTCGAATGTGGTAGGGAAGGTGTTTGAGATACTCGTAAGAAATTAGTGGGCTTTTACAAGCAGGTAATCTGTGCTGTGTATGGCAGGCACCCCTCATCCTCCCAAATCTTTTTTCCTCTTCAGCCTGTGGAAAATTTCTAGATCCCGTTACCCCAAGCTATACTGCTTAGTGTTGTGTTGCAGAGGGGAAGTACTTGCAAACAAAACTGTCAGTGTAGGAGCCACCATATGAGATCAGAGCATTGATCCTAAAGGAAGATGGTTGTCCCATTCCTGGCCATAAAGCAAAGCAACTTTCAGCTTATTTTACATGGGATTTGGCAAACCTGTGGGAGGAAATTGCAAGACAGGTTGGAGACAAGGGAAGATGGGGTGTGTGCAGTTGAGTATGAGCTTTGGGCTCTTCATAATGCATATGGAGCAAGTGGCCAGCTATTTTTAAACTGCAAAACACAGTATTTTGCTCTGCTTCATGCAGGAAAGCTGCAAGTCAGCCATGTTTGACCTCTTCATTGAACAAGCTGTAATTTGTAACCACAGGGGAAGGCGAACGGGAAACCGCAGGGTGTTTTCCATCCATAGGGCTGGACAGAGCTGGCTGCAAAATGCAGAGTGGAAACATGCGATTGATTTGAGCCTTAGGATGTGATTGCACTGGGTCCTCTGTTAAATCCAGTGTATGGAATTGAGGAGCAGACTTGTCCAGAGCTGTGTATGTGTCCTGTGTGAGAGCATGAGGAGTATTTGCTCTGCTTAACTTCAGATGTCTAACTCTAGCTCCCTAAGCAGTTAAAGAGTGTGAATATCCCTCCTTCCTCAATACAGAACCCACAACGCCCCCCAGTTCTCATCCTACATCACCTGGAAACCTTTATAATCTAGTTTGGGCTAGAAATTGGGAGCAGGGTTTGTTGATTTTCTTTTTAATATGAATTAAATAGGAAGGTTTTGAACAACCCTTCTGTAGCTTAATGAGCTATTGGAACCCATGCAGGCGTTGCTGCCCTGACCACACAGGAGACCAAAGGTTCCTCATGTTCTCCTGGCAGATAAATTTCCAAGCATGCAAACGAGAGGCTCTTTTTAACAACTGGTGCACAAACACAACGGTGCCAATGTTGTTGTCATCTATTTGCCTTGGAGGCCATTGAATCTTGACATTTTTCCCAGTACAGAGTCTTACTAGCTATAATTTTGGGATAAATGGTGAAGAATTGACAGTTTAATTCTAAAAGTATTTTTTGCTCCTTTAAATCTACAGGAGGCCTTCAAACAACAGGTCTGTGTTACCAGAAGCAGTCCTTAGCCTGGGCTTATAGCTGGTTTTGGAGGAATGGGTCAGGAACACTGTTCAGGGAGTGATTTCTAAAGTCATGTTTTAAGAAATATTCCGAGTCCCTTTGTGCCCATGGGGCGCTGCTTCTCCAGTGGCTTCAAGCCCTTGTTGGTTCCTTGCTGTGCTTTCATACCATATCACACGGGATCCAGCACCCTGATCTCCACCACAGGCTGCACACAATGCACCAGGTGCTGCTGTGCATCACTGCTGTGCCTGGGGAAAAATAAGATATTCAGATCCACCTCCCTACCAGACAGTCGTTAGGAAAATAGGGATGTTCTGCTTATATGAGTGATACAGTATTTTGTGTCTCCTCTTCCAAAGAAAATGTTTATGTGATTGCCCATCTGTCTGGTTTCTCTCAATGCCTTTTTAATCTGTTGTTTAATTTCCACCAAACTGTATAAAGGGATAAAAGGGTTGTGGATAACCAGGTTGGTGAAACTTAGCCGCTGGGTAGAGGAAAATGATTGTAATAACTCTCCCACTTAAAGCAAGTCTGGAGAACTTGGTCTAGATGTAGCAGGTCCTATCACTTGCTTGGCAGGCAGGGTAGTGGATGTGAACAGAAACATTGGGACAGATCAGAAACATTGGGACAGTGGCAATAGGGCTAAGAACAGGGGACAGGAGACAGCAAGGGAGGTGGGAAGCAGGAGAAGAGACTAAATGTTTTATGAGCTGTTGGTGAGCTCCAGGGCTGTTGTGGTAGGGAGTGTTTAGAGGAGCTAGGATGCAGATTCGGAAGGAATCGGGCTTCCTTTGTTTCTCTGCTCACAGAAAGCCTTGTCTTACAGAAGCCCAGCTGAAGGAGGTTGAGGAGATGCTGGAACAGGAAGGCTTGTCCGAAATAGCTCACAGTAATGCCAGTGAACAGATTGCTTATTTACTGGTAGAAAGAACGACGCTGCTGGAGAAACTGAAGATCGCAGATCAGAAGTTGAATTCACACTGCTACGTGGACAGGCTCTGTGTGGCACAGCTTCAGGTACCTCCTGCTTCAGCTGCTCAGGCTCACTGAAAGCTTGCTGGGGGAAAGGTTGTCTTTGAGATATTTTTTAAGTAAAAATATTTCTCCTATCTATGGATTCTTAATGCTGAAGTTGATTTCTGTATTCGTTTTCACACTTGTATATTTACACTTGATTTGGTCCCCAATTTTGCATAGGGATTGTGAATAGGATTAATTTTAACAGAACAAATGTTGAAGAGTTTGTGATACAGTTGGTCTGAGGATCTTCATTCATAGAATCATAGAATCGTTTAGGTTGGAAAAGACCTTTAAGATCGTCCAGTCCAACCATTGACCCTACTCTACCAGGTCTGCCACTAAACCATGTCTCCAAGCACCACATCTACACGACTTTTAAACACCTCTAGGGATGGTGACTCAACCACCTCCCTGGGCAGCCTGTTCCAATGCTTGATAACTCTTTCAGTGAAAAATTTTTTCCTAAGGTCCAGCCTAAACCTCCCCTGGTGCAACTTGAACCCATTTCCTCTTGTCCTATCGCTAGTTACTTGAGAGAAGAGACCAGCGCCCATCTCACTACAACCTCCTTTCAGGTAGTTGTAGAGAGCAATAAGGTCTCCCCTCAACCTTCTCTTCTCCAGACGAAACAATCCCAATTCCTTCAGCCGCTCCTCATAAGACATGCTCTCCAGACCCCTCACGAGCTTCCTTGCCTTTCTCTGGACACGCTCCAGCACCTCAATGTCCCTCCTATTCTGTGGCGCCCAAAACCGAATGCAGTACTCAAGCTGTGGCCTCACCAGCACTGAGTACAGGGGCACCATCACTTCCCTGCTCCTGCTGGCCACACTATTCTTGATACAGGCCAAGATGCCATTGGCCTTCTTGGCCACCCGGGCGCACTGCTGGCTCATGTTCAGCCGGC
This sequence comes from Burhinus bistriatus, assembly GCA_013397275.1. Lineage (NCBI taxonomy): Eukaryota > Metazoa > Chordata > Aves > Charadriiformes > Burhinidae > Burhinus > Burhinus bistriatus. The sequence continues at coordinate 140,486 of VYXH01000106.1, read as the reverse complement.
TGTCCCCCAGGACCCCCAGGTCCTTTTCTGCCAGGCAGCTTTCCAGCCACTCCTCCCCAAGCCTGTAGCGTTGCCTGAGGTTGTTGTGACCGAAGTGCAGGACCCGGCACTTGGCCTTGTTAAACCTCATGCAGTAATGGGTAATAGTGACTTTCTATCAGTCCAGATTTCCTGATGATCCAGTATTTAATTTGAGATGATCGAGTTCTCCTGAAAATCAGTAATTTAAGAAAAAAACCTTCCCTATACTTAAGGTGAGGTTAAAACTCTTCCCTTGTCTTCTAGCTGCTGAGCTAGAGGATGAAAGTTAAGCAAACTTCTGCTTACAAACCAAGTTCAGTAAATAAATTTCACAGCATGACTTGATGATTGGCAGGTTAGAGAGGGCCATCCATATCCTGACTTTTTGCTTTCCGAGGTCGAGATGAAGAACACTGACAAATGGTGGAGGAGCAGCAGCGTGTTGGAGAGGCAGTTTGTGACCAAGCACCTCAGTTAGGGACATCCCCCTTCTACCAAGGCCACTGACTTCCACCTGCTCCTGAATGTGGCCATTTCACGGAGCTGCAGTCCGGGAGCTGCTGGCTCTTGTAGCTGTTTCTCCCACATTGCTATGCTTGCTGGCCTCATCCATAACTTAGTTCTGACAGCAATGGCTGTCAGATGTACAGGAGCATAAAAACAGCTGCACTGGGTCAGGTCTAGACCCCATTTAGCCCTGCAGTATTTTTGATGGAGCGTTAAGTTTTTCTTTTTCTCCGATCTCCTTCTACCACTTCAGAAGTGGCCAGGCCAGGTTGTCTCCCTGGAGGGAGAGGAGTTGCTTCTGCCTGGAGACCCAGTGGGTGAGCTTAGTGGAGAAGGCTCCAGGCTGCGAGGGGGACATGAGAGGGCTGTGAGCTGCACCCCCCTGCAAAGAGCAGCCAGCCAGGATTCACAGGAAAGCCCTCCTGGGGACAGAGGGGACCAACAGGGTTTGGTGACCTCCAAGATGGAGTTCGCTGGGGCACAAGCAGGTGGAAGACTTGCAGAAAGACCATTTCATTGCTGTCTCATCTTCTGCTGCTACCTTGAACTTTGTATGGTTTTAAGTTTCTAGTTTTTCGTTCTGATAAAATTGGTTTGGAGTTAAAAAGCTTCTTCGTCTTTTTTGGGCGAGCTCACTGAAGGAGGGAGGCTTGGCAGACCTGCTGCAAAGCTCAGCTTGGTTTGGGCTGTGTTGCACCATCTGACCAGAAGCCAAATGCAAAACCTCTGAAGACAGTGTCACAGGAGAGCAAATATATTGTGGTAGTTCATCACAAAAGCTCCCCTTGCCTCTAGTGGCATGCCGTGTCTGAACCAGAGGTGCTATCGTTGTGTCTAGTATTCCTTGATTAATTTTTGTCTTCCATGAATTTCGGTGCTTGTTAAACCCATGCAGTTTTCTTAATATCATCAACAGCTTGTAGCGAGGACTTTCACAATTCAGCTACTGCCACATGAAGTTCCTTTGTCTCAGCCTACTGTCTCCTGGCTTCATTCGATGCTCTCCAGCTCTTGTATTAAGAGACAGTGAACAATTGCCTTTTTATCTGCCTTTTCTGTGCCACTTGGGATTTTACTGACCTCAAGAGCGTCCCTTTCTGGCTGGAGAGCCCTAGTCTGCCTAACTACTGTAGGGTTGGGTGTCATTCAGGATTCACCCATGGTACAATAACACCTTCAGGTGTAAATATCTACCTTGGAATCAAAGAATCTCTTTGCAGTGAGGCAGAGAAACTTCCCTGATGTGCTGTCTCCCACTCTTGGATAGAAAATATCTCTGGAAATCCTGAATAATCCACCTGTCAATCCTTGTCACTTGATAGAAATGTTTGCTGCAAACACCATTTTTTTCCTGCAAAGCAGTGTAATAGAAACCCCACTATAGTTAAAAAGGAGAGCTGTAACCTTCCAGTGAAATGCCAGTTAACCACCTCTGGTGGTACCAAGCATTTATCAGGTGTGACTGGATTTGCTCTTCCTTCAGTGCCGTGGCTGAGCAGGGGAGGTAGGGCCAGGTCAAATGGAGGATGCAGGTGCCTGCAAGTCTGGTGTTGAATGCCAACCTTCTTGCACAGAGCTTGTCCTTCTGAGGGTGCAGCTGACTTCTCATAGCAGTCCCCTCTCAGGACTGTTCTTTCTAATGATCCTGTAGCGAACGTGTTTCTGTAACAAGACTAGTCCTGGCGACTGGGTAGAGATGGAGAGAGTGTTGTTGCAGCTGGGCTGGGTGAAGGACAGAGCCAAGGCAAAGTCTTGTACGTGGAGATAATATCTCTATGTGTGAAGAACAATGTGGAGTTTACTTGAATTCCTCCGGGTACGTGGTGCCAGAGTCCCCTAGTAGGTAGACAGGGCTGTATATACCTGATTTTTACCCACTTTACATGCAGCTGTTTAGAGGAATGAGATATTAGGAAAGGAAAGGAAAATATATTCTTGCATGAGCAAAACACATAAGCTTAATGCTCTTTGTTGCTAATCAAACACAACTACTTTGCAGTTCTTATACTGGGCACCTTTCTTTCTGTGTTTTTAAAACCAGGTGAAAGACATATTGGAGATCTATTTCCTGGGAAAACAGTTTCTCTGAAGTGGACTATTTATTCTCCCCAAATGATGTCATTGCTGTCTATGCTTGTGAACTAGAAACTGTTGATTAAGCGCTCCATTGTTTGGGGTAGCATCACACTTGTTTTACAGAATCCTTAGAGTCACAGCAGTGTTACAGGTTAATAGGTTAATTGCTCTTGTTACTCTGTTTACTGGAACGTGTAGCCTTTCTTATTCTCAAATGACCTGTTACATACTTGTTTCATTCTTAGACTGAAGGTCCAGATATGTTCCTGTCCGTTACAGAAATGAATGCAGCTTTTAGCTGGACTGCTCAAGCATAATTGATTTTTTTGATACATTCTCACTAATGCAAAAAGCCAGGGTACAAACATGCCTCTTTGTGTAGTCATCTCTCACATATACGTGGGGAAACGCTTTCTGAGCTCTGGTAGAAGGCATTGCATGTACAAGCATGCTCAGCTCTCTAGGGCCAAGGTGCAAAATACTAATGACAACCAACCTCCTGAGTGTTAGCAAATCCTTGATGCGGGTTCATGTGTGCAGGCTGCAGGGGAGCAGGAATCTGTCAACTCGATAAGCTGTTCAAAAGAGAGGGACGTGGGGAAGTGACCCAGTGGTACTCTGATACAGTGCGTCAAGCATACTCAGCACCAGTACATTTCTTTGGGTGAAGCTGAGTCCACAGGCTCTAAAAGGAAGATGCCAAGGACATCACAGGTTTAGTTTTCTAAAAAAAAAATAAATAAATAAAACAGTAGGGCGCCTGCAGAGTTCCCAGTACTAGGTGAGACAACTGAGGGATTGTCACAAGGATTTGGGACAACTCTGTTTGAAATGTTCTTTTCAAATATAAGGTATTGATTACAAACCCCCTTCTGATCGAGATGTGTTGAAACTGAAAATCCTACATGCTGGTGTCGAGGGATATGTGGCAGCATGCATTCTGGTGGTGTTGATTTATTAAAATTTGTTTCTGTGCAAGGATGAGTTTGATCACGTTCCTCAGACATCAGAAGATGAACTCCAACAACAGCATGAATTCACGCAGCTTACGGGAGAGACAATGAATAAGGTAATACATTGGCACATTTTCTTGCTGATGGCATGGCACATAGTTGAGGTTTCAAGCAGTGGGTCTGTTCCTGAGCACGCTGTGAGTTTTTTTTATTGTTTCTTAGCTGATGGGATGTGGGTGAGCTCTGAACGTCAGGCTGTGCACATCAGCCTGGTGCTGCGCATGAGTTAATTGCTTCTGCTGAGAGCCAGGATTAACATCTCACTAGCTTCGGGTCGGGGCTGGCTTGTAAGCACTCTCCTGCCTTTAATGATATGTCAAAGAAATGTCAGTGGAGATGAGTGGATCAAAGTCAAGGTGATGAGAAATAGCTCTTTTTATATCAGCTGAAATAACTTTTCTGCAGAATCACAAGTTGGTGGGAGTGGTGTCTTCTCCTGCGCTCTAGGATCAGGCGCAGACGGGAAGAGGAGGTTAGTGGTGCCAGGCTGGCTTGGGGCCAGCTCTCACAACAGCCACGGGACCACAAACTTTGAGAATTGACTTGTCCTTGGAGCAAACTCTCATGGGGTGTGGTGGAGCCCCCTGCTTGGAAAACACTCATGTATTATGGGTTTGAAAATGTGTCTTAATTAATGGCGTTGTCTCAGGGAGGGAAAAACAGAGCCTTGTGTAGGGGAAACAGCCACAGCGTGCTGTTCAGCACCTGCTTTTTGGCATGTGAACATGGTGAAGAGGGTTATCCACTGCGTGTCTGTCTTCTGCCTCTGCAGTGGCTTCCCTGAGCTCACCTGCTTTCTGTTTGTGTTGCCACCCTTGTTCTGGCGGGTCAGTAGTGTGGAGGGGGGGACCTGCCTTCGTCACGTCGCTGGGAGGGTTATCTCCTTTGCTGTTGGAGCATTAGCCTTTGCGTTTCAGTTCTACAGGGAAGAGCTGGAGAGGGAACAAGCATCACGTGCAAGAGTTGAACGAGATCTGTTTGAGGCCACACAGAGGCTGCTGATGGCTCAGGAAGAGATTCGGAGGTTGATGGATGAGCTGGATGCACAAAGAAAGGAGCAGAGCAAAATAGGTACCTAGGAGATCTGAATTGAGTCGTTAACAGTCACAAATCAATTAATTCTGAGTGGGGAAAGCTGAGATGTGGGGTTATCCGATCTGTGATTACAGCAGCAGTGTCTTGACTGACTTCTGCTCCCTGGCTCGTGTACAGGGAGAAGTTCATGCCCTAGGAGGGGATGGAGAGGGAAGTGACGACTTGGTCCAGAAACAGAGTAGCTAAAATACCGTGTACGCGGTGTTAGCACAGCCAGACCACTCATCTCTAGGTTCTTCAGATGCTGTGTTTGGGATGCTCCCTCATTATGAGTTGTTAGCAAGTGCTCATAGCCAGAGCTTATCGGCAGTCTTGAAATGACTGCTTAGATTCTTATCACTGCTAATACTTGCTTAACCTCCTTATTGAAATAACTGTTGTTGACCAGCCCTTAAGTATTAAATTTTTTAAAATACTGAGTGTAAAAATAAACAGTTTTCTGGAGGGAAATCAAAGTACTTGATAAAGCTCCTACTGGCTAAAGCGAGATGCTTCACTGCTACCTCCTACAGGAGATCCTCTGAGCAAAATACCGGTTTCTGGATGCTTTTCCTCTGGGCTACTTCTGTTGTCCTGAAATCTGTGATGCAGAATTTCAGTGGAGAACAGCAAAATGTGATGAGATAGCATGTTCCTGCCCCATGTGCCTTTGCAGAGACCGACTCGCTTAAGGAGACTGATACCACCCGAGTATGGTTTGTGTGTGAATCGCAGGTCCTGATGCTGACCTCACAGCTCATGCACAACACTCAGACCTAGCTAAACTTCCCAGGCAGCCTCCAAAAGCATCATTTACAGCCTTTTAATCAAAGGCGGGGAAATGAGCACTCTGCGGGCATCTGCTTTGTGTATCGATTGATACACATGCGTCCCTGGGGATGGAGCGAGCGTGGTGTTGCAGCCTCCAAACAGTACTGCTTCTCCAGATCACGGACGGGCTGCAGCGTGCGACTCCTCTCAGTGGATCATAGCCTGCATGGGGAAATCTGTGTTTTATAATCTTCTTAAGTATCAAATGAATATAAGGCTTTCCAAACTGTGAGTAAGGGTTTAATGCTTGTTATGTCTGTGTGGTTTATTATGCTGCAAGTATTAGCGTGCAAAATTAGTGTTACAACATCTAAGTGACTTTCCCTGATGATGTGTATCTGCATGCCTTCTCCCGACGAGCTTCAGAGCCATCTGCTCTATAAATAAATCAATTTTCTAATAAAAACATAAAATGAAATCTCTGATCTTCAGTAAAACCTCACTTAAACAGTGTGTTTTGGTTCAGTGATAACTTGCAACTGCTTGTTTGCATTGAAGACAAAATACAAGATTGCTCCTGGCCAGCTTGTAGCCCAATTATTAGGTCTTTGGTGATGGTGATTAGGGATTTTAAATTGTGTACTTAGCTGTCTGCTGCTTCAATTTTTTTTCTTTAGTTTTCCTTCAACTCTGTATTTAACAAAGTGCAGAGTTAAGTGTTCAGAAGCATACAAATGCACTGCTACAGCAAAACTGTCTCTTTATTACCCTTGTAGGATCAGCCTCATGGTCAGCCCTTCAAGCATCTGAGAGCCAGGAAGAAGGGGTGAGCGAATGGAGAGAGAGTGGTAAGTCCCGCTATTTACAAGCAGAGAAGATCCAGAATTTTATCGAGGCTTTCTGTAGCGGTAAATGGGTTTTTCAGCAAAATGAAACACCTTCAGTAGAAGCTGTTCTTTGCCTTTTATTTTAAATTAGAAAACTGAAAATCCAATATCAAAATCTTTGTTTGAAACAGGGGTTTGGTGTTGTGGGTTTTCTTTGGAGATTGAGACCAAGAGAGAAGGTATGGTTTTATTTTTGCCTGAATAAAAGTCAAATTTAAGCTGAAATTTCCTGTGCCCAGCATTAAGCTGAAAAGGGAAAAATCTTTGTTCACCTTTCCTGTAAGGAAAACTGCCTCCTCACTAGTTTTACTGAGGATTAGGGTACCAGTGTACCTCGACACATTTCTGGCAGTGTGCTCTCAATACAAACGTCTTTTCCTATTGCACTTGAAATACTAGATAGTCTGCGTTAATTGGTGTGATGGTTCCATATGTTTATTGATTTCGACTTCGAGGGTTGGTATACAACCATAGTTTTTACTGTACTGGCTGTTTCATAAATATTAATACTAGCACAACACATACACTAACTGTGATTGTGTTTCTGCTTGCAGAAAGTTATGAATTCTATGATGAAATTAAGAAATGTGGTTGGTTGGGTTTTTCAGAACTTATCCTAGCTGTTTGTGAAACCCATACCTAAATATCTGAGCTGAGGCATTTTCCATGATCTAGAGGTAAACTGAGTCCCTGGAATAACTATGGAGAGACGGCTGTGCTCCTGTAATAAACATAGCACTGCTGTTGAACCTGGATCTCCAGAAACATAAACTTCTACTATTTGAGTAAGAAAATGTGTTCCCATATGTATGGGGAATTCCCCTCTGTGCTGTCGCATGCATAAACCTGTGCATGAGGACAATGCCATTTCGGGAACCTTATTCATGTGATAGCCCCACTCTGAGCTTGGTCAAGGGCCAGACTGCTGTTGGTGACTATTTTTTTTCTGTTCTGTACAGACAGGACTGAGCTACAGAAGGCCATGGAGCACAACAGCAGACTGGACAAGGAAATTCTGGCACTGCGAGCACGGGTCCAAACACTCGACTTGGAAAGAAAAGCATTCCTTGATCTGGTGAGTCCCCATCTCCTGCTGCTGGATCTCCTGGTCTGCCATGGCACCAATGAGCCTCTGTGTAACCAACACTCCTGGGCTGGCTCCTGATGTTCAGTCCTACTCCTTAACCTGCTCTGCCTCTCTGTTTCCCCTCTCCTTCCTTAGGAATGAGGTTTAACTGTTGGCATAGACGTTAGAAAACCACGATTTTTAATTTGTAGAAGCTTGAAGTGTACTTTATTACAAGCCACAGAAGTTCTGCATCCTGAAGTCTTTTTTTCTGCCTGGGAGTTATGGAGAGCAGGGCAAGGAGCAGGCTGGCCAGTTGTCTCTGGCTTGGTGGTCTGTGGGACACTAACCTCATCCCTGCCATGTGCTCCACCAGTTGGAGTACTGAGCCTTAACCATGCAGGACCCAGTGTCTGTGTGGTGTGAGTGGACTCTGCAGGTGTCTCTGGGTGTGGATGGAGGTGTAGCAGGAGGCTGAAGAAAGGAAAAATGCATGCTGAGAAGGTGGCGTGTGAAAGCTTTGCAAGGGCTGATAGCTCCAGAGCCTAGCAGTGCTGTTAGATCTGCAAAAAATGATAAACCTGGGACACCAAAGGTCTGCTGAACCTCTGCAAGGTCCCTGGCATTGACTGTGTGAGGCTCAGATGGCATCCATGTGTGCTACTGGGCACACTTGAAGAGCACAGGATGATACCTGCATCTGATGGTGAGCGCTGTCTGCAGGACCTCACGAAACACCCGTCCAGAAGCCCCTGCAGTACGACCCTGCAATTCCCAGTAAATGGCTGGGGTTGGCCTCCCAGCTATTGCTCCAAGCAGGAGCCAAGAGTGAGTGCGCGAGTAAGTGACTGTGCGACGTGAACAGTTACCTGCTAACAATATTGTATTGATCTTATCGATAACAGCAAAGACTAAAAGGTGTCCTCGGAAATAGTGGTTGTGATCTGTCTCCCCCTGTGCACTCAGTCCTGTTCGGTAAAAGGCAGTGTACAACACGTGCATGATCAGTAATTGAATTGAAGGAAGAAAAATTGCTTACCCTTTAATGCAGCATGGCATTCCCCCTTTTACTGGTCTTTACCTCTCTAATTTAGTCTGAGGCCACCTAGCTGGAGCCAGCCACATGATCTCAACCAATCCCTCAAGCCGAGTAGTTAATATTAATAAATCTGTAGTTTATCTATAGCAAGTTTGAGGGGACTCTTCCTTCTCAGACAAGCAAGATGAACGTTCACCAAAAATAAAAGGATATGTTTTCCTTTGGAAGGTTGAACAGCTCAAAGAGGAGATCTGTGAGTATCAGAAGAGCGAGAAGCAAGGACTTCCACTGCCTGCGCCAACCGAGACTGAAGAAGTCGCAGCATGCTCGCTGCAGGTATTTTCAAGGGCTTTTTGTTTGCCATTCTACAAAGTGAATTGAGCAAAGAGGCCCCACTCTGCGTTTCAGCCCCATGCCATAAATGAAGACACACCGCTCGTAGTGCAGAAATGCTTGTGTTCTCCTTTGTACGTATGTGTGAGCATGTCCTGTGCGGGTGTGATGTAGGACTTATGCTGGGCATGACAAATACGCTAACGTGCAGAGCGTGTCTGTTGCTGTAAGCTAATACCCACTAGTGCCTTCGTGTTATTATGGGTCTTGGGGGGCGTTTGCTCCTACGGCTGGTGGACTATGTAATGCAGATAAAGTAGCAGATGTAGTTCATGTTTTCTGGTTGTCATGTTTATTTATGAGAGACTCGGGTAGCTTTGGAATCACGTTGTGCTAAGATTTCAGCCTTAATTATGTGCTAACTTTTCATTTTCCCTTCAGTCGCAGGGCACAAAGGATGAAGGGAGGGGTGAAAGAGACCATGTTTCAGGCAAAGCTGGCTCAGATCAAGACGACAGATGTCAGAGTAGTGAAATGCTTCATAAAAGGTGAGCAATGAGAAATCCTTCTTTACCTGTTTTATTTTCACGGCGGTTATCTGGCGCTCTGGTTGCTGGTATTCTGTCTTGCAGAGTGCATTTAAGTATTGGGTTCTTCAAAATACTCTTGGGTACCAGCTTTGTTCCTCTGCTCCTAAATCAGAAAGTTGGGAGGTTATGCAGTCCTGAGTGGGTCTGTAGCCTTTGGTATCAAGAATGCTGACTGTTTTCTGGCACCTTCTCCAGTTTGTTGCTTTTCTAAAAGAATAGGGTTGGGCTTTTGTGGTGCTCTGCAGACAAAAGTATTGGTTTCAAAATTGTTCTGTTGCTGGGAAGATTCCTCTGGATTTGCTTGCTGTCCAGGAGTGTACCAAGACAACTTGGCTCTCAGACTTAAATATGTAAACTGGGATTTTTAAGAGAAGTCAAAGCTTCATTCTGCCGTGGCCTGCTCAGGAAGCTGCTGCTGCGCCTCTTCTGGCAGGTTCAAGGAGGAAAGGGCGTCTGATCCCATCCCTCTATCTCTTTTTATATCCCTTCAAATGCCCAAGCCTGTTTCTCCACCTCAAGCAGTTGAATTTGTCATTGCCTCTCTGCTATTAGCATTGTTGTGACTGACCAGTTTTCTCCCCAGACCTTCAACATTACTTGTGTAGAGCCCATGACCACTAATTCCCATGCATCACCACCTACATAAGGCACAGGTCGTGCTGGATGCAAGACTCAAAATTAGCAGGAGAGAAATATTCCATAGTGAAAAACACATTAGCTCCCCCTCACCAGTGGTAAGTGGTTTGGATGTGTGTCAATGCGTTTACATAGCAGTTCTGGCCTTGGTGATGTCCGTCTTTGGTGCATAGGTGCCAAGAGGTGATTGAAAACATCGATGGCAGAAATTCACAGCTCATTCACAAGCTGCAAAAACTGGAGCAGGATCACAAGGATTTGGTTGAGTGCAATGAAGAGCTGGAATCAGTCCTGGGAGAGACGCAGATGCAAACCAAGCAGGAGAAGGAACAGTTTGAGAGTGAGGTGGAGGGACTTCATCAGAAAGTAAGTAAGGAATGGAAGAAATATGGTTTGGTTTTGTTTAATTCTAGCTGCTTTTCTCTCTGCATATTGATTGGTAAAATAAAATTATGTTGGACCTAAACCTGCATGCTGCTTTGTTTAGTTTGACAAGAAATACAACTAGTCAAACCTGTCAGTTTTAGAAAAAAGGGGAAAAGGAGGAAAAATCCAGCAGTGAGTAAATGACACTTGCTTGGAGGTCCAGATTCCCCCAGTGTTACAGCAGCATTGTCTTTTCCAGCTCCTGTCCCCCTCCTTGGTGCCTGGGCAAGCAGAGTTAATTAGCTAATGTACCTCCTGCATCCACAGGAGTGAGATCAAGCGACCCTCCCTTCCTATGCAGCCTTTCTGTGTGTGTGGGCTCTGCACCCTTCCTTTTCTTGGCTGAGCTGAAGCAAAGTCTTTTTGTTTCAAATCCAAGTTTCATCTTTTTTCTCTGGAGCTATTTCTTCTGAACCTCTTGTAGCTTAGAAGCTCTTATTTTCCCTGAGAGGCTGTCCTAGATGGCGTCAGTGCTTCTGGTGGAGTTCAGTGTCTGTCTCCTGCAGGAACTGCTTTTCCACGTTGGACAGTTGTTTCTTCTGCCTGTGGTTCCTGCTGAAAAGCAAGTTCCAGGAAGCCTCAAGTCCTCTTGAGGCTTGGAAGTGAGGCAAGAGGTTTTCCTGAAGCCCATGAGTTGTCCCTTAACCTGGCACCCATGACAGAAGTCCGGGCTTTGACTCAAATCCCTAACCCCTCTCCAGACCTGTCCAACATATGAAAATGGTCGGTGTGGGACGCTGATGCTCATTGATCCCAGGAAAGGTCACCAATTAAGCACGCTGATGACAAAACATTGCGCTTTTGGCTTTCCCCCAAGCACAGCATCTTGGAGACCTGTCAGCCCGTGTGGCAAACACCAAGGCACTTCTGGGTGTGGGGGACCAGGACCTGCACAGACTGAGGACATCCCTGCTGAAAATAACAAAATTGAGGGGACAGTGAGTTTCTCTCATCACCTGCTATCTCATGCTGCAATGTCTGCTGTTGAATGGAGCAGGCATGGCTGGACACATCTGTTTGAAGAGCTGTGATAAGCTGATCCATCTGGAGAAGCTCTGCTCAATCTTGATCAAGATGTGATCTCACTAGTCTCTTCCTTACCTGTGTCCTACTCGATTTTGGGCCCCCTCAACCAAGGGCAAGCTGGATCTTTTCCTGTTAATAGGACAAGACCATTCAGATCATCCTTTGACTTTGTGAGGTTGATAGAAAAGTCTTTGTTATTTCCACTCATTTACATGTGACAGGGAACCTCTGGGAAATTGCAAGCATGAAGCACCATGTTGATAATCTTGGTTTACTAGAACCATGGCAACTTTAGAGGTCTCCTTGCAAGACCTGCAGAGCCATCTCCATCCATGTTTTGAGCAAGGATTAAGTTATTGTGGAAGCTTCTCAGCCTGATGCTGCCTTTGTCAGAGTGGTCTTTAGCCTTGATTTACTTGATGGGCTCTCCATCCCTCTGGAAGTAGCTCTGTGATGAGGACCTGCGCTTACTGACTGGTTTGTCACTGCTTGTCCCCAGGGAAAATACCATTTGCAGCATCGCTACCAGGGTATGTGATCCCTCACAGACCAGGCAGCTGAAGAATTTATAGCCAGAGAGAACAGAGTAAGCCAAAAGATGGGTAGGTGGGCTTCTACCCCAAAAGGCTGGCTGAGGAGGTCTTTTCCTTTGGCTGAAGCCCTGCTGCTTGGCCAAAAGCTCTTCCTTCTTTGGGCTGAGTTGCCCTCTCCCCTCTCTCTGTGGTTAAGAGATGCCCTCAGGAGTGATCATGGTCCTGGACTGCCAGGCAGCAGGACCGGTTCACAGGGACCTTGGATTTCTGAGGTGAGAAGGAAGGGCACACACACGTTTTCAGTCAGGAGTGACTGGTGCTTGGACCTGTCCATACCCTTGCTGTTGTGTTAAAACATGATGTAGGAGATATAGTGCAAGCGTGAAGGCATATCCCATGTGAATGCTAAAGCAGCCACACGTCTCCAAGATTAATTGTTCAAAGGAAGAAAAGATGAATTGCTTGTCAGTAGCCTCTGGCTGTGAGGGAAAAGTCTCTAAATACAGTGAAAGAGACTGAAGGCATGTTCAAATATCTTCATGAAGGATGCCAGCAGATAGCATGGTTCTAAGTGTGTAGCTGAGGAGCCAAGGGCAGGCTCTGTGATGGGAATGGCAAAAGGTCTGTCCACCATGACACTGCTTTTGTTTAAATCAGGGTTTGTTCAGCACACAGTAAAATATTTCCCACTTTCGCCCTGAGGGAGAGTAAACACAACCCTCCACAAATCAAACAAGATGCGTTTTCAGTTTGGAGAAATCCCTTCTTTGTTAAACAGATCCCTGGGAACGCTGCTTTGGGGAACGTGGGGTGAACACAGTGGGGCGCACCAAGTAGCCAGGGAGATGCGAGGCATGTCGTCTGGCATGAGCTTGGCAGCCACTGTAGCTGAAAAAGAGACAGAAAAGAGACAGGCAGGTTGTGGGATGGAAGAGGAAAGAGGTGGGTTAACCCTTGGTTAGAATCCAGCATCTGCTTAGGTGGAGGGCTGCAGAGCTGCACCCTTCATCTCCAAGGGGCTTTTGGGTGCCTTGGAGGTAATGAGGGAAGGACTGCACGAAGGCAGGTGCACTGGAGCCTGGAGAAAGCAGCGCTGCTGGGTGTTTGCCAGGCTGCCCCATGTGAGAAGGACTTGGAATTCTTTTCTATTTTGGCATGCCTACAGAAATACTGGCTGATTAGGCCACTGACTCAGAACGAGGACACCAGGATACAATGCGAGTATTGTTCTGCCGTTGGCATGGGATTTACGTGCACAACTGAAATGCTTAAAAGTTAGCGACTTGGAGGAAAAATAAGCAAAACGATGGAAATGCATAGCTGGGTATCAACTTCATGACCAAAGGTTGGCTGGGGGATGGGGAGGGGAGGTGTGTTTCACCTTTGAAATCCCTTCCAGAACTCCAAAGTCTTGTTGAACCCCAAACTATCATCTAGTCATGCAAGGGGAGGGGGCTTTATTGCCCTCTAGCTCTTCTGAGAGAGGCCTGGGTGTTTCAGCCCAACGACTTGCTTTTAACATCTAGGTTGGGTAATATCAACTATCTTAAAAAACAACAGTATCACAGCAGCTTTCCTCTGTTAGAGATTGTTCCCTGCTGGAAGCTTCAAGAGAGCCATCTTGTGCCTGAAGCCTGTCAGTGAAAGCAAAGCTCCTGGGCTTTGACGTGCTGCTTTGTAATCACTTAAAATGGACTGGGATTGGCAGAGACATGGCACTTCTTCGGTTTTGGCTTCCCATTTGGAAAGGAATGAAAAATCATCTCCAAATAAGTGCAAAGAAGGGAGGGTGAGAAAGGCATCTTACATGCTTCACCGTACACTCATCTGTATGCGTGGGGCGATGGATGTTGCTTGTCTGAGTACGGTGTATGCTGCTTACAGATGAAGCTGGGTTTCATCTGCAGCTGGACTTCATCTCCTTCCAGTGTCCCCACTCACTCTGCGGCCTCATTCAGCGAAAGCCCAGCCTGGGTAGTTGGGGAGGCCAGCCTGGTGGTTTAGAAATAAGAAAACCAGCACAAACTTTCTTCTGAGCGTAAGGAGCTGAAAGGAAAGGCTGCTGAATGCTGTGCTGGCTGGCAGCGGAGCTCAGTGGCTGCGAGTGCCAAGACTTGGATTTTGCAAAAGGGTGTGCAGGAACCATAATCGGGAGGAGAAGCTGGACTGCTCCTAGCTCCTTTAAGCCCTTTAAAACTGCAGGACTTAGAGTTGTTCCCACGACATCCCCCACAAGGGTAGACTCCTCGGGGGGGATGGTGCAAATGCAGAGCGAGCACTCGTCCAGACAAGCTCTTTACTGCCAGGAGAAGCACAGAGGTCAGTGTTTTGCTGGCTCAAGTCGAGAGTCCTCGGAGACTTGCAGAAGGGAGTTACAACCTCCTTTGGGTGGTGGAAGGACCAGGACATGTCCTGGTGGACCAGTTCCAACATCTGCTTGGATGAGATCGGCTGTAGGGGAGTGGGCACTGCAACAGCATGGGAAAGGAGGATGGCCCACGATATAAATCAGGGTCTTGTGGGGTCCTTCATGTTGGGAGAGCAGCATGTAGAAGGCCCACAAGCTGTGGAGGCCCTGGATTTTCACCATATGTCTGGGTCGTTTCTCTCCTTTTATGGAGCTCTTATGGGTTCTTTCATTTTCTGACTTGGTCTTGGATGGCTCCTTCACCCTTTGAAGCAGCAGGATGAAAGATGTGAACTGGAGCTAGCCCACGCTGGTGGCTCTCCACGTCCCCTCCTACTCCTCGCTTCCAAACATGGGGCTTATTCTGTAGTAGCAGCACAAGGAGCAATTTAGTAGTAGTTGTGCATTTAGTACTAGTGGTGAGTACTGGTTTTGTTTTAACTTGTGGTTTGTCTATGTTAAGATCACAAGTTTAGAAACAGAGTTACTTGAAGTGCAGAAGAACAAAACAGAGATGAGTGGGGAAGAGCAGACATTGTCTGGAGCACAAGAGATGCAAGAGGTAAGAGGTTTGCCCTTGGGAAAGAAATTGTTTTGTTTAGAAATGTATTAAATGAGCATCTCCTGTGAATGCTCTTTGTCACCATCTTCTGAGAATTTGCAGCCCATCAGCTCCTGCAAGACAGATGGATGTCTTTGGAGGAAAGCAGCTAATGTGCCAATATTTTCTCCCTGATATCTCATCTCTCTTACGAGATTGTCACGCCTTCAGCACTGTGGAGCTGCTGACTCCCCGGTGAGGGTGAAGGCTTTACACATGTAAGGTGCTTGACTCTTATTTAAGGTTTAGTGAAACCTAGGTAGTGTGTCGGTATGTTTACAAGCCTGTTTCATAGCTGATTTTGGGCTGACTTTGCTGTCGATTTACTTGCCAGCCAGACAATTAGTTCTGCCAGGTGTATAAGCCAGACGGAGCTTATTACATGTGGAAGAGGACCTTTCCAAGGTATCTTGGGTCAGGTGGAGGCTCCAGGCCTTCACAGATGTCCAGCCAGCCCTGGGTATAAGGTGTAGGAATCCTGCTGGCAGTGTGTGAGAACTGCGTTTTCTAGAAGACACATTTTCTACATTTTTTTTCTCTTTTGCTAGAATAAATGATGCTGCAGAAGTGACTCAATTTTGCTTGTTCTAGATGCTGGAAACCTGTCAGGAAACAATAGAAAAGTTGGGAGGTCAGCTGGGAGAGCGGAGAGAACGGAGAAAACAGCTTGCATCTGAGCTTGAATTGTTACGAGAAGATCTGAAGGCTGAGAAGAAGGTATTGGGCACCCAGGTACGTATAGCTCCTGCAGCGGGACTCCCCGCAGGAAGCAGTTGCCTTTGGATGACTCCATAAAACATCCCCAGTTGCCCCCCAAGTGCATTGCTTGGCTTCCCTTGCATTTCTCTAGTCCAGCCAGTTTCAAATCTTCTGGTTTTAAATCCATCTGCTTTAATGGAACTGTCTCTAATTTATTTTTCCTTTCAGTGTGTTTAATAACAAAACAGTAATTCGACGTTTGTAGCCAAAGCCCCTTTCTCTACAGAGCAGAGTGGAAACTTTCAGACTTGGGTATTGCAGAGTTATTTGTGACCATAAGGCTCATGATCATAGGCCTTCATCTCTGCGTGTCACAACGTGGCAGGGTACTTGTAGATTTGAGCCAAGACTGCAGACTGACATCACAGTTACCCGTTAGCAGCGACTGCTTTTCTGAGGACGATCAACTGGCTAATTGTGAATCTGTTTAACATGGGTCCCCTTTAATATCAGTAGTCTTCTTTCTTAACCAGAATATGGCACAATAAGAAGTCGGAACACCTAAGAGTCAGAGAAGTCTACATGAGCAGCTTGCTGGGATGCCGGTGCTGCTTTTTGTTACAAGCCCTGAGGTCCTCAGTATGCTTTGCTTGAAGCGATTTAACTGCTAGATAGGCTTCTGACGGGTTTATCTCCACTTTGAGAGTTGCTGGTGCTCTCTCTTCCAGTTGGCCATAGAGGAGAGTTGAGTGTGTGATGCCTGCAAAATTGCACAAGGGCTGGCGCATAGGCAGGATAGGGGCTGAAAATTAGACTAAAAATTTAGGAGAGCTGCAGATTTGTGGCCTGGATCAGGCAGACACGGGGGACCTGAGGAAGACTGGCAAAGGCGGCGTTTACGTCTATTATAAACCCCATTTTTTAGCACTCTGAGAGGCCTTAAATCATATCACTTCCTTGAACATAAGTAAAAGAACAATGAAAGTCCTGAATTGTTGGCGCAGCTGCACATCCACGAGTCTTACTGGAGGAACAGCGGCATCTAGAGGACAGGACTTTTGTAGTGCTGTTAAGCAACAAATTCACATTGTAAAAGCTCGGGATGCAGACCGAGCCTTGCCGAAGGGCAGTGTAGGAAGGGGCTGGGTCAGTCTATGAATAGGCATATGAAAAGGAATTGTCCGATTTGGGGGATGATGGGGAAAACGGGAAGAGTTGCTATTTAACCTTTGCATCCCAATAGTTCAATCTACTCATGGTCCAGGGACCTTTGAATCAAAATCATACATCCCTCTAAGTTTGGTTGTAATTCAGTGACCAGTTGGCCAGTGATTTCACGAAGATGACTATTTTTCCATCAAAGAGATCAGGAGATGAAATCTAGTGGCCTGCGTTAGACTGTAACAGTCTTTAAAACAGAGGACTTTGCATGTGTTTGGGGGGATTCCTGACTTCACAAATGGATTCATTTCCTTTTGACAGAGTAGCCGTATTGGGACAAATCATTTACCACCAGAGTGCTGGAAATTAGCTTGGCTTGAAATCATCAGGTTCTCATGGGTGATACACACCTGGAGGTCAGGATCTGACGTTGTTCAATGTGGTGTTTGTCAGGATGTCCAACACACAGAATGGGCGAGTAAATTGGATAGTATTTTTGTTCTTGTAAGTTTTAATGATGTGGAACAAAGTGATGCTATGCAAAGAGCTCTTTGCATTTGTTTGGAACTCTCTTCTTGTTTTGAAGAGGTTTTTGGATATTTGAGAGTAGAAAGCTTTTTCTGAGCTTGTAGTTAGAGGTGTATTACATCCGCTAACCCCTGTTGTTTCCTCACCAGAGGTTACCTGACTCAAAATCAGAGTTTACAAGCCATTGTAATAATTTCCTGAGTTTCCAAAGAACATCAGCAAGCAGGGGTCTCATTAATGTATCCCATGAGAAGCTACAAAAAGATAATGCTCTGTTAGATACAGAGGTGAGAAATGTAAAGAAACCTCTGTTTTGGTGTCTGATGTAGACAGAAGCTGCTAGTGCTGCTATTGCTCAAATATCAATAAATTCATCTTGGTGTTGATAAGAAGACCTGGAATTGAAATATTAGCGCTAGCACGCACTCAGGAAGAGCTATTGATTAAAAAGCTTTAGGAATCAAAGTCATTGCTAGCATTTAGTGGACTTAATAGCATTTTTCTTTGAAGGATTTGGTTTCACCACTGCTCAGCAGGGGATATTAGACTAGGCAGATTCTGGTTCCGATCCAGTCTGGGAGTCCTTGTGTCCTTGTGCACTCCTCCTGCCTTCCCTTCTCGCCTGTTTTATTTTCTTGGCATCTTCTCTTCATGTCTCAGGTTTTGGGTCTGCCATTGCCTGGTGTTAAGGCATTAGATGATGTTGAAAGTGGAGAGCAGCCATCCGTAGAAAGCTGTTTTGGGTTGACTTGGTTGGAGGATGCTCTCTGTTGTGAGACAGCTGAATACATGCCTTGTACTCTTCCCATTTTTTCCAATAATTTCTAGTTTTGTAAAGAAATATGGCACATGATATAAAGCCCTGAGAACTACAGATGGGCAACAGAAGGATGAACTCAAATAAAGAAATGTGATTTGCTGATAGTTTACACGCAGCTACTTCCCAATGCAGAAAAAAGGACTTGCACATGTATCTTCAAGGGTGAAGAACTATACTAATTTAGCTACAGAATCACAAGCCGTGTCTTGGTGGAATCCCCAGATTGTCTTATACTGCTCAAAAGGTTTCCACGAGACCAAAGAAAATCAGAGTCGTGGTGTTTTCTGACCTTACAGGTCTCTGAACATCTACAAGAAAGAGAATGGATTAATAAACTTGAGCAGAAACATGAAGATTTATGTACAGATGAAAAGACATATGAAGAACAGATGGCTAAAGTAGTATTTTTGGAAGAACAGATCAAAAACTTGAGAGATGAACAAGAACTGCTCTGGTAAACCTTAAAAAGACCTGTGGTATTTTCTGCTCCTTATCTTTGCTGACTAATTTTTTCAGTATTTTAAAAATCTCTGTAATGCTGCTTGTGGCAAAAATGTGCACAGCAACTTTGTGTCTTCCTTATCGTGTAATCGGCCCTCTGTAGAGATTTTGGTGAATAAGCATTTCCCTTAGTGACATCACGATCAGTCAGGAGTAAACCTTTTTTTTTTCTGCAACCATTCCAGGTTCTGAATGGCATACGTGAGAGCTGTCCTTAGGGAGGAGGCTTCTTCTCTTGGAGTGAGGCAGTATTTGGACTCTCACGGTGCCAAAGAGCTCCCATGGTGGCCTTGGGCTCCCTGGGGCTAACTGCTGCCAGCAGCTGATGATACCCATCCTGCTGTGGATTTCACTTGTCCTCTGAGGCCAGGTGTCAGCAGGCGTCAGGGCTCTAAATAAAGCTCTTACAGATCCCCTGACTCCCCTTTTTCAGTAGGGCAACGAATTTGGAGTTGGAGCATCCATGCTGAGGCTCTCATTAGTAAATAAAAGCTTGGATTAAATCCAGTATAGTTACAGTCAGCTCAATTACCTGGATAATCCGGTACTGAGATAAAGAGAAACCAGGATCAGACAGGTAGGTTAGCTTATAAGGGCATATAGTTTGGACCGAGATAAGTCAGACAGCTTGACTGGGAGACGAGCCCGTACTTCCATACAGCAAGGCGTTGTGTGAATGCTGCTGTGCTGCTTGTGAGCACAGAGCAGCTCACGTGGCCCCACGCAAGTGTTTCCTTGGCCAGCAGTTAACCTGCTCATGAATGACTGAGAGCTGGCCCTTTGGACACACATTTTTTTGTGGGTCAGTGTCCAGGGGAGACTGACCCTTGCCCAGAACTTCTAGACCCAGGATTAAATTCCCTTTGGAGCCTCCTGAGATACTTGAACGTTGCCTTGAGTGTTTCTCTGGACTCTCGTATCCCAAGTTTTTCCCCCTCAGAGGGTGGTTTCCCTTGGATGTGTATAGTTATCTCTCTCCTTTGCTATTTCTCCTTCAAGTTCTGAATTACTAGAAAGCAACAAGAAGAGGGAGAAGCTAGAAAAGCAGCTAAAAGAGAGCAACAAAGAAAAACAGTTGTTACTGGAAGAAATTGCCCAGCTAAAACAAGATATGCTGACTACCCGGGAGGAGGGCGAGAGCACGCTTGAAGAGACTTGGAGGATGACTAAAGGCATGGCACATAGAGAGAGCAGGTTTCTCGAGTCGCAGAGCTCTGCAGGCAGTTTAGATGGGAGCGTTAAACAGGTATGGGCAGCTTTGCCATCTGTGCTGTACTTTTTTTTCACTAATTTAGTGACAAAACCTAATTAAAGTGGACTGGAAGCCAGTCCTGTAGTGTTAGCATGCAGGGGGGAGATGAGGCTGGCTGATTTCCTTGGGGAAAATGTTTGGAAATTATGAATGTCGTCATTTCCTTCTGTTGTGCTTTTGGATGTAGTGGGAACTTGGATAAACTGAATGGCCTCCTTAGTGCCCATGAGAGAAATAAGTGAGACAGCCCTTCCGTGATGTTTTAAACCTTTTTGGAGCTCTTCCTCAGCTCCTTTTTGGAGCATGAGCAACAGAGCTGGCTTGCTATTCCCACAGCAATCTTGCTCTTGCCATAGGCAGAAGCTGTTCTGCTTCCCTGCTCCTCCTTGCCATTTTCTGCTCTCACACCCCAGTGCTTGAACTCATCACTCGACAGCTGCCCCACAGTGGCAGCTCACCAGCAGCTGGGTTTTACTGCAGCCCTGTGCCCGTGTCTCTGTTACTGCTCTCCTATTGCTCTGCCAGCTGGCAGGCAAGACCCATATTTATCACTACGTTTAGCTGTGTTTTAAATGCAATTTGTTCACCTTTTTTACCGTGTGATCTAAAAAAAGAAAGGGAGGAGAAGCTAGCCCTGCCAAAAGGGGAAGAAATGATGAAGGTACCCACGATGGGGAGTCTGAGGAGGAGCAAGGATTATGTGCAAGAGTTTGGAAGAGAAGAGAGGATGGGGTGGCCTGTAGGTAGGAGTGGGAGTGGAAAGGAGAGGATCAGAGTCATGCTGATACCAAGAAGCAGCAACTCTGTAGCGTTAGAGCAGACCAAAGCAAGATACAAGGTGTAGAAGGGATGCTGAAAAGGATCCCGGTAGAAACAGATGGAGGAGAAAAACCTACAAAACCTAACTGATCTCAAGGACAAATGACATTGACAGATCCCACAGTGCTGGGTCAAGACTTGCCAGCTTCGGAATTTATCTGGGGATTTATCTGAGAAGGGAAGCTTGATCTTCAGTGGATTTCATCTGGTTCCAAGAACAGAGGGTGAAGATGCAAGTGGGAATGCAGATCGACAGATGGCCGAAAGTGATGCTAGGAAGAAGGGTACACCAAACATGGGAAGAGCTTTTAGTCTCTGTACAAGGCACTTGCAAGAAGATGGGTGAACCAAAGAGCTCCATTATCTTCTGAACACCATCACAGACCATCAGTGACCACCTCATAGTGTCCAGGCTGCTGTCGCATTGCACCAGCGTATCTGTTCCTGTACCGCTGCCAGGACTCGCCTTGTTCCGGCTAGTTGTGGCTGGATGTGCCACTCCTTGCTTAGTTGCCTGAGTGAGACTCTGGCACAAAAGTTAAGAGTAACCTGGGTGGTTTTGCTTTTGTTTGACAGGTTAGATTTAACAGGGATTTGCTCCCTCATTCAGGTTATTGCATCTTCTCCCTTGACCTCAAGAGTTGTATTGGCTTCTCTGAGGGGATGGACAGGGTAGGGAGCAGGACATAGTGTGGGGGCAGCAGAAATGCTTGCCTGGCTTTACCCATCTTCCTATTTAAATGACCTTAGATCCTACTGGGATACCTGTACCTTTCTGAATTACTGGTCTTTATCTTTCCCTGAAGTTAACTTCCATGTAACCCGTGTCGTTTTGCTGTTCCTGCAGAGTCTGTCTGAGGAGAGATTCCAGCAACAGGAGGAAAAAATGCAGCAACTGCGGCAAGACTTGCGTCGTGTTCAGAACTTGTGCAGCTCAGCTGAGAGGGAACTGAGATACGAAAGGGAGAAGAACGTCGACTTACAAAAGCAAAACTTCTTGCTCCAACAGGAGTGCACCAAGGTAGGAACAGAGCAGGGAGAACTGTTTGAAGACAGCATCACATCATTTTATGAGCTGTGGGAGGTCTGAGGTGCTGATTTCACAGAATCACAGAATGGCGGGGGTTGGAAGGGACCTCCAGAGATCACCTAGTCCAACCCCCCTGCCAAAGCAGGGTCACCTAGAGCAGGCTGCACAGGAACGCAGCCAGGCGGGTTGTGAATCTCTCCAGAGAAGGAGACTGCACAGCCTCTCTGGGCAGCCTGTTCCAGTGCTCTGCCACCCTCAAAGTAAAGAAGTTTCTCCTTATGTTGAGGTGGAATTTCCTGTGTTCCAGTTTGTGCCTGTTGCCCCTTGTCCTGTCGCTGGGCACCACTGAAAAGAGTCTGGCCCCATCCTCTTGACACCCACCCTTTAGATATTGATAAGCATTGATGAGATCCCCCTCAGTCTTCTCTTCTCCAGGCTAAACAGNGGCACAGCCTTCTGGTGTGTCAGTTTTGTGCCAGTAGCAAACTTCCTGAGGGTACACTCTGTCCCCTCATCCAGGTTGTTGATGAATATGTTGAAGAAGACTGGACCCAGTACTGACCCTAGGGAACACCACTAGCTACAGGCCTCCAATTAGACATTTCAACAGACTGGACCTTGTTTACGTTTGGCTGTACAGTACCTGGGGCTCTCAAGTGTGCTCTGTCTCAGCTTCATGGAAATTACACTGCCTCCAAAGAAGACATTGTGTGTGCTGTACTTCCACCCTGTTTTTCTGTTTTTCTTGTTTGCTCTCTGATAATCCTGTTGCCCCTTTCCTAATTAAGACATTTCAGATGATATATGTTGAAGTGCAAACTTGATTTCTTCTTCTTCTGAAACTCAGGTCAAAGCTGAGCTGAAGCAAACCAGGGCAAAACTCTTGGACACAACTGAAACATGCTCCTCTCTCTCAGCACAGTGGGAAAAAAGCCAGCAGAAGGTCAAAGAACTCGAACAAGAGCTCTTGAAGTGCTCCCAGGCTGATAAACTGCAGAGCAGTCTGCAGGAGAAAATCACACAGGAGAAATCCAAAGTATCCGAAGCACAAAAAAAGGTAACTTGTCACTGCGAACTAAGTTAACAGGAGGTATGTTTATAGCAGTTTCATGCAAGTGTAGTTCAGAGAAGTGATGCGCTAGCAGCTCATGAATCAATTCCCTGAAGTCCCTTTTGCTAGTCCATTTTGAGATCACTTGGCTAAATATTTTAGGAAAAATGTCTATTATCAGTGGGAGCGTAATCAAGACAATAGAAGTTAAATCTGATGGCTCAACGCCTGTCTCTAAAGCTCAGTATCTCCAAGAATACTGGTGGTAGGGCTGGCAGGCGCGGGGAGCCAAGGAGATTTGCTGGTGTTTGCAGTCTGGTGAATTGCAAAAACTCGTGTTTTCCATGGCATCGATTCTGCCATGTTCCTGCACTAATGGTTGGATTGGGTTTTGAAGTGTGCAGGATCAAATTAGGTGCAAAAAGGATTGTTGCTAGTTCATGACATAGTGTCTGATCCAAAATCTGGTATCCATTGGAAAGGTTTTACTTTTAATGGACTTTGACACAAAGACGTGCAGAAGTATTTTTGAGTAGAAGCAAGCAAATCTTAGATTCCCATGAGTCAGATACTGAAGGATCAAAGGGATCTGAATCCCTTGGATTCAGGTGCTGGCCTGTAAATTCAGAAAGCTTAATCCGTGTCCAATTTTAATCCAAGATTTCAAAACTCCAGCAAAAGCTAAAAGATTCTCAACACCAACTCCTGCTGGCAGAGGCCCATGTTTCAAACAAGAAACTCCTGGAGGAGGAATTGAAGGAGGTCCGAGACAATGAAGCTCGTGTGCAGCAAGAACTTCGCGAGGAGCAGCTGAAAAGGTACCCAGAGCTGGGTAAGGCCTGTGCTGCGTGTGGAGGGGAGGTGTGTGCCAGCAAACGCTGCTGTGCCAGCCTGCCAGCTACCTCCTGCAGCTTCCTGCCTGGCCCTAGGTGGGCTCAGGGAGTCCCTGGACCACTGGTTTTGCCTCCTGTCTCTCCTTTTGACCTGCCAATGCCCCTGGCAGTGCTCCACAGGATCCCCTCTTTATGAGATTTAAAAGATTTTTGGAGACTTCAGCTGCCTCAGAACGTGCGTGGCCCCTCCTGCCAGCCCAGGGATTTACCCTGTAGGTGCCAGCAGCCCCTTTGCTTGTGCAGCTGGGATTGATGATCCCAGATACATCATGCACCCTTTCCCCTGGGACATGGGGACAACCAGGACATACTGATTTCTTTCTACCCTCAGTGTTGCCCAGGGCAGGTGCAGAGCAGTGTGATGTTGTTTTTAGATCACAGGCAGCTTTGAATTCATGGTAGCACGTCACGGGCTGGCTTCCAGGTCAGTGTCTCACTGTCACACCAACATGCTTTTAGGAAGCTCCTGGAGCAGCAGGTGGAGGAGCTGCGGCAGCAGCTCCAGCATTTGCGGGAGACAGAGGCATCGCTGGCCAAGATGCATGTGGAGCTGCAGGCCAAGACCCTGCACATCCGAGAGGATGAGAGGAAAACTGACTCGAGCAAGGTGAGCTGCAGCACAGATGGGTCCTCATCACCCAAGGTGATGCTGCGCTGGTGACTGACTCCAGAGCAGAGCACTGACCTCTAGGGGAAAACGAGACCATCCCAGTGTGAAATCTGTGCCTGGGAACTGCTGAAATAGGGTGAAATCCAGCCAGGCGCTGAGCCCTTGCAAATCCCGTCAATTTAAACAGGAGCTGGAGAAAACGCACCATCTCATCTTGTGTAGGTTTCCCGTGGATGTGGCTCTGAGGGCATCGAAAGAGGACTTGATGGCTTCTTCCCCTCTCCCTTCCCCTTTTCTTACAGAGTATGGAGCTTTTTGCAGGAAAATTTTGGCACAGTCCGCTGTCTGGGAGGATGCATTACCTTTCTCTGCCCTGTTGAAGCCCACAGCTCCCCCAGCAGCACAGAAATCCACACTCCCCCTTCTTTAAGGGGAGGAGGCAGTGGCCTTGGGGGGCAGAATGGATGGATATTATCTGTAGTGGGAACCGCTAGGATTTATGATGGCGAAGGTTTGGATACCAGACTGAGAGGAGGCAGAGGGACCCCTACAGCTGAGGACACGTGCAAACAAATAAAAAATAGATGTTTTCCAGCACCTCCAGTGTCAGAAGGAGAACCAGAAGCTCTCAGAGCAACTTTCTCTGCTGAAGGAGGAAAACAAAGCCCTTTACGAGGAAGGAGTTTGTATCCTGAACCAGAAGGATGTGTGTGTCAGGTAATGAATGCAGCAGCAGGGGATATGTAGACACAAAAAAACATATCCAGGAGTTGCCATGTATGTGCCTGGCAGTGGCACTGGATTTGACAGTTCTGTAGCCTTTCTTGTCTCTCCTGTTCAAGGCATTTAGCTCAGAGCGATCTGCCTTAACCCGATGCCCCAGTGTGCAATGATGTTATGCATTGCATATCTGCTGTCATGTTCTCCTTGGCAGCTGAAGGCAGCGCAGAAAACGAAGGAGTGCCTAGGGAGGGCTGCGAGTGCTGCTGTTTAGGGTCTGGCATTGGCAGAGATGCTCCATGGAGCTGCTTATTTCTCCCCAGAGCACTTTTGATAGAATATGAAGCAGAAGTGGCCTTTTTGTCACGAGTTTGGAGCAAATGTGGGCTCAAAACTACCCTTACATGGTAGATTTCTCTTTTTTTTTTGACATGATTTTCCCTTCTATCCCAACTGGATAAAAATAAACAAGACCACTGCCTAAATGGGACAAGTTTGAGGGGAAGAGCAACAATCACAAGTCTCTGTAGCAACAAATATTTAACCCCAGTGTTGCAGCTCTAGGAAGTGCCCACTGAAGTAGCTCTGTAACCTCTTTGCCTGACCTTTGCTGTTTAGGATTCTTCTTTGTCTGCCTTTTTCTCCCATACACAAGGACTTCCCCTTAACCACCCACATGCCAACTCAAATAAACTACTTACCCTTTCCCTGTTACTCCCAATTTTGGTGACTTTATAACTCTGTTTGGTGTTAAAGAGCTGAGAGGGTGAGCACAAGGAGTAGTAAAGCTGGGAGTCAGTTTCAGGAATGCTTTGGGTCCTTTTCCCTCAATCAGTTTCCATTTGGCTGATGCTTAACAATATAACCTTTGCAACAAACCCCCCGCCCTCCCCCAAAACTGATCAGTGAAAGACATAGTCCGGAAAGCCAGTGTGCTCATTCTGCCTTTAGCTGTGCAGCCAAAAAGGAGCTGGGTAGATGGCTGAGGCTCCCAGTTCAGGCTTTGAAGAGCCTCAATAAATACAGGACATCTGCCTTGCTCTTGACCCAGAACACAAAAGCGTTTCGCAGCCTGAAGTTTCTCTCTCTGCCTCCTCAGGAAATACAACAAAATGCACCTCCGCCACAAAGACAAGATGCGCAGAGCCAAGGAGACCTTCATCCAGGAGGTGAAACAAAGGGACAGCAGAATTAAGCAGCTTGAAAATGAGCTCAGCGAGTCAAAGCTGCAAGTGGAAAAGGTGAGGGAAAATATCAAGGGCTTCTCCCACGAGGGAAGGCAGGGGAGCAGGCTACAGTGTGTCTGCAGGAGCATCCCTTCTTCCTAAAAGAAATTCAGTTTAGGAAAAAAGGACATGAGGTTTAGGAACAGCTGCTTTGCAGACGATGGGATTGTACTGCACAACCAGTCAGTTGGAACACGGAGAGCTCTGCCTGATGTGCCGCTCCTGCTGTGTGCACAGGGCTGGCATTGGCAGTGCTGAGGGCCACCAGCCCATCCTTGTAGGAACAAAAAGTCAAAACGAAATTCCTGACTCAGGTTTGCCCTCAGGGGAGCCCGTGTCCTGAAATCCCTTTTGCCTCAGAAATATTACTGCTGGGAAGTGACTCAAAAGCCTCTTTTTGAGGCACGTTACATCAAATAGCGTATGGCTTCTAGGAGTGAGGATGCTTGGTGGTGACTCCTTTGGTCAAGCGCTCTGAGGTTTACACAGGACAGAGAAGAGTGAATCGTAACCGCTGGTTGTTATTTCCTCCTGCAACACTGCTCAGGGGAAGGTGCTGATTGCACAGATCACTGCTGAGAATGAGAAATTACTCCAGGAAAGAAGACAGCTCCTCCAGAAGATAGCTGACCAGGAGGAGACCTCTTGGAGCAACCCGTCTCCGATTGCCACCCTGCAGAGTAGGTAGGCACTTAATGATCTTCACGCCTCTTGACAGCCTGCCTTTGCCCAGCATTTCTCTGGTTTTACGCCTATTTCTTAAGAAATCCAGAGGAAAGCCTGAACTGTGCCCCAGTCACTAGTGCTGTGGCTTTTAATCGCTGTGGGATGTAATTAGCCCCTTTCCCATCAAAGCCCTTGGCATACAGCTGAAGGCTGCAGAGGCCAAAGGGTCTGAAGTTGAAAATGTCCTTTGAAAACATAGTGTGGCCAGAAGGAAAATACCTTGTGCCTTGTATGTGTGATGTGCTCAGAGTGAAGATCCTGGACGAGGAGAACGTGCGGCTGCACGAGAGCAAACTCCAGCTCTCCAGCCACGTGCCCACCTTGCAGCGTGTGCCAAGGAGCATCCACGCTTCCAACATGGAGGTGAGATTTGGGGAGGGCTTGGTCTCAGCAGACAGGTTGCAGGAGCTGATGTCTCCTGCGAGTGTGGGTTGGTGTTGGTAGCTGCAGCTGAGGGTGCCAGAGAAGAGCTGAATTGATCCTTCGGTTGGGATGGAAAGGGGGACCAAACACACAGTAGATGGCAATGGCTTTGTTGGTGAGGAGAGACTTTGGAGAGCTGGAAGCTCAATACACTTGCCATTACCAGCTCTATCCCCAAGCTGCTGCACAATGAGATCCTTTTTCACAAGGACAGAAATCTCACTTTGGCTCTTCTGCAGATTTAGAGTCGTTAAAAGACAGTTTTACAGTTCGTTTTAAAATTAGGAGAAATAACCCAGAGCAGTGTGGTTGGGAATGTTACTCCTGTAAGCCAAAAATCTTCAGACCGAGCTGACCGATAATATCGACTGCATTGAACTGAAGGAAGATATGCCTTACCTAAAAACTCCATTTTGGATTGACCAAGTTAACGAAGAACCTTGGGAGGAGAAATGGAGAACAATCCAGGAAAGTCAAAGATTGTGTTTCAACAACTTTTCAAATCAAACAGGTGGATTTGGAAGTTTATTGGTACATTTTGAAATTTGGAGGGAACTCAGTTTGGTTAGAAATGAGCTGTTAAGGATGAAAGTGCTGTTTGGGACCTGGCAGAAAGAGCTGTTTATGTATTCTGCTGTGTTTTATTTCTTTCTCTTTGTTTCACCTGGGCTAGTTAGGGTTGGGGTTTTTTTTTTTAGTTTAAATTCAGACCCAAAGGACAAATCTATGATGAGTACCTCTGTGGGGCTGGAGTTCTTGGGGAAAACTGCCAGTGGAGCTGGGGGCACTCTGAAGACCAAGACTGTATGTTGAAATTCGGGGTCTGGCATGCACCTCCTCCTCTGAAAGTCTGTGTTCCTCCTTCCAGGACTCGAAGAGCGGTAACTTCTCTGAACGCCAACTACAGAGTAAGGTGTTGCCATCTCCCCGTACCAGGTACCGTGGGGTAAAAGGAGGAGGCAGGGAATGCCTCTCTGCACGTGGTGAGGGAGAAGCTGAGCGTTTTGGCTTCTCCACCCTGTGCTTTCACCTCCGAGGGTCTTGTTTTTTGGTTTCTTTGGTCAAATTGTAAGGAAAATGGTATTAAAAAGACTGTATGTAACTAATGGGGTGGAGAAATAAAATTTTCAAAATATGTTGGGGAGCACTGTAGGATCTAGAAATCAGCTTGGTGCCCAGTGGTTTTGGAGGAGTGTCTTTACACAAGAGGTTATGAGGCTTAGAGGACTACTGCTGCCCAGAGCTGCATGACCCACATCCCAGGCTTGGGCAGGAGGGAGCTTGAGCTATTTCTCCACCGGTGTAGCCAGGAGCACCACGATGCGTGCCAAAATGGTCAAGGGGAAAGCAGAGGGACTCCGCAACTCTGGTCTCTGCTTGCTGGAGACGCAGCACAGTGGGCTTGGTTACAGCCTTCGGGTGCTACTCAAGGTGATGGACAGCCTGAGTAGGTTCTGGGGCAGATGAGGGCTGTCAGCTACTTGGCTGGAGGAAGAGTATCTGAGCCTTAGTCCAAGCAAAAGACATTGACCATCGCCCTACACTGCCTCACAGAGATGTTGGGAGGAGCACTGGGGCTGTGCAGGTGGCGGAGGGTCAGGTTGAGTTTGCAGAATGACTTCAGAGAGGAAATTTGTTTCCAGGTTCCCATCACGAGAACCACCAGACTGTCTCAGCACCCTGAAGGCCACACAAGACACGAAGCCTGAAGGACAAGCTGAAAGTCAAGACTCATCCTTTTGCTTATCATCCTCTCAACCTTCTGAGATTGGGTACTTAAATGTAGCTTCGCCTGGAGACACCACAGCCTCCCAGCTGCAGGAGGAGAGTCGGAGCATCAGCTCAGAGAACTTCTAAATGGGGAAAGATACTTGTAAAATACTAGCTGGACTGCAAGTCTTTGGGCTCCTGTTGCCATGGGATGACAAGGACTGCAGGCGAAGAATTGCCAAATTGACTGACCTGGTGATTTCTGTGATATATTTCAGCTAAATTATTCAACAGCTTTTTTTCAACTTACTCAACTGTAAATGTGTGTTTGTGTCATCCCAGATCCACCTGGAGGCTGAAATTTGCAGGTAAACCCAGTAAAGTGGAAGAGGGGTGTCCTGGTTTGAGGTAAAACAGGACCAATTTTGGTCAGTAACTTTACTTTTTAGCTAGGTCTCTTCTAACTGCTGAAATTAACAGCATGTTGTGCAGAAAACTGTTCGCTCTCAGAGTGGCCAGACCCATGTTTATAGTTGATGCCAAGGAATGGGATGCAGAGAGGCTCTTGCTTATCCTTATTGCTGTCACAACCAAGGCCAGCCAACTTTGTTACTTGCCCCATTGGAGGGTCAGAAATGGAAAAGCGTAGAGGGGTCACACCTGCGGGGAGGAGCGGACAGGACAGGTGACCCAAAACTGACCAACAGGGTATTCCATCCCACCTGCCTCATGCTCAGTATAAAAGCTGAGGGATCAAAGGGTCAGCCCTCTTTCTTCAATGGGCGGCGTCCAAGGAGGACTCTGTCTCTGCATCTGCCTTTGATCCCGATCCTGAATCCAGAGCCGGAATCCAGTTCCCATCCATCACTGAGTCCAGTCTGGGACTTCCCCAGTGCCTGCTGGTGACGTGATTGTCATCCTGGGAGCTTGATACGGTTTTGTATATATTTAATTATTTTCTTTTTACTATTTTATTATCAATATTTCATTAAAGTAGTTTAGTTCCTTCTAAACTCTTAAGTCTCTCTTTTTCTCTCTCTCTCTTGCCTCCCTTTGGGAGCGGAGCAGGAGAGAGAGCATCTGTTGTTCCACCGGATTGGGCCAGTCTGGCCCAAACCACGACAAGGGGTGAGGTGAAGTGTATCTTCAGCTGAACCCTAATTCCTTGTCCAGTCAAAAACTAGAAGCTTTGTAAATAAAACCTGAAGAAGTTCCCTTCCGCACTCTCTGATCCTGACCACTCCCTGCCACGTGCCCACTTTTCTCTGTTCCCCTTGCTCTGTGCCCATGAAGGGAGATGAAGCAGATGAGGGAAATGTTATAGGAGCATGTGTGGAGAAGAAAGGAGGGGATCTGAGTATCCAGAGAAGGAAAGAGAGTAGATCTTGAATGCTTACTAACAGCGATGGTCTATGAGGATGCTTGGGTGGGAGTGGAAGAGCAGGGGTGTAGAGGGGATCTGTGTATGCAAAGAGGGAAGCAGAAAGGATCAGAGGGTGAGCTGTGGGGAAGAGAAGGGATCTGAATGCACGTGAGTGGGAATCGAAGACATCTGTGCATACTCGGGAGGAGATGGGATGACTGGGAATCGGAGTTTGCATGAGGGGGAACCAAGGAAATCTGAGTGCTTGGAAAAGGAAGGGAAGAGGTCCTCAAAAATAATGAATCAGCCTGGAGGGCATCTAAGTGTGCCTGGAGAGGGACGGAGGGGATTTGAATTGGCACAGAGGGCCACAGTGGGGATAAGAGCAGTCCCCAGTGGGAAGAGAGCAGATCTCCCAAAGCGGGGAACAGAGGATCTGTCTCTGGAGAGAACAAAGAGGATCTAGGCACACATGGAATCATAGAATTGTTTTGGTTGGAAGAGACCTTTAAGATCATCAAGTCCAACCATCAACCTAGCACTGCCAACTTACCACTAAACCATGTCCCTCAGCACCACATCTACCCATCTTTTAAATACCTCCAGGGATGGCGATTCCACCACTTCCCTGGGCAGCCTGTTCCAATGCTTGACGACTCTTTCGGTGAAGAAATTTACCCTAACATCCAATCTAATCTTCCCCTCGTGCAACTTGAGGCCACTTCCTCTTGTCCTATCGTTTGTTACTTGGGAGAAGAGACCGACCCCCACCTTGCTACAACCTCCTCTCAGGTAGTTGTAGAGAGTGATAAGGTCTCCCCTCAGCCTCCTCTTCTGCAGGCTGAACAACCCCAGTTCCCTCAGCCGCTCCTCACAAGACTTGTGCTCCAGACCCCTCACCAGCT
>VYXH01000106.1:89425-103982 GCA_013397275.1 Burhinus bistriatus | reverse complement strand
GTAGGGGTGCACGGGGCCTTGCAGTGGTGCTGCGGGAAGGGTTTTGTAGGGATGGAGGAGGGGGGTGTTGCAGGAGGTTGAATTTGTGTGGGAGCTGCCCGGGTGGGGAGTCTGGTGTACACGAGTGGGGCCCAGAAGTTTGATGTGGGCGCTCGTCTTCCCTAGGAGGTCGGCCGCATGAAGATTGAGCTGTTCGCTGATGTTGTACCCAAAACAGCAGAGAACTTCAGGTAAGGACCAGGCGGTGGTCCTGTGGCTTAGCCCGGACCCCGGCTGCGGAGGCTTCGCAGTGCAGGAGTGTCGCTGGTGGCAGAGTCAGTACCTGCCCCCCAGAACTGCCACCCGTGCTTTGCTCCTCTCTGCGTTCCCAGAGATGGGACTGTGCAGCACCGTGATCCCCCCCAGGGCAGCCCATCCGGCTGGAAGCTGAGGGACTCCAGTCCCTCTCTGCTTCCTCTACGGAGCTTCTGATACGCTCGGTGCATTTATAAAAGGCAGTACTTTAGTGTCACAGTAGAGTTCTCTGCCACTGGCTGAAGGATGTACCGCTTGGACATCCTGCTTCCACAGGAGAAATGAATATATCCTGTTCTCTGTGAAACACAGTGCTTGCTCCACATTTGGTCTCTTACAACCTCCGTGTTAACCGTCTGACATCCTCAACTGCAGAGCGTGCAGAAGTCTGTTTTGAAATGGAAGTGGGGAGGAGTTACTGCCAGTTCCGTTCCATTGGGGATATCCCCGGTGCAGTAAGGAAAGCCCTGCACAACAGTCAGTGTATGTTCGCTGAACGCAGCCCTTTCTGTCCTCGGAGTTCAGCTGTGCCTCACACTCCGCTCTTTTTTTTTCCAGGCAGTTTTGTACGGGTGAATTCAGGTAAGTGGGTTATAGTGTCCTTTTAAGTAGCCTACTCAGAGAAACGGGGCTGGGTGAGTAGGAAGAAGGATCACTTGGAAATTTTTCTTACTATACCAGTACAAAATGAAAGAGTTACAGAAGTCTGCTCTCATAAAATTGTGATGGGCTCAGTCAGTCATGGAGGTGGCAGACTTTCTTTTTTGAGCGTGGTTTTATTCGTGCTCAGGTTGCTATAGAAAGCCCTGCCTGCAAATCCCACCTGCTGATGCTGCAAAGTGCAGTGGGATCTGTTAAGATGATGGAATGGATGTTGTAGGGAACCATTGTTGCTTAATGTGCAGAGCCCACCCGAGGTTTGCCTTGGCCTCTGCTAGCACCAGCGGGGAGCCAGGCCCCAGCAGGTGGGTTGGCTGGTTGTATATCAAGGCAGCTACTAAAGTATAGCGCAACCCTTGGGGACTCTGAACTCCTGGGAGGGTTTTGTGTTGGGGTATCCAGTAAGCTGCAAAGATTTTCCTTTTCATTTCTTTCCAGGAAAGATGGTGTCCCTATAGGTTATAAAGGAAGCACTTTCCACAGGTAATTCTTCTGCTTTTATTTAGGCACATGAATCGCAGCCTGAGCTAGATGTGGTTTTGAGGCCTGCCTCAAAGGCAGTAACGGTCTGGGAGGCATTTGTAGGTCACAGCTAATATTATCCTTCCGTAGGTTTGGGGTGCTTCAGATGTATACGCTGGGGTCACTGGGAGGGATCCCCTGTTCCTGGTGTGCCAGGTCAGAGATCATTTCCTGGCATCTGTCACCTAATCTCTATATTCCTGGTGGAACAGCAGTGGGTCCCACATTACCTGATAGCAACCAGTTGTTAATATTTATTGTAGATTTTAGACTGTAGCATTCATAGACCCTGGTAACTTTTGTTGTGCTGCGAGGCAGAACTCCATTTTATCACATATTAAGCTTCTTGAGGCATTTTTCTACTGAGAACTAAGTATCGTTTTACTTCTTTAGGGTAATAAAGGATTTCATGATCCAAGGAGGTGACTTTGTAAACGTATGTACTTCTATATTCCTTTTGTACTTTTCCTACCTGGTACAACATGCAACTGTTTCCAAGGGTTTGTGCGGATCCGTGGGATCTGTTGGCTCTCTTTTGAGGTACCCAGTAGTAACTGGAGGTTTCCTCATAGCGTTGCTGCCATCTTGCTGCAACAGGCTGTAATGTAATTGAAAACAAATCTGGAGTCTTGGGCAAACATACCTTCTCCTTTCCAAAATACTTCCTCTCTAAAAAAGCATGACAGTACAGCTAGAGGCTTGTCAAACTTGCAAAGATTTCTTTTTTTTACCCTGTTGTCCTTCCCCCTTCTCCTGTCCCCCCAAACAAGAAACCCTGCGAATTTCTATTAGCTTTGTGGAGAGGCGACCTAAGTACAGAACCAAGCGTCTAGTGCAAGAGATAGTTTAAATCAAAACTAATTTTTCGTTAGTGAATTGTCTCAAAATAGAAAAGATTCTGTGCCTGCAGTGGTGGTCGTGCTCTGACTTGGGGATAAGCAGAGTATATGGGGACGGCAGGAGGACCACAGGGTCTCTTCGCTGTCTTAGGACCCAGTAAAATGATTTCATTTCTGGAAGTCTTTCAAAATATGAGGGGGGGATAAAGCTTTTTTAATACAAAATTGATAAAACTCGGTTGTATGAAAGTCACTGAGAGAACTGACTGCAGAGTGGGTGGCTCAGCCACAGCAGACTTTTAGGTAGTCGTTAATTGTGATGCTGCTCAGATGTCCCAGTGGGCTTTATTACTTCCGCTGAAGCTCAACAGGCATTACAAATTGCAGCAGTATTTGTAACTTATAAATTACACTATTACAAAGCCGACTAGGGGGCAAGAACAGTCACACTGACCACTAAGGTAGGGTACATGTTCCTGTCTCAGAGCCGACAGTTTAAGTAAACCACAGACAATAGTAGGAAAAGAAGCAAGGGCTAGGCAAGCAGAGCAAAAGACACGGAGCTGCACATGGTATATTACTGGCATCTTATTTTCCTGTTAAGTTTGGCCTAATAAATAAAGTACGTGTTAAGTAGAAAGGCAACGAAGGGAGACAGGTTGCAGCACGGCAGAAGAAATGGGCTGAAGTGACACAGAAAGGGAAAATCAACACAGAAGGGGAAATTACTGTCAGAATAGTAAATTTAACTGACCGTGTCAGAGGTACCCATTTGCATTGCTTCTGCACCTTTCCCTGGAGGGTTCCTCACTGCAGCACCTTTAAGGCCGTTCTGTTGAAGGGTCCCTGCTCGGTCCTTTTGGCATCCTACAGGAGCGTCTCTGCAATGCTGGACCAAAGGGCAGGGTGGCCTTTCAGCAGTCCCACAAGTTACGTGTCTTACACAAACCATACGTCAGGCTTCTGCAAAGTTATAAACTCGTGAGCAGTCAGAGCTTGCAATCTGCAGCTATTACAGGCCATGCTGCTTTGATTTATAAGTGTCTTGAGATCTGAATACCTTGTAATAAGTACAAGATGTCTCGACTTGGTAGAAAGTACAGCAAAAATCAGAAACTCTGTATTTTAGAAAGTGTCCTTGCTGAACAGAGAGATCACTTCCCTGTTCCCAGTAGTCACAGAAAATAAGGTGAAATAAGTAAGCGTACCATCAGCTGACTTTTTTCCACACAACCGCTTCTGATTTCCTTGTCACACCAGCCCATACTTCTACATCCCCTCCTTTTTCCCTGCTGAGTCCAGGTGGGTCCATACCAAGCAATCTATAGCCTCCATCTCACTCCGGGAGGCTTGGGCTTAATCCTTACCATCTCCGTGGGTTTCTGCCAACATATGGATGGCAAACAATGTACTGTGTAGTTAGAAACCAGTCTCTGTTCCTCTTCAGAAAGGAAACATTGACTGTGTTCACTGGTGGTGCGTGTAAATGGCAGTACAGCATCCGTTCTGGGCTGAGTTTAACCCTGTCCTTTTGCTTGGGGACTTTAAATGTAATTTTTCAATTGAATTGTTCTGTAGCAATTGCTACGGAACAAATGCTGTAGCTGACTGGGCACCTCTTTCGTGCAGGGAGATGGCACTGGAGTAGCCAGTATATATAGGGGCCCTTTTGCAGATGAAAACTTCAAGCTGAAACACTCTGCTCCTGGGCTGCTGTCTATGGTGAGTATAAAATAATGACATTATGAGACTAAAAAAGCTTTTGGTACTTTCTCTGTGCCCTTTTCCTAGGCGTACACATTTTTTGCCAAGCAACAGAAATCTCCACCATTGGATACAAGGTCTCAAAGACCTGCTTTGTAACTACTAATCAGAACGCTACTCATGGGTTAATGCGTTGAGTAACACAGAAGCCCTGATCCTGCAGCATCGTTTCTTTTTTACCTGTTGGCGTGCTGGGGCAGGCTTTCTTTGATCAGCTCTCGGGATAGCTTGATTCTTAGTTTTCATACGGTGGCAGGTGGTGGTATTTTTTTTTTCTTCCGTGATCAAACACTGACCTCAACAGGGACTAAACAAAGAGATTTGGGAGTTTCAAAGCCATAGCAGCATTACCGTGGTATCTTTTATGACATATGCTTCCTGTTCAATATTGTAGGAAAAACTGCAACTTTTGCATGTTACCTGATGGGAACAATACACTGACTTTTGTGATAGAAAGCCAGTGGAGCCAGTGCTTCAGTGTTCCTATCCACAAGTGCTGCTTCTTCCCCAGCTCTGCCAGCTGCCCTGCCCTTAAAACCACTTGCTTTGGGCATTCACCACTTGGATTAATTATTTATCCAGTTCAAAACATGGCCCAAAAAGAGGTGTCATGACACAGCTAAGCAACCAGTGTACTGTAGTGAGGGAGAAGGGATCCCACACTGTTATTGCCAGCCTTGTGTTAAAGTGGCATGCCTTTGGAGTCGTTCTGCCGGGCCAAACCATGGTCCATCCCAGCTGGATCCTTCTGAAGCTGGCTAGCAATGAGTAAAAGGTCCAATGTGACTGTGACCATGTCCTCTGCAGTCCTGCAGCTGCAAAACTTGCCCAGTTCACTTGCCAGCACAGAAATGTGCTTTAGTACCACCTGATTGTCAGCTTTGAAAAACTGAAACAGACTTAAGTGTTGCAGAGATGTTTTCTTAGCAGAGGGCAGATGCTCTGGGTGTTGCACTTGGGTGTGAATTAAATTTCACGTCTGCATGACAGCGTTCCTGTGAACCCTGTGC
This sequence comes from Burhinus bistriatus, assembly GCA_013397275.1. Lineage (NCBI taxonomy): Eukaryota > Metazoa > Chordata > Aves > Charadriiformes > Burhinidae > Burhinus > Burhinus bistriatus. Next base: position 98,893 of record VYXH01000106.1, on the reverse strand, counting down.
CAAAACAATCGTTACCTTTCTCATCCTGATCATCAGAACAGAAACCTGGGTTTTTTTATATTCTGAGGAAACCTTCCAAATAGCAGAAATCAGATGCTTTTTTTTTCTGCCCTAGTTCCTGGCTTTCAGTTTTCCCCAGGACAATACTGCAGCAGTAAGTGTTCATTGCCAAAACTTTAGCTGTTTTTTCAGGAGCATGCTCTCGAGCCCAGATTTCAGCACAGTCTTGTGCTGAACGTGCCTTTGTGGAAGTATAATAAAAAGTTGGTGACGTGGCTCTTGCGCTCGCTGGCATGACCAGACTTGGTGGTGTGCCATGTCCCAGCACAGGGACACTCTCCTGCAGATGCGTATCTTGCTTCCTTTGGTTTGTGTAGCAATAAGCTAAAAATAAGCTAGGCTGGGACTAGAGCAACAGCTCTTTCCTACGTGAGATGCGTCTGCCTTCAGTTTTGGGAAGTCTTTAGCTGAATGCTTTCTGTATTTTGCCGTTCTCAACCCCCAGGCAAACAGTGGTCCGAGTACCAACGGCTGTCAGTTTTTCATTACGTGCTCCAAATGTGACTGGTTGGATGGCAAACACGTTGTGTTTGGTGAGTACCTGCAGCGGGGGCCTGGCGTACCAGCTCACAGACACTCCCTGTGGCGCAGCTGCTAAAATAAACAGCCATGGGCTACTTGTTCTTCCCCCCTCGCTTGTGCTAGCGGAGGTATCTGTGCAGCCAGATACTGAGGTGGATCACTGTTGAAGTGAAATGTTTTTGGGTTTTTTTGCAGGTTAGCTTTATATCAGTTCCTTGATTGGTGTAGCGTGCTACTACATAAATCCTTGTGCCAGTGCAGAAGGGACAGATGAGTGAAGGGATGCCTTTCTTCTCCGCTGTCAGAGAGGACTGAGCTTTCAGCAGAGTTTTTGGATAGTAATCCTATGAAACCACATCTGCTAACTCTTCATGGCCTGCCACTTGAGCCGTAGGATTTCAAGGCCAGCCTTTAAGCTGCTGTCCTACTTAATACTTTCTCCGATTCTTAAATACCACTGATATCGCTCATTGCCTGTTCTGCATCATTACAAAGGTTGTGTTGATAGGTAGTTCATGCTGTATTTTAGCACAGCTGGTGGAGGTAGGTCTCAAAACCTACATTTCTACACGTGCCACCCCAGCGATGGGAAAATGCAGTCAATCTGTTCAGAATGTAGAAAACGTTTAAAGAAGGATTGTTTCCTTTATCAGTTTAGAGATCTGTAACAAAACCCTGAGGTGCCTAATAGCTACACTGCCCGAGACTTTTCAGGAGTAACAAAAATGCATGTACCTGTGATGAGGCGGGGGGAGCAAAGGTGAAAAGCAGCCATATTGAAGTGGATACATTTTCTCATTCTAGGTAAAATTGTCGATGGGCTGTTGGTCATGAGAAAAATTGAAGTAAGTTGAATTTGCCTATTTCTCTGTGAACGTCCATGTTGGAAAGTCATGCAGAGGATTAACAAGGGTTGTTCTGTTCTCTCCTGCTGTCTGTTTACAGGATAACAGGGAATACCAGGGTTGATAACTGGTATTATCGGTTGTCATTGTTATAAAATATCAGGAAATCTGTTGAAGCAAAGGCTGTCATATAGATTAACTTTAGAAATGCTATGCTTTCGTGGTTGCTGGTTAGTCTTTGAGTGGGGATTGTGTTCTTGTGGCTTTATTTGCAATGCTTTGCATTTGTTCAGGAAGCTGAATTGAAAAGCTATTCCATCAGCAACTCAGACAAGAGTGTAAAGCAGATCACTTCTGTGCCATTGCCTGGGATTATTCAGTGGGTGCTAAATCATCAGTTCTGCTGATCCGTGATCAGCATGTTTAATGAGAAAAATTAAACGGATCTTCTGATGGGCTTCCAGGAGCTGAAGATAAATAGGCTCAGGGGTGGTGGTTGCTGCCAGCGTCATGACTGAGTGTCACGGCAGGATGATGAGTAGATTTAACAAATAGCGGTGTGTTCTTTGAGAGCGCCAGTGCTACTTCATGGCACATGCATGGGATAACATGCACAAGGGCCTCTGCCATCAGAGAATCCATAAAGTGGGGAAAACACAGACCTGACAATGGTTTCAACTGAGAAAGGGTTGCATGTAATGAACTGTACAGCATGCTATAATCCGTGTGTTGCTAGCCCTCTTTGCCAGGAGCGCTGATGGAAGGGTTGTGGTGTGCCTGCTTTGTGCATCACTGCAGTGAGGGGAAATTAAAGGAAGAGACTCATGAAAGAACAGCCGAGTCCAGCAAAACGAGAGGTTCAGACTGAGGGTTGATTTGCAGCTATCTCTTATTTGGATTCCCCTTCTGTACAAATACAAGTTTGCTTTGCATGTTCCAGCTGTAATTGGGAACTTTAAAGATTTAAGCCAGAGCAGCCTCCAGGGACATGATGCCTGCTGTATCTCATGAGGAGCTCTCCAGTTTTTGCCCTGTTCCTTCCCTCCCATTCAAAGGATCGGGGTCTGGTCTGTATCCCAAACCTCTGCGCACAGAGAGAGTTCACCCAGTTATGGCCGGGTCTGTTGCCAAAATGCTTCTACGTTACTCAGAGCTGTGTCTAGATTTCCTGGTTCCTGATGTTGCCCAGACACCTCTTAGCCAGTCTTCAAGTACCTGTCGCTCACCGGATTTGCTGTGCTTTTATAAGGTTTAACGTTCTGTATTTGTTTGTCCCCAGAACGTGCCTACGGGTCCAAATAACAAACCCAAGCTGCCAGTTGTGATCTCTCAGTGTGGGGAAATGTAAAGCAATGAAACGGAAATGTGGTAAGTCTCAGTCTTCAGGGGCACCCATTGCAATTGAACTCAGGGCTGCTCTGCTCCTTACTTTTCTCTTGGCTTATTTTCACATTCGTGTGAGTCTGCAGAGAGCTGACTTAGTGACACACGAGAAAACGCTTCTGTGTTAGTTCTAACAGTGTTAGTTTTTTGCCAGTTCAGCTCCCTGAACTGGCTTCTCTCTGAGCTCCGCAAGCACCAAAGGCAGCGCTAGAGGGATAAGATTTTGCAGCTGCAGTCGAGGGGAAGATGTGGTTGTGGAGCTGTGCCTCGGATGGGGTTAGACTGCCTCAAAGCCTCTGCTTTTGAAACCAGTGGATGATAGAGAACTGCAGCAGGAATCCAGCTGGTATTAGCCAGGCAGTCTGAGGGGTGGGGGGCTTCACTTTGACCTGCAGGTTGGTGAACTCTCCTGTTGCTACGGAAAGTCGAGCATCCGCGTGTGGGGCAGGCAGGGATCAAGAAAAGAAGAGGAGGAAGAAAGGACTTGAGCCTCCTTGCTCGGTACAGCCGTAAGACTGCCACCACTGAAGGGCCAAGGAATTATCATGTTACATAGTCTTACCGTAACTCAGAAAAATACCACTGTCCTCATCCAAAGGGACGTTTGCAGTATTTACTATTATTCAGGCTTCATTTTGGTTAAACCAATAGGCACAAGACAGAGCTCAGGCTAACGTACAGTATTCTGTTTCCATTCGTCCGCCCACTTCACCATAAAAAAACACAAACATTTAAACAAATCTGTCTAGATTTCAACGTGTCAGGCTGCAGCTTGTCAAAAATCTGCTGTATTAGCCTTTTGGTTGCTGATTTTTCAAATTTCAGCAGGCAGGCACTGACAAAAGCAAATCCCCGCAATTTCTGACCTTCCATTAAATGATTTCCAAAGACATCTGGAATTGTCCCTGCTTCCGTAATAAACTCTTTCAGATCTGCAGCGCTTCAGGCTCTTGGGAGCTCCTCCTATTTGATGAAGTGACAACAGGGAATATAATCACTCTTTCATTTCCCTGGTACTTCTGGTGGCATTTATAGGCTTTTGAAGATAGGGACAACCTTGTTAACAGGCTTTCTTGCAGATGGGCAGAGCCATGCTGGTGGCTCAGCTCCCCTTTAAGGTTGTCCTCAGGCCCAGGCTTGCTGTTCATTTCTTTTTGGAGTACACGATCTCTGGCCAACATCGAACTGGAGACTGGAAGCTTTTCACTTCCAGGTACAAGGCTGGTGCCACCTTGCTTACTTCCCAGCCAAGGTCTTAGGAACTGCCTTTCTGCACCCTGCTGCCTCTCAGCTGCTTGTAGACAAGAACGGCATTTGTCCTGCCCAACTTCAGAGAGCTCAATCCGTTACTTGTCAAGATCCTTTAACATCAGCCAGGAGAAACAGGCACTGTTGGTTTTAAGTTCAGAGGTAGAGAAGACCCAGCAGGACTCCCGAGTTCTCTAGCTCAGGCTTGACGTGAGGTAGTGCATGCAGCAAGTAGCACTCCCTTGAAAATGGCTGTAGCGGCACCCAGTGTCTCTGCACAGTCCTGCTGTTGTAGGATGCGTTGGGAATGGCTGTCTGGCATCGCAGACCTGTTTCTTCTTCGTTTCAGTGCTCCTTCACCAGCGGTTAGTCCTGTGCTGGCTCCCTGCAGTTCCAACTCCAGCCAGTTGTCCCACTGCCCCAGTCCTCTCTGCAGGCCAGATCCGCGCTCTTGACATTCTCCTGAAATTATTTAATAATTGGCATCTGTCTTTTTTTTTTTTTTTACATTTTGGAATGTAAATAAAGAATTTTGTTAAATATGTGTGCAGTGCACATCTGTTAACGTGCTTGGGAACAGATTCTTTTTCAGGTGAGAAGGGCTGTGGCATCTTTAGCAACGTGCGTTATCGCTAACTGGTTCAGCAGGGAACATTTATGGTGCGTGGTATTGAGGGGCATTGCTGCTGGGTATTTGCAGAATGGGAAAGAAGGGGTGAAAGGAGCATGGCAGTGCTGTGCTCCACCGGCTCCTTTACTCAGCAGGTAAATGAGGCTGCCTGGAGAGAGATTCTTGGCATCCTGGGAATCTCCAGAACTTTTCCACACGCAGCCTTATTGAAGCACAAGAAACTGGTATGGCACAGAGTTCCATTACCATGACTTTGCTCGGCTCTGAGGTGAGTTATGTTGTAAACGAGCATTTGTAAAACCTCCCCTGGCACATCGCGGCGCTAGACCACGCGGCTGTTATGTGCCACGGGTGTACAGGAACTTACACGGGTGCTGCAAGGGTGTCGGAGCTGGGCTTTGTGCTGGGAAGCAGAGAATGATTGTGCTGCACAGGTGAGGCTGCAGGTTGGTGGAAAAACTGCCTCTTCTCCCAGGCTAGAGTTGCAAGCTCACCTACCTGCTGGGGGGCTATAAACTACCCCTCATGGGGGCTGGGCTACAGGGTGAGGTTTTTCTGCTGGTAGATTAAGTGTAAAAGAGTTGGGACAAAGTCTGTTGTGTCACGTGCAGGCGCTTCATCCCATCCGTGTGCGTCCCATCACTCCTTGGGCAGCAGGAGTGGATTGTGTGGGGCTGTCCTGGGGAGGTGCCATCTGCACGTAGCTTGTGTGTTACCCAGTGCTAGATAGCAAACGCTGATGTACTGGAGCACAGATCCTGCAGGCTCTGGCTTTGGTGTGCTCTTTTATCTTGTGGCTGTTTGAAGTCCTTGGAGCAGGCTCTGGCTGTCAGGATTTCCAGGTTTCCATTGCTGGGATTGCACAGCTGCTGAGGACGCTCGTGCTCATGAGGCATCTCATCTTGTACCTGCAGAACATCAGGTGATGAAAGAAACCCAAAACACGCCATCCTTTTCCTCTGCAGCCCCAAAAAGACTTTGCAGAGGGCTCTCTCCTGTGGGATGAAGTTTGAAGATTCCCAGTAGGGAGGGGAAAACTGGACCTGGATGACAGCTGTGAGAGGTGACGAAAAAGGGACAAACTGAGCTGCTGGTCCTGCTCAGGAAATGCATCCGAATGCTCCTTCCCTATGGGGTTTAGGCAGGAGCTTGGCTCCACGCAGCTCGGGGGAGCTCTGCCTGCCAGCTGCAGTGCTGAGGTTTGCAGTTCTGGCTGCAGGTACCCAAATTCACCAGGGAAACCAGCTTATTTCTGAGTCCAGGCTCAGCAGCGCTTTCTCAGCCTGCTGTATTTATGTCACTGCGATCAGCTAGTCTGAATTCCCACATAGCAGGGGTCACAGAGCTTCCCCAAATTAATTAACAGCGGCAAATCCATTACAACCTCTTTGGAAGTTGTTCCAGTGGCTAATTATATCCCGTTACGTGTCTGTATTTGACGCTGAATGTGCAGAGGTTCAGCTTTCCAGCTTATGTATCTTGCTGTTCCTTATCTGCTGGCTGAAAGTTTTCTCAGAGACAACATTTTTGGGTTTAATTCCCCTGTGATGAAGTCCCCCTTGAGTTATGTTGTATGTAGCAAGTCCTGGAACCTCCTGCTGTAGAGCAGATGATGGATCTTCCCTCTCTGAGCTCCAGCATCTTCCTCCAGCTGTGGCTGTTGCAACTGGAGATGGCCTCTTTATTCATTTGAGGATCAGGCTAGCCTCTGGGCCCTGCAGTGTTACCCCCCAAAAAAGACTGCCATGTTGTGGAGTATGGTCAGTACCATCAGGTGGACCATGTTTACTTCTGTTGGTGCACGGCCCCGACATCGTCACAGGCTTCATCACTGAGGTTTGAAGTTTTCTCCCCAGTTTTCTCCCTCTACGGTCTCTCGCATGGTAGATTGCCTAGTTGCCATTATATTTTAAGAAGTATTTTTCAAAGGACGTACTGAGCATCATCCAGTTTTGATATCATTCTAGTTTCTTTATCAAGGTCATAATCCTGATGCAGATCCCTCGCGGGATTGTATTATTGTTTTAAAGCTCTCTCCTTCATTAGCTGACTTGGAGATCTCATGGAAAAGATATTTCCCCCTGTACTCTGCTCTGGTGAGACCCCACCTGGAGTACTGCGTCCAGCTCTGGGGCCCCCAACATGGATCTGTTGGAGCAGGTCCGGAGGAGGCCACGAAGATGACCAGGGGGCTGGGAGCCCCTCTGCTGTGAGGACAGGCTGACAGAGTTGGGGTTGTTCAACCTGGAGAAGGGAAGGCTCCAGGGAGACCTTAGAGCCCCTTCCAGTCCCTAAAGGGGCTCCAGGAAACCTGGGGAGGGACTCTTGATCAGGGAGTGGAGCCACAGGCCAAGGGGGAACGGTTTTAAACTGAAAGAGGGAAGATTGAGATATTAGGAAGAAACTCTTTCCCGTGAGGGTGGCGAGACCCTGGCCCAGGTTGCCCAGAGAAGCTGTGGCTGCCCCATCCCTGGAGGTGTTCAAGGCCAGGTTGGACGGGGCTTTGAGCACCCTGGTCTTAGTGGGAGGTGTCCCTGCCCATGGCAGGGGGGTTGGAAGTAGACGGTCTTTAAGGTCCCTTCCAACCCAAACCATTCTGTGATACCAAGATAGCTTGACAAGACCTATGTTGGTTGTTGTGGTGGGTTGACCTTGGCCCCATCTGAGCCCCTTACCTGGCCATGGTGTAATATGGGGAACTGGGTCCTTGGCTTCTGTTCTTCATGCTGGGATGGGGGAAATGGCAGTAATTTGTGTGTGATGCTGGAAGGGCTGATCCCAAGGGTTGGTCATGAAGATGCTGGAGTGACAGGTCAGCTCCCAGCAACCTCCTTGGTGGTTGCTGGTGACCTTTCCCTGCTCTTACGTGGGAGGTATCACATACCCAAGGACAGGGCTGTGAATCTGTGGCCAACAGCCACATTTTTCAAGTTCACAAGGAAAATAAGTTGGTGGACGAGGCCACTGGGTTTCCCCTGCGACTTCTCTCTGTACCTTTCCATGTACTGGTATGGGTTAGGGGTTGACCTGCTGGAAAGCAACTCTGCAGAGAAGAATCTGGGAGTCCTCGTGGACAACAGGATGACCATGAGCCAGCAATGTACCCTGTGGCCAAGAAGGCCAACAGTGTCCTGGGGTGCATTTAAAAGAGCATGGCCAGCAGGTCAAGGGAGGTCATCTTCACCCTCTACTCTGCCCTGGTGAGGCCACATCTGGAGTACTGTGTCCAGTTCTGGGCTCCCCAGTTCAAGAAAGACAAGGAACTACTGGAGAGAGTCCAGCAGAGGACTACAAAGATGATCAAGGGACTGGAGCATCTCTGTTATGAGGAAAGGCTGAGAGACCTGGGTCGGTTTAGCCTGGAGAAGAGAAGACTGAGGGGGATCTCATCAATGCTTATCAATATCTAAAGGGTGGGTGTCAAGAGGATGGGGCCAGACTCTTTTCAGTGGTGCCCAGTGACAGGACAAGAGGTAACGGGCACAAACTTGAACACAGGAAATTCCACCTCAACATAAGGAGGAACTTCTTTACTTTGAGGGTGGCAGAGCACTGGAACAGGCTGCCCAGAGAGGCTGTGGAGTCTCCTTCTCTGGAGATTCACAACCCGCCTGGCTGCGTTCCTGTGCAACCTGCTCTAGGTGACCCTGCTTTGGCAGGGGGGTTGGACTAGGTGATCTCCGGAGGTCCCTTCCAACCCCCACCATTCTGTGATTCGCTGAATCCAGCGGAGATCTTGGATCTCTCTCAGGCACCATAAGGTGAAGACAGAGGGGACGGAGGCGAAGAGGAGAGGACGGATGGTGGATGGAGAAAGGCTCCATCAAGGTGAAGAACCCAGCGGTGATGCTTTCCCGACCGCCTGGGCGAGGAGAAGAAGCTGCCCCCGTGCCTCCCCCCAGCTCCACCGGGCAGGGAAGGACGGGATGCTTAGAAAAAGGCTAATGCGGGACAAGCCTCTTCAGAGCCCCCTGACCCGCGGCGGCAGCCCGGTGCCGCCAGCGGAGCGGCACAAGCCCAGGCGGAGGGCGGGGAGCCCGGCAGCGGCTGGCACCGGGGGGCTGGGCCCGGCTGCCCTTTCTCAGGGGCTTCATTACAATGCACTTAATTAAGCGGTTTTAAGCAGCTCCGCCATGTCCCCGGGTGCCTCGTTTCCCGCCGTTAATTAACGCTCCCAGGCTCCTCCCTTCCGGTTACGGTTCGTTCTGAGCGGCAGCTCCGGCGAGCGCCCCCGGCCCTTCTAACGGGGCCGGCCGTGGGGGCCGCCCGCGGCGCCGCTCTGCCCCGCGTCTGGAAAGCGAGGGGAAGCGCCGCCAGCGCAGCCGCTGTGCCCAGTCCCGGTAACACCGGGGCGGAGGGGACCGAGAGGCCCCGGGAGCAGGGACCGGCCGCGGCGGGAGCGGGAGGGGACGGAGCGGCCGCGGCGCCTCCACCGCCACATGGTCGCGCGCACTTCCCCGGTCGGGCCTGTGAGGGGCGGGCGCGGCGTCGGCGGCCAATCAGGGCGCGGGGGCGGGGATTCCGGGTAGGCCGGTAAGAAAAGCGAGCCTGGCAGCCGCGGGCAGAGCAGCCAATAGGCGCACGTTCCTGAGGAAAGGCAGGTGCCACTGCCAATAGGCATTCCGCGAGGGGCGGTGAACGGGAGGGGAAGAGCCAATGGGCTCGCTGGCCGCTTAACGGACGGGCCGAACGGCTAATAGCGTCGCGCGTGGGCGGGGCGCGCGGGGTGGCTAGCCGGTACGGGCCGCCATTGTGGCCAGTTCGATCGGTATCGGGAGC
>VYXH01000106.1:73471-89198 GCA_013397275.1 Burhinus bistriatus | reverse complement strand
GGGGGGACGGGGGGCGCTTCTGCCTTCTGTCACCCCGCTTGGTGAGCACGGGCCTACCTCCATCCCAGCGTCTCTTACCCCGTCGGGTTTTGTCGGGTTGGCTTTTAGTACTTGGGGGGACCCCCAACAGAAGAAGGACGTGGACCTGTTGGAGCGGGTCCAGAGGAGGTCGTGAAGATGATGCGAGGGCTGGAGCCCCTCTGCTGTGAGGACAGGCGGAGAGAGTTGGGGTTGGTCAGCCTGGAGAAGGGAAGGCTCCAGGGAGACCTTATAGCAGCCTTCCAGTGCCTGAAGGGGCTCCAGGAAAGCCGGGGAGGGACTCTTGATCAGGGAGTGGAGCCACAGGACGAGGAGGAACGGTTTTAAACTGAAAGAGGGGAGACTGAGATGAGATCTTAGGAAGAAATTCTTTATTCTGGGGGTGGTGAGACCCTGGCCCAGGTTGCCCAGAGAAGCTGTGGAGGCCCCATCCCTGGAGGTGTTCAAGGCCAGGTTGGACGGGGCTTTGAGCAACCTGGTCTAGTGGGAGGTGTCCCTGCCCATGGCAGGGGAGCTGGAATTAGATGAGCTTTAAGGTCCCTTCCAACTTAAGCCATTCTGTGAATTTTGGCCTTGCTCTCAGTGAATTTATTTTCATGATGATACTTCTTACATTAAGGTTATTGTTTTTAATGATTGTTTAGTTTTTTGGCTTTTTTCTTTTTCCTCTGAAGGGTATAGAAGTCTGATGGCAGTTAGCACACACAAAATATTTGTTTAAACCACTCCATGAGGTTCAGTTGCATCAATGCAAGCAAAAATGGCTTTGAGCACTTGGTAGTTAAAAGCACGCTCTCTTGAGGAAACCATGAATGGACAGGGAAATGAGCAAAATTCAGATTTCTTTTATATCACGAGACTGGAGTGTATAAAGGGATCTCAAGAAACAAGCGTCTAGAAGATTATTTTTATGGCCGTGGTTGATTTTAAAGAAAAATTTGAACACTTAAAGAGTTGTGTAAGTACTTAAAATAGACATATCAGGGAAGTTACCTGGTAGTGAAGGAGTCCTGGAATTGCTCTGCAAAACAGTGCTGGAAAAATGGGAAATGCTGGTACCAATCCATGGGGGGCGAAGCTCCCTGTGGGTTATTTTGCGGAGGCCATATTCCAAAGAACTGTTCCCCTTAAACGCTTCGTACCTCAAACCTACAGTTTCAGAATTTGCAGAAGACTAGGGAACCCCTCTTCAGGGAAGCAAGCGTAGATAAGTGATGCTTTTATTGGGCCTTTTATTTAGGTTTGTTTTAAATACTGCCTTTTTTTATTTTTTTAAATTGTCTGTTACCTTATGACCCTTATGAGTCTTAAGTGCCTGCCAAGCTCCCTAATTGATTTTGTGTCTGCAACTGTAAAAACTTGACTCTGAGTCTGCCCAGTTTGCATTCTTCATGTAGGTTTTAATGTTAAATGTCGTATACTGCTGTAAGCTTTAGCGTCTTTGGCTTTTGTAAACGCGTATAAAGTCATAGGCCACAAACTCTACCTCTAGGGAAGGCTTTTTTCCTGTTTCCCTCAGTAGTGGAAATGCTCGGTGATGTGAGTCAAGCAAGGAAGTAACAGCAGCTAGTTAAGACATCCGAATGGCTTCCCCAGTCATTAATTTGGCAGCTGTTTAATCCCTGAGGTTGCCATTTTTAACGAGAAACCCAGTGTGATCTCGTGTTATCAAGAGATTAGAGCCAGAGCCTGGTAACTGGACTGGAGGACATTTCCTCAACTCTGGAATCTCACTGGCTTGCTGCAAGGGAAACTTTGCGGGAGCTGCTGCCCTTGCTTGTCTTTGCTTCAGCTGGGTCTGCTTGCAGCTAAAATTAGCTTTGGAACTAAAATGTAGCTTTCATGTAGATGCATGTTAACTTCTAGTATTTTGTGTGTTGTTTTAATGTTAAAAATGCATTTCTGTTCTTAAATATTAGTTTGAATTCTGAGTATCTGTCAATTGTTTCTCGCAGTTGTCAAAATAATACATGGATGTTCAGACCACTGACTTGGTCCTCTTACCATAATTGGAGCTGAACATCGATATCTGGCTTTGTATTTAGTGGTCTGCTGGCCTTAACAGTGGTCTTTTCTTAATCTGCATGCTTGCCTAATGCCTTTTTTTTTTTTTATTGTAGGTGTTAAAGGTGTTGAGGGGAGTATCATTTAGGGCTTGTTAGGGCCTCAGAATGGGGGTTTCTCGTGTACCATTTCAAGTGTTCTTTGGGAAGGTGATGGCTATATGCTGTTACACCATCTAAGCAGCAGTGTGCTTGCTGAAAAACATGATCAGGAATCACAGGGCAGGCACTGGGCTTCAAAATTGATCAGTAGATTTTTTTAACTGTTTATAGACCTTGAGCTGTATCTGCGTAACTGAGCCATCTGTTGATCTAAAACTCCAATGTCCTCTTAAGTGGAAATTGCATTTTCAAAAGGACTTTAAAAACAAGCATCTGGTACAGTTGTCCAAAATCAAACTTGGGCAAGAGCACGTGCACTTGCAGAGCACAGACGATGAGCACTTCCTACCACCATTTTTCAGTTGAGACTGAAGGAACGGGCTATGCATTTTCTTAATATTTTTTTTTTTTTAACTGAAAACCTTTTACTGGGCTCTCCTGAAGATTTTCAGCTTTTGGAGCATCTGGTAGGAGATCTTGCATGGTGAAGATGAAAGTGTTTAGGCTCAGGCTTTGCAAGGGCTTCTGGATGCTGCATCCTGGGGCCTTGGAGATAAGCAGCCTCATGGTGATCAGACTGGCTCTGCTTTGTTGCCTTTTGACTACCTCTTTCCAGTAACCTTTGAAACTTGTAGGCCTCCATTCCATGTTTTTGAAAAAATTCTTAATTGTTATCCTCATGTTTTAAAGCCGGTGGTGACAAACACCTGGCTTTAAAATCTTGATTCTGTCTCCCGTACCTGTAAGGTCTCCAATTTTGAGCACGTTTTAACACAAGCTTACTTTGCAATGTCTTTAACCAATCATTCTAGGAAATAAAAACCGCTTTGCTATTGATTCAAACTGTTCCACAGACTACTGAAACTAATACCGCAGCGAGGTTCAGTTGGTACGATGCAAGCTTGAATGTGTGGCTGTAAGGTTGTTATGAGTGGTGTAAATGGCACGTACAGCGCTCAAACCAGCACGGAGGCTGTTTCGGCTGTGCCTCAGTTGCAGAACAGAAACTTTTCTGACTTGGTACCATGTTGTGGTTGACCAGCTTCAGTGTGGTAACTGTGGAAACTGTATCATTATCACGCTGAAGGATGCTTTTGGCTCCTTATAGGTAAAGACCTCAGCTCTTTCTGGTTCATGCAGGGGGAGAAACACAAGCTCTGTGCTCACAAATGCAGCTTGACTAACCCTACTGTCTTCAGTGGTCAGCTAGTGTTGTTACTCCTTAAATGAAGGAAGCATCGAGGCTGAGAGGATGTAATTCTGGAGGGATCACGCAAGGTTTGAGTGGTGGTATTGTCGCTTGTTTCAAAGATTGTGATAGCTGATGTCCCACACAGAGCACTACCAGAAATGATTGACTGGTCACTGTCAGTTGTTCTTTCTTCTTCAAACGTCTCCATCGGTGGGATATGAAGGACAGAGGGGTGTGCAGGAGGGAGGAAGAAGGCTTTCACATGCGACTGACTGGACATCAGTGTGTGCTCTGAACCTTGCATAGGCTACCTGACAGTCTCTTCACCTCAAGCAGTAAGCTAGTAGGGGACTAGTTGAGAGCAGGTTGAGGAGCAAGGCTGTTGCTGGAAGCTAGTTAGTTGTCTTGACGGTTCCCTGTTGTGTCTCTACCCCAAACAATTGAATTTGTAAACTGGGCTAATTTAGTGTGTGTTTCATACATGAATTTCAATTTCCTGTTGTCTTGCAGGAATGACACCAAGGAAGATGTGTTTGTCCATCAGGTAAGAATTACTTGAAACTGGAACAGGCTACCTCTCTGAAACCTGCTATGCATGGCCTATGTAAGTGGATTGAAGTTGTGAAGGAGCCTCATATTTAAAAAACTTGAACACAAAAAACTGTTTCTCACTACTGGATTGCAGGTTGAGCCTGCTTGTAGCTGGGGGTTTTGCGTATCCACATACATCCATCATGAGAACATGAGATATGTGGGGTTGAGCAGGCTGGTACCGTACAGTGATGAAAACTGCACTCTGCAAGTACGCTCTGTTGACTTGGGGATAACTTGAAGCCTAGTTGAGTTGCCTTGTGGATTCATATAATAGTTAGCAAGCATATGGAAATAAGGTTAAATGAAAAGCTTGCAGCAGGGAGGGAAATTAATTGGGCTGTAATAAGGGTGAAGTGCCACTGAGGAGTTTTTTTCTAGGCAAAACTTTCATATAATTTATTGCTCCAGGCTTTCAGTGAAAGCCTGAAAACATTCTAATAGGTACTTTTTCAATTAAACACAGATGTACACTTAAATATAATTTCTGGGGAGCATGTAAACCTCTGGAAACTAGACCAGAGCGAGACTGCACACCATACCTGTGGCTTATTTCATGGAGCAGGTTGGCCTTAGTTTAGTCCTTGGTGTCTAACTTGTAAGTCTCTGTGATCAGCTCTGTGTTTTTTTTCCTCTGTCTGTCTTAGGATCTCTTGTTGTGAAGCAGTCTGCAAAGAATTCTTAGTGGAGCATGGTTTACTTCTGGCATTTAGGAGTCCCTGGATTATTCCTTTTGTTTCGAGTTAGGGATGTACTGTTGATGTTGTAAACAAAGGGAGGAAAAAGTAACCCCTGGAAAGAGTTTTGACTTGATTTTGATTTGCCAGCTGTCAGCTTCTTGCTTGTGCTATGTCTGAGGTACCTGCTATTAAAATATAGAGGCATTTATTTATAAAAGGTTATTCTGTAATGGGCAGCAGAGAAAGGCCAAGTGACTCCACTGTGTTTCTGGGTACTGAGGCAGGAATATATATCCTGAAGGAAACCTTTCGGACTTCATTACTTGATTTGCAAGTAGGGTAACCTGTAAGTGACCTTGACTTAATGTTGGATTTCAGGACTTGTCATGTAACCACTGTCTGTGTTTCTAAAAGCACAGTTTGGCAGTAATTTATTTTAATGTGATTTCATGATAAAACAGTTTTAGGGGTCTAATCTGAAAGAAACCAGCTTGTTTTATGAGTTACAGCTGGTGTGTACTTTTTCCCATCCCCATTATCAAGCTTGGCTCTCATGAAGAGCTGTTAGACTCAGCTACTGTTATAATAGGGCTTCCTGTCTTTCCCTGAAGTCACTGCTTCATAGGCTGAGACTTGTGGGCCTGTTTTTCCCATAGATTTTGGTCCGTTTAGGGGAAAAAAGATCTAGTCAAATTCTGTTGCTGGTATTTTTTGTAAATTTGTTACACTTGTATTACTGTTCAGTTTGTATTACTGTTCAGTGTTTGATAAGCAGAATGTGGCTGAGAACGGTGTGTATTGAGTATTAACTCATCTGTCAAAAATTTAATCCACTGCTGAATAGCACGGAAAATTCAGTGTTTTCTGGTAATGTCATGTAACATGCAGATACTGATACAAAGGCTTGTCTGGTGCTGACACCTTGGAAGGGCTGCTGCTTGGTGTGTAATAGACAACTAGAGTAGGTTTGTGATTAACTGTAAATATTGTGGCTCAAGCAATGGTATTGGGAAGGCTCAGAGAAGGAAATCTCTTAATTTCTGGCCATTGATGTGTTTACATGGCTTGGGACGTGCAGGCTACTGCACACCGCAGTGGTATGGGGAATGGTAGAGGGCTGGAAATCTGAGTGTGTGATTGGAAAGGGTTATATATTGGTGTATATGCTTCAGAGGAATGTATAAATACTATGCGGGTGTTTAATGCTAAACTCTGGTTAGGAATCGTATGGCCAGTGTGTATTAGGGGAGGGTTGGTTGGTTGTCTTCAAACTGCTTTTTCAGCTAGCAGGCAACGTGTTGACAGATGTTTCCAGTCAATGGTAAAGCTGTTGCACATTTCAAATGGGCCAGAAGTATAGTAATACAGGTGAATTTTATGGCTTTCTGGATTTTCAGTGTTTTAATTACTTTTTCAGGAGTACAGGTCTTCCTCCTAAGATATTAAATACTCAGATTTTTTCATCTTTTTTTAAAAAAAAAAAAAAGTCTTCAGATATGCTAAGTAGTATTCTCATGCTGTGCCTGTAAATGTAATTCTGCAATGTTATGTTGTTAGACTGCCATAAAGAAGAATAACCCCAGGAAGTACCTCCGCAGCGTAGGAGATGGAGAGACCGTGGAGTTTGATGTGGTTGAGGGAGAAAAGGTAAACACATCTCTTGGGTGTTAGAGTATGCACGGAAAACTTGGTTTGCAGGCTTTGGTGTGGTGCCTGTGGTTTGAGTCAATGCCTGATGACATCCAAGGGGATGAATGTGTTTTCATTGCTTTACAATGTGGATGTAAATTGTTGCTGAGTACTAAATTATATTATGCTATAACTGATTTAATGCTGACTGCTTACCTAATGCTATCCCTGTTCTTTAGGGTGCGGAGGCAGCTAATGTTACAGGTCCTGGTGGCGTTCCAGTGCAAGGCAGTAAATACGCAGCAGACCGTAACCATTACAGACGATATCCACGTCGTAGGGGTCCTCCACGCAACTACCAGCAAAACTACCAGAATAGTGAGAGTGGGGAAAAGAATGAAGGAGCAGAGAACATCCCAGAAGGTCAAGCCCAGCAACGCCGTCCCTATCGCAGGCGGCGGTACCCACCTTACTACATGCGTAGGCCCTACGGGCGTCGACCACAATATTCCAACCCTCCCGTGCAGGGAGAGATAGTGGAGGTAACATTTGCGTTTAGCGTGATGCTAAACTGGCTTGATTGCTTTGGAGCAGGGTGATGGGATGCAGCTTTTTGCCACTTTTTGTAGATGCTCAAGATGTTTTTGGTAAGGTTTGGCAGTGAGACGAAACATTGGAGCAGATGTCAATAAGCTGAAGGTCTTATGTAACAGAGCGTCTTTGAATTTGTCTTAACTTTCTATATGATTAACTGGAAGAAACACAAATCCTAATAGTGCGTTCTCTTGTGCCCTAGGAGCGCTGCCCACCTTGTTGTATGCCTCAGACTTAACCTGAGAGCCCCCTTATAGCTCTCTTCCTCATGGCTTGACTAGTTGGGTGTTAACTGGCTTTGCATGTGGCTAAGGTGGTTTGTTGCCTAATGTCTTCCAGGGTGCTGACAGCCAGGGTGCAGGAGATCAAGGCAGACCAGTCAGGCAGAACATGTATCGAGGTTATAGACCACGATTTCGCAGGTATGCTGAGATCAACTTTTTTTTTTAACCTTGCCTTTTAGCAACAGAGACAGAACATGGTGATGGTCAGATGCTGCATTGTTAAAGCCTAGCTTGACTTTCAGGGGTCCTCCTCGTCAAAGACAGCCTAGAGAGGATGGGAACGAAGAAGATAAAGAGAACCAAGGGGATGAGACCCAAAGTCAGCAGCCACCTCAACGTCGGTACCGTCGTAACTTCAACTACCGACGCAGACGCCCAGAGAACCCTAAACCACAAGATGGCAAAGAGACGAAGACAGCCGAACCACCAGCTGAGAACACGTCCGCTCCCGAGGCCGAGCAGGGCGGGGCTGAGTAAATACCGGCTTACCATCTCTACCATCATCCGGGTGCGTGTCCGGGGTTTCTCGAGGATATGATTTAATGACTTTTATTTTCTTTTGATGCCTTCCTTTAATTTTTGCCTTACAAGGTTCGGACTATTCTTGCTCATGCGTATTGTAACCAAACTGGCTGCACTTGTGAGCATAGTCGCTCATGTCTGCAGAACCCAACTGTGAGGCTTTGCTGGTTAATTGGGAGGACTCTGTTACCAGGCCTTAATTTTCATTGATGGAGTCAGTGCCTAGAATACTGTTAATCTTAAAATCTTGGCTGTGCTCAGTAGTTCAGACTTCAGTGTCTTCGTCCACCCAGAAACAGCAATTCCAGCAGTGCTGGTATAGTGACTTGGAAGTGGCTGGGAGAAAGAGGTACTGGGACTTACTCAGCATTGTGAGCGTCTGAGCTTTTATCGCTCGGTCCCAGAGGGGAAGTGAATAGCATTAAGACGTCTAGGCATTAATTTCTAGAAAGTTGGCGCAGAATTTGCAGGAGCATCTCAGTAGCTGCTTTTTATCTAAACAAAAAAGCACCGGACAAGCTGGTAGAGATGGTCCTTTTCATGGAGCACCCAGGGTGCCTGTGATTGAGGGCACTGATGCGGTGTGCTGCTTGGGAGGGCTGCAGAAAGATGGGTGTTAAAATATTGTAAACTGGCTGTGATTTGGTGCTTGTTTAGGGCTGTCTTTTGACGGGCAGTTTTGCTAATTTGGGAATATTGTCACTGCTAAGACTCTTTCTACTTGTTCTACTTTATTCTGGCACCTTCCTTGTCTGTTATTCCTCTCTCTTTCTCTGTATTTCCCGTCTCGTCAGTGTTCATATCCCATTCTTACTGTGTCTCACTCCTTGCTCCTTGCCTGGAGGGCAGGGAAACGGAAAGACTCATTTAGGCTCTGGCCGGATCAGTAATGAATGGTCATAGGAGCGGGCTGAATAGGGTATGCAGGCGCTGGGCATGGAGAGTCGCTTGGTGTCGGCAGCAGCCGCAGACCTCTCCCAGCTGTGAGAGCTCAGGGACTTGTTCTCCAGGGGCTGGGACGCTGCTGGATTTGTTGTGCGGGTGGATTTACTTGAATCCTCTTCCAGCCTTGCTGCAGTATTTTCTGTGCACTTGATGCAAACCTTTATTTTATCCTGGCGTTCATCTTAATGATTAACACAAGCTGGATGAATTCTTAATATCATGGGCTTCGGAGAAACACCAAGATGATACTTGGTTGCTTTTTCTGTCTATTGATAGTACTGGAGAATATAAATTGTGGTTTCTGCAGTCTGGACCATGGCTTACTGAAGCCACACTGCCTCTGCTAGGCACAGGTAGAGATCTGCTCTTCAGCCATCCTCTGAAGATACTGAGTTGTCCTCGTGCCTTCCAGGGCTTGGCTCAGGGTTTGCCCTGTGCATTTCCAGACCTGGCCCCACAGCTCTGCGCTGGGTGTGCCTGCGGAGCCTGACCTGGGCAGCTCTCTCCAGGAGGCCGGCACAAAATGGGCTGAAATGGAAGCCAGTGCATGGAGACGCGTAGATGGGATTCCTTTGTGTTTAAATTTCTTTCTGGAGGCCTTTGCATTTGTTTTGTGTGGAAGTTGGCAGGTTTGGTGGTGGGAGTATAGTGGGCTGATGGAAGAGCTGTAGTTGGTAAGATTTTTTTTCTGCGCGTATTAATGTTAGTTAGCTCAGTGAGAATTTGGGTAGACCAAACACCTGTGTAACCCTCCAGCACCTGCCTGATCATCCTTTTTTTTTTTTTTCTCTCTTTTTTAGTTTAGTCATCAAAGAAAAGACTTAAGAAATGAAGAAGAAAAGAAAATGAAATTCCAGCAATAAGAAATGAACAAAAGAATTGGAACTGAAGACCTTAAGTGCTTGCTTTTTGCTGTTGACCAGATTACTAGAACTATCTGCATTATCTATGCAGCATGGGGTTTTTATTATTTTTACCTAAAGAAGTCTCCTTTTGGAAACGATAAACATGTTTTTTAAAAGCCTGTTTTTTCTCAATATACCTTTAAAGGTTTTTAAATTGTTTCATATCTGGTCAAGTTGAGATTTTTAAGAACCTCATTTTTAATTTGTATGAAATATACACCTGATTTTTTCAAGTCAAACTGCAAGCATCTGTTAATAAAGGTCTTAAAGAATTACCTTGTGTGCTTGGTCATTTTAAACCCACTGTTGGATGAAGGAGTTTAAGCTAATTGTTCCTAAAAGGTTTGGGGGGAAAAAAATGACTGCTTTATTTCTTCAGCATGTAGGCAGTTGGGATAAAATGCAAAAAAATTAAAGTTTAAAAAAAAAATAATTAAAAAGTAATTGAGCTGCACTGCAGCTGGGTGGAAAGGCTGTCGGAGGGGGAGGAGGGAGGTGCTTGGTGTCAGCCTGGGTGTTCCGGAGAGCTGTTTGCTGGAGCAGCTCAGCTGTGTCCCTGCTGGAATGTGGGCTCTCAAAACTGGGGAGGGGTGTGTGTGTTAAAGAAAAAAAACAACAACAAAAAACCCAAGCCACAAACAAAAAAAAAACCACAAAAAAACACCCCAAAACTTGGTATTGGATATTTTCAGAGCACTGCTTGCTCCTGACTTCTTACAAGTCTGGGGTGATGATGTCTTTACAACTGAGTCACTGCAGGAGTCGCTGGTGTGCGGGAAGGGGAATTGAGGGAAAACCAGGGGAAAACGCCGGTTCCCGGCTGGATTTGGAATCCAGAGCCTCCAACAGCAGCTGTGCATGCATGGGCTTGGCTTGGCTGTCACGCTGGGCTCCGTGAGGGCTGCTTCGCCTCTGGGGAGGGTTGGAGAGCCTGGACACTGCCTGGGAGCCTCGTCAGGTGGTGACAGGCTCCCGGGGTCCCTGCGGTGCTGCCACGCAGCCGGCTGTCACACCAGGGTGAAGGAGCATGGAAACCAATCTGCAGCGTGGACCTGGCGGTGAGGGCTGGGGCAACTCTGCCAGCCTCTGGGGTGTTTCTTCTGGGCACTGCTTACAGTGCTGGGCTCTAATAACACCCGTTATAAATTACCACTAACGAATGCGACTGCTATCCAGGAGCACCCAGTGGGAGGGTATGGTTGTGTGACAGCAGCTTTTGCAAGCTCCTTTCTATGCACTAGCAAGCTCTACGCCTGTATCGTGCAAATACTTGTTCTTTTTAATTGTTTTCCTGTGTGCTCAAGTGCCAGCCATTAAATGTGGCAGGGCCGTGAGGTTTTGCTCCTGTTAAATGTGCAGGGCCGTGAGGTTTTGCTCGCTAAATACCTTCCAACACGCTTCTGGATGTGTGGGCTGCCCAACCCTTGGAGCACAGCCATCCTGCTGTTCCGCAGCTAGCGGTCAGTCCTGCTCTTTATTTCTGTCACATAGCTTTAGAGATTGGATTTCTCCCCCCTCCCCCCCTTTTTTTTCCCAGGTCCCTGCGGAAAAATTAATAGCCTTTCAAAAAAAAAAAAATTCAGTAGTTTAATCAATTAGTCTATATTAATAGTACTGCAGTTGGCTAGTGGTGGTTCTGTGTCACGCCCAAAGTGGGGAGCCACAATAAAGCACCAGGTTTGCTGCCTTTTGGCTTCGTGCGGGGTCAGAAACGATGTCCCCGGCCTCCCCGGGGGTGGCCGGCTTGGGAGGACCCTCGCAGCCCCTCTGGCTTGGGGGTGCAGGTGTTCGCAGCCTTCCTGGGCTACAAAAGCGCTGCTGCCGGTCTCCTCCGCACCTTCCCCTTGCAGGGACTGTGTAGCCCTGCGGCAGCGTCTGCTCGGGCCAGGGACTTGCTCTGCTGCCTTGTGGGGTCACAACACCCCGATCGGGGAGCTCTGCCCAGCTTGCCCGTGCTGCCGTGGCATCTGTGTGGTGCTGACCTTCGGGTGGGAAGTGAGGGAACAAGGACAAAACCAGCATTCAGCGTTTGGAGGGGGAGTTGGTGGTGGTTTGGGGTTCTGGTTTGTTTTCCTGATGATTTGCAAGCGAAGAAGGATAGTAATTCACTTGGAAAACAGAATCCCCTTTTCGTGTGGACTTAAAAACCCAACTTGCCCCATCCCTGGAGGTGTTCAAGGCCAGATTGGGTGGGCCTTTGAGCCACCTGGTCTAGTGGGAGGTGTCCCTGCCCATGGCAGGGGAGGTGGAACTACATGAGCTTTAAGGTCCCTTCCAGCCCAAAGCATTCTGTGATTCTATGAACTTTGCAGGTGGAGCACCTCCATTAGGCTTCAAACTGACTTGCCTCCTGGTTCCTGACAAGTATGGCTACACCGTTCCTCCACAGATAACCCTGCGATAACAATAAATGCTCCAGGCTACTAGCTTTACCCAGTTTTTAAATACAAACCCTGTGCTGCCACGTTTCTGAGCCCAGGGGTGGTTTCCAGCAGGCCGGTGCCGGAGTGACCAGGGCCACCAGCCACGAGGAGTCAGTGTTGCTCTGTGCAGAAAAGGCTTTCCACTAAATTCCTCCAGAGCAGCAGCTGAGCAATGTCAGAGGAGCTCCTTTTCCCTGAGTGTCCCAACAGCTTCCTCAGGGGGCTTGGGGGCACCTTTTCTTAAAGCAACACTTTTCTGGGGTGTATTTGCATGAAACCTGGCGGGAAGTGGGGGGAAAAAACCTCCTCTGTGGGTGACTTCTGCAGCACCCTTGCTTTTTTGCAGCCACTGATGCCACAGCTCATGCGGACCCTGCAATCAGAGCCTTAAAGCAATCGCAGAGATGCCCCAGTATAGGTGACGGTGCTTTAATGGGGTCAGGCAGGGGGAGGAAGAGCGTCCCACAGCAGGGCCGGGTGTGGGAGGTGCTGCTGCCCATCACACACGGGAGTCCATGGCGTACATCTTGCTGGTGGCCGTGTGGCCCCGGGGCTGGGGCAGCCTCTGGGGTTGCCAGCGGCTGCTGGTGTCTGCCAGGAAAGAGTTGGGGTTGGGTCATGGCCGGCAGTAGCAGGGGGGTTCGGGGGGGTGCCACAACATGGGGACATAGCAGGAGAAATGAACCCAAACAGCCAGCGCTGTGGGGTCAACTTCCACCCGGTGGGACCAGGCATAAGGGCTGGAGATGATGGCTGGTGAGGCATCACCTGCCCCACGTCCCTGATGGTGGGATGGCCAGATTTCCACCAGCACATCCTTGTGGCCACTGGCTCAGGCTTTGGCTGGTCCCAGTGATAAAGTTCCAGCATGGCCACTGCTTTGGGTAGACATCAACACACCTTCACCAGGAACCTGAGGTCCCACAGATGTGGATGGAGCCTTTCTGCACCCCGTCCATGCCCTGACAGGGCTTATGGGGTCCTCACTCAGCCCAGTCCTGCCTGGTACGACCCAGCCTCCCCCACCGAGGTGCACAGGCCAGACATGAAGGGGATCCCCTTGATTTGGCTGGACCCTGCCAGAAGTTCCTGCACCCTCTGAGCTGCTCCCTCGCCCCATGTACATCCCTGCAGGGCAAAAACCTACTGGAGGTAGGATGGGGTGGGACAGGACAGACTGACCTGTGCAGGCACAGAGGCAGCAGGTCAGCAGAACAGATGCCATGAAGCAGCCCGTTGAGCCAGCCATCCCCAGCCAGCACGACCACCCGAAGTCGTAGTGGACTCCCAGGAATATATTGCGCGACACCAGCATGGCCCTCTCCACGTAGACGTCCACCGCATACCACACGGAGCCCACAAGACCCAGGATGCCTAGGAGGAATGGCGCTGGTTAAGAAAGAACCATACAAACCCCCATGCTCCCCAAGACCCCTCTGAAGGCGTGGCCCTAGCTCCTGCCATCCCCCCTGCTCCCCGTGGGACACGAGGTCCCTCTGCCCCCGAGCTCTCCCAGACACACACTCCCAATGCCAAGGATGACACCGGCCCCATAGCACATCTTCAGTTTGACACGAGGTTCTTCCTTGAGGAACTTGATGCAGTCGAGTCCAAGCAGCAATGTAGCCAAAGCCAGGCCAGCCAGGAGGTCTGCTGTGATCAGCAGGGTCCGCGTCACTACGATCTTCACTGGACAGGGAAGGGAAAAAAACAGAAAGACGACGGAGGAATGGTCAGAGGAACTGGTCTCCCCACTCCAGATCGCCCCCTGTGTCCCTGCTAGAAGTCATCCAGCTCACCAGTGGGCATGTCCATAGGAGATGTCTACACCGGGAGCCACTAACCCCTTGCCTGCCATGTGCCATAGGCAAGGTGCTCACCAGGCTCATCTGAAACCTTGCAGCAGGACTTAGTAAGTCCATTATTAGACCAGCTCAGGAAACTGAACATCTTACGATGCACCAGTCAGCACCTGGGATGTGGTCGCCTACTCAAGACCTTCTTGCACAGGCTTGGACAGAAGATGCTGCTGTCCAGACTGTCTGTTTTTTCCTCCAAGTTGTGCAGCTGGTGTTTTGAACAGCGAATGTCGACATAACTGGTGAAAAATATGAGAGCTGGCACGGTTCACATCACCAGCTGTGTACAACGGGACTTCTCCCTACAAAGCTTTTTCCCCAGAGCAGCACAACAGCCCCACGTAGTCCATGCTGACTTCTTGTTCCCTTCCCCACTGTGCCGTGTCATCACCCTGTATAAGGGTTCTCCTGTGCAAGGCCCGATGTGTCCCATGCCGGCCAGGAGAAGTCTCCAAACCATGATATGACTGTCTGTGAGCTGAGGACACAAGTCCTTTGGCCAGTGGGAATGGCCGTCACCCCTGCATGCAACTTCAGTGGGGTTGTGATTCCCACCATGCAATGGGGAGCAAGAGCTGTGCCTGGGCTCTGTGTGCCAAAACACCTTTGTTGTGAGGTGGCACAGCTGCATGGCCTCTCTCCTGCTTGGTGACCCCAACCATGGCAGATCTGGTTGAATGGTGGGTTGCTGTCTAGGCCGTGCTGATGCGGCAGGAGAGCGAGGGAAGCCCTGGGCATGCATTGCTAACTGATGAAGGTCAGCCCTTTGCAACGAGGATCAGCTTCTCGAAAGGGGCAGCGGGAAAACTCTTAGCTGTGAACTTAAAAAATGCCTCCAGGCCATGCCAGCTTACCTGGGTGGTCAGCCAAAATGGAGTCATACTGGTCACAGGTCCTGACCCCATCCTGCATGTTGGTGACACATTCCCTCCAAAGCCCCCGGCATTTGTGACTTACCTGGAAGCAGGAGAAAGACACTCAAGTAAAAAGCACCAAAAAGCACCCCAGCTCCCCAGGGATATCCCAGCCCAGCAAAGCAGATCTTCAGGCTCTCACCACCACAGCTGGACACGGCCCGGTGACTCCCTACCCATATCCTGTTCTCTGTCTCCTCCTTCTGCTCCAGCATTTCCTTATCTCTCTAATCCTCCAGTGCTCCAACTCATGCAGAAAGCAGTGGGTTTGTCCCACCATGTTCCCTTTCCAACCCCGTGGAGACATGGTGCAACCCCATGAATGTCAAGGCACCCACCTGGCTCCCAGCTGCTAACCTTGAAGATGGTTTCTCTGCTAACCCTGAGGATGGTTGCTCTGCTCACCTCCAAGCTGTCATCAGCGTTCACCATCCAGCAGTCGGTGCATGTGGCAAGGAGCAGGAAGACAGTTGAGAGAAGAGCAAGACCGAATGCTGTCAGCTGCAAGGCTGCGCTCATGGGGTCACCTGCAAGGGCACAAAGACATCTGCCACCTCTGCTCTGGCCACTTCCCAGGTATCTGGTCCACCAAGGACAAAGTGGCACCTTGGCCAAGGTGTCCTCTGGATACCTGTGAGTCATCTGGGGCTCATCTCATGGCCCTCAGTGCTGCCAAAATGCTCTAATATCTTTAGCCAAGGTTCAGCCACCACGTTTGTGTGTAATCAGGGCCTTCAGAGATACATTGATTTTGCAGTGGAGACGTACCCGTATCGGGTTGGTCTCTAGATGTCCTCTCTTCCAAATAGACCATCTGAAGTTGCAAATCTCTTGGGAATCAAGACCTGCTGGAAAATGTTGTCAAACCACTCCTGTTGTCAAAGCCTGTGAGCTGAACATGCGTCTCCTGATACCCTGAGGTTTTCTTGATGCCTCCATCCCTGCATCCATGTGATTTGTCGGGAAGATCACCTGCCTTTTCTTT
>VYXH01000106.1:68471-70971 GCA_013397275.1 Burhinus bistriatus | reverse complement strand
CCCCAAGGAGGTTTTTGTGACCCTGGAAAGTGGTACCCCAGCTGCCTGCACCCTCATCTCCTAGACCCATGGAAAACACATCCATATTTCCATTTCATGGGTTATATTTAAGAGATGCACTTGGGTTTTTTAGGTTTGTTTTGGGTTAGTTTTTTTTTTTTTCCCCTCCAGATAATCCTCTGGAGCATTCAAGTGTGGGGATTTTGGCAACGCCCCGGGGTCTTGGCAAATCCTCAAGCTTCAGCCCCACAGAGGCACCCAGGTGCTTGACGTGTGCGATTGCTGTGGCTTTATTTTGGATTATCCTGTTTTCCTGGGATTTTGGCACATGGCAAGTCCAACGCTTGGGCATGTAGCAGTGAATTAGCGCTGAAAACATCCAGGAGCGTTTGTGTGCCTTCATTTTCCAACATTTACAGCTCCAGAATTTATGGTACTTAGACATCCACAATACAGGTAAAATTCTGGTGTGGTCCCAAGCAATACAAAACTGCAGCTGCGTGCTCTGGCGACACCTATAAAATAGGTTTATTTTTATTTTCTGCTCATCTAAACGGTCAGTTTATTATATATCAAACTGATCTGCCTTGTCGATTCTCAGTTGAAACTTTTTGGAGGGTTGAAAAGATACGGGCAGAGGGACAGATCTATCAGCCCTTGAATAATTAAGATAATTTCCCCAGTTAATGAAGCTGAAAATCAGATCTTGTGTCTCGGTAGGTTTGTAAAACCCGTATGTTAAAAAAATGGTGCTGACAGGAGACCCAAACCTTTGTGTTTTAGCACAGGTTGTGCAGGGGAAACCTGCTATAGCTGGAAGGAAAAAAAGAAAAAGAAATGAAGCTGTTTCTTTGATGGGACCATCTCATGGGGTGGAGAGGACTCTGTAGATGCTGAGGGGGCAGGCCAACAAACACAATGACTAAAACCACCATCGCACAAAACCAGTCATGGCTCAGAAGCGTGAGAAAAGCGCCTCTGCGTGCGGACTGGCTGCGGGCCCCCGGCCAAGGGCCGCGCTGCCGCACAAACGTCTTCGTGCGAAACATAACAAGGGGCGCTGAAACGGATTTTTAAATTATTTTAATGATTTTGTTTTGTTTTTAAGAAAAATGGTGATTTTTTTCCCCTTACTCTATTATTCCCATGGAATTTCAGTGCTGTGGCAATTTGATGAGATTTGCCGCGATCTTGGCATCTGGGGGGCGTCATTTTCCCTTTTCCCTCATTTCTGCCTATTTACAAATGAATATTGTTTCACAGGGTTTTGGATGCAAGCAAGAGGTGTGACCAGAAACCTAAATACTGTTCATCATCCTGATTTTATTAAATAAAAGAAGCGTGTTGGAGGGGAACCCCCATGTTTTAGCCTGGATGTGATGCAGACGGAGGGAGATCCCACATATTGCAGTGAGCCTGGCATCCCGTTCCCGTATTTTATCCCGCTTTGCCATGTGCAAAACACACGAGGGATTGTCTGGAGGACAGTGGGGACCTTTATGCCCCCAAACATGTTATTGGCGCTCAGCTATTTTCCCACCCTCCACCCCCACTTTGATGTGCTTCCAGCCTGGGTGTCTGTCCCCAGGCAGCCCGCAGATGACCCATGGAGACGTCACAGGAGCCACCGAGGACCCCAAATCCCTGTTTTTGGAGATGGGATGGGGTGTGTTTGTGGACCAGGTACTGCTGGCAGGACAAGGATACTGAGATAAGATGCTGGCCATGCAAAAACCTGGATGGAAAGCATCATCCCCCAAGGAAAACCAGGCACAGCATCACAGGGGGGTCCTGCCCCTCCACGGGGAAAGCAAAAATCAGCTTAAATTAGGGAAGTGCCCAATTAGGTACAAGCCAGCTCTGAATTCATGGAAAACAGGAGAAAATAAGGGAGAGCCCAGCTTTGGAAGTCCATAAGAGGGACAATAAATGCTGGTGGCATTTGAGCCTTGGGAAGAGCCCAAGCAGTGCCTGCAAGCACGGGATGCTGGGTGCAACCCTGCCGCCTGGGGGGACGTCTGGGCTTTTCCATGGGGTGAGCCTTAAATTAAGCATTTTTTAAGGCGATATCCCCTCCTTCGAGAGCAAAATAGGGCAAAAGAGTCGAGGTATCCAGCTAGCACCTGCCCAGGGGGGCAAAAACCATCCAGCATGGCTGGGAATCTCCTGCCTGGACCACGCTGCCGAAGTTGCTTTGACACAGCAGAGGAGTCACTTGCAGGGCACTGGCCCATATTTGGAAGGGGGGAGAACAAAGACACGATTTTAGAAAGATGTCCGTGATCGGCAATATTTTAATACCACTGAGTCACAATTTTTAGTACAAACAATCGGCAAAAAAAGGCATTTAAAAATCCCAACCGGCCCCATTCCCATGGCCACGCACCCCATAGAAAAGTTAATGCGATTTTATATTAAAAGAATAAAAACATTCTTCTACACAACGCTGTGCTCTTGATACAAAAATGCCTTTCTGATTGATTTTTTGGGTTTTTTTTTT
>VYXH01000106.1:5638-36559 GCA_013397275.1 Burhinus bistriatus | reverse complement strand
GGGGGGGAGAAAGAGGTGAGGGGATCCCTTTACCTGAAGATGTGCTGGAACGCATTTTGGTCCTTTAAAGATGTAATCCTGAAGGGTGGAGGGGCAATTAAACAACTGTGATAGAGAAGTGAGGGTCACTTGGTACATAGAGAACTTTTAGTGGGTCAGTTCAATGTTTTCCATGGTAAATTTTGTTACTTTCTTCCTTTAGAAAGAAAAAAAAAAAAAAAATTCAAACAACCCTGCTCGGGCTTTTCCAGGTCGCCTGTTGTGCAGTTCAGGTTCTGGTTTATGCTCTGGAGTGAGGCCTCAGGTTATTTGCACTCTGTTTTGTTCCCACTGCCAGAAAGCTTAAAGGATCGGGTCAGCCGGTAGGAAAAGGTGGTGTGTGGGTTGAGTTCAGAGCCCTTCCCTGCCACTCACACCCAGTGTGGGGTATTACGTTTGAATCGGTGATGTGGACCATACCGACCCCGTGAATTTAAGTGAATTTGAGGTGCAGGGTGAGAGTAAGCAGTGCTTTTATGGGAATACTCTTAATTTGAACTGCTGCTGTTCTCTACTGTACGAGGGTAATTATGTAGATAAAGTTGATCATTCACTGCAAGAGTCAGCATTGAGTGTTGCAGGAATAATGCAGCCTGCGTGCAAGGCGTGTGCGTGCAGCCTGTGCTTTGTCTTAGCTGGAGTCTCGGAGCTGAGCCCGTCCTGGAGCAGTGCAGCTTCTCTCCCAGAGCCGTATGGGGGCTTGGCTGGCTCTGAGGACAGGGAAGAACTGGAGGTTTGCAGCGCACTGGCATACTGCACTGATGGGCTTTCTCATGGTGTGCTTTCATTTTGTTGCTTGCTTGGTGCTCTCTGGAGTGATGAGTTTTAAAGAGTAACACTAACACTTTTTTTTTTTTTAAAAAGGCATATGTGAGCTTTTCTTGTACGAGTGCATGTACAGAATTTTAAGATTTATAGTTAATCATGGATTGGTATGCTGCAGTGAGCATAGAAAGTGCTTCAGAGTCTGGATTTTTCTTCTGGTGTGCTTTCCGGGTTCTGGAAAGGCTCTCTTGAAGCAGATGTGTAACTTGCAAATGATGGGTAAACAAGGAAATACAAATAATTGGGGCAAGAGGGTAGAAGAGGAGATAGAGCTGGAAGGGAGGGGAGGACTGCAGAGTGGTGGAGATGTCTGCCGGGGGAGGGAGATTGGGTTTCTCTAAAGGGGTGGCTGCATGGTGCTGTGGAGCTGGAGGTGGGTGTGCTCCTCCTCTTGTGATAGCACTTGGGGTGAGCAAGGACTGCTGGAGCAGATTTCCTCAGTGTGGGGGACAATGTAATGAATTCCAGTTGAAATTGAAAAAGCATACAAGAAGTGGCTGGGAAACCCAGTGTGGGGAGTTGTTTTGTACTAAACTTACTAACTCTGAAAGGAGTTCATGAAGGCTGCTACCTGTGCTGTGCAGTGACACAGCTGAATGGCTGTTCGGGTAAATCCCAAAACAGAAGGCAGACAATGGTGCCTTATGGCATGGATAAGGCTGGCGAGCTAGTGAGGCATGCCGGTAATTTAGGATGGCTTTAGTTGGAGTGTGCTTGCTTGAGTTGGTTAGCTAGGTCTGATACCTGTTTTGATGTGTTTTCCTTTTAAAATTTACTTAACAAGTGACTCATCCCTTTCCACCTTTGTTTTAAACATGAAGCCTTTCTTAATTTGGGACTGAGCTGCTCTGTTCTGTTGCCTGCTTTCTTTCTGGTGGCTTTTTTTAGTCTAAAATGTGACTTTTTCTCAGTGATCAGTGCCACCAACATGGCAAGGCAGAACTAAGTGAACACCTTAGCAGTCCAGGCAGTATTGACTGATATTACTTAGATATAAACAGTTGAGCTGACATGAGCACAGAAGATGTCTTTTGAAATGGAAATGATTGCTTTGTCATTCTGAGTAAATGTGTGTTTGCTTCAAGGCAAATTTCAGAGCTTTTTGTAGTATTAATGAAGGGCCTGTTGATACGGCTTTGCTGTGCTCGCTGCTGATCATCCTGTCTGAAACTGAGGCCTGCGTCATAAATCAACAGATTTTATTATTTTGATATTGAAACATGGCACCAAGTAGAGGACTGGTGATAACGCCTGATGCCTATGCAAATCCTTCTTCATCTCTGTATATGTTGAAAGAGGATGTATAGATAGCAGTGTTGTGACTGTGTGATGTACCAGATGCTGGCTGATGTCCTGCTCTGAAGAAGAGTCTTTGCTGCCGTTTCCTAAAATTGACTGCTGTGGACTTCTCTGTGGCTTGTGGGAATGGTGGTGATTGATATTCTGCTACAAGTACTGTTTTTAGGAACTTTTGAGGATGTTTGTTATGAAGTTTACTGGCTCTGTCTAAATCTTTGAGTGTCCCTGCAGCATCTGAGGAAAAGCTAGTGGTATAAGGTTTGTTTTGAGTTGCTAGCAATTACCTTTCCTTGCAAGCATAATGATGAGATGTGCAGTATCAAATCATGTTGCTAGCTATGACTAGAACACTCAAAAACCTGGAATTGTATTGTATTTCCTCCAGATCACTCTGAGAAGTTAAATCCTCAGGAGGTGCCCAAATGCATAATTCAGTTTTTTTAAGTGCAGTGACCCAGAACGGAGAGCTGTGGCAACATCCTTGCTGGGCTAACCATTGCCACCATTCTGAGGGTAAATTTGTTGCAGTGGATGTCTCTTCTTGTCCTCTCCCCCCACACCCTGGCAGGGGTAACTCGGTTTGCAAGTCTTTGTTGCTGTAAATAAAAGTACTTCCAATGATACGGAAATGTTGAAAGTTAGTGGGAGCTTTGCCACTAGGCTTGCTGGGGTCGGGATTTCACACCTGTATGTGAATAAGTGGCCAGAGGCCTAGTACTTTTCTAATTAAAATAATACATTAATGAAGGGCAGCTGTCTGGCACTGGAGGTAGCTAAATAATATTTGGAGGAGGTATTGATGGCAAATATTGACGTAGTTCATGTGCTGGGATAGTGTTGAAGTAGCTGGCTGCATCATGATTTTGTAATGTCTGGAGACTAATATGATTCCTTGGGAACTGGGTGCCCTGCTGAGCTTCTCAGGGCTGTCAGCCACTTCAAAGTGGGGATAAAGGTACATGTTCAGTAGCTACTTTACCCAAAAAGATTGTAGAACTGTACTTGGGCTTTAAAACAAACAAACAAAAAACCCACAAAAAAAAAGGTGGGGGAGGAGGAATTAATCATGTTTACTTCTGTGTGTACCTGCTTATTTTTATCCCGTAAACTAGTTTCAAAGCTCATACTGCTGTGTTTCCTGCTGAGCTTTCTTTACCGAAGTGCTTTCCAGAGGGAAGGTCTCTTGGGAGGCATGTATATTACTTAGCAGCTATCAAGGCCCAAGTTTACACTTTAGGCTTTCAGTACTTCTAACGCTGGGTGCTTCCATGCATTAAAAACAGTCTGGAAAGGCATTAAGACCTTTCTTCCTCACCTCTAGGTAATTAGGAAAAAAAATTACACTGAATTTACCTAGACCTTCTTTGCAACGTAGAAAAGTGACCATGTCTTAGATGGTATTTGGCAACTGTATGCAGTGGGAGGAGGGTTCGAGCTGTAGGGAGGAGGTATTTGCATTTATGAAAATGAGCAACTTCCTGTCTTGTGTTTGATGGAAAGAATGGATCTACCAACTGATCTAGGAATGTCTCATTTTCAGATCCCACACCTGTTGTTAGTGGTTTGGGCTCCAGTCAAAGCTCATCGTTAACATGTGCTGCTATCTAGTGAGAATGAAAAACATCTAAATATGTATATCTCTTTGTTTTTCTTCTAGGTTCTCATTGGAGTTGATATTCTAGTGGACGTCAGCTATGCAGACGATCAAGTGTGTAGTTGTGGGTGATGGTGCTGTTGGTAAAACCTGTCTCTTAATTTCTTACACAACAAATAAATTCCCATCGGAATATGTACCAACGGTAAGTGTGAGGATGGCTCCAGTTGTTCTTTGGGCATGATGGGGTAGGGAAGCCTGAGTTTCCTTCCTAGCTAACCTTTGTGGCATGCATGCCTTAATACTTGTTCTTACAGCCTGCTCTCCTGTTGGAGACTAATACATGAAAGTAATAGTCAGTGTGTTTGATACAGTGCTGCTACCTGCTAGTGCTGGGATGCCTTTCCTGTATCTGGTCAGTTCCTGCTGCTTGACTGCTTTGCCGAATCTGGGCTTCTGTTTGGCCACCAGCAGAATTCTGTGAACAAGATTATTTGCAGTTGTTAGGACTGCTAAGTGGAGAGCAAGGAGTAGGAACACCTGCTTTCCCGCTTGCTCTCTCAGTTCTTGCCACATCTTCATTTTTAGGGAAAGTAGTATTTTATGTTGCTGGAATAGTCAGTGACTACAGTTAACGTTCTCTGATGCTCATTTCTGCTTTACAACTCTGAAAGATCCAGAGGTTGTGCAGTGAACTATGGAGTGTGGCTAGTTATTTCTCACATGTTTGGATCTAGACTGACCAGTCTCACTCATTTGTACTTCCAAACACTTGCCATCTTTGTGTGTAGTCCTTGACTATTTCTAAGTAAGCTTTTTTAAGTCTTGCAGGCTCAATTTTCTGAGATACTAAATCCCTTGGCTTATCTGAAGATCGAGTTGGGAACAGTTTGCTGACTGCCTACAAGGGACACGTGCATTATCTTTCTAATAGAAAGTGCTTTTCTTGTTAATATTGCATGTGAAGATCAGCGTGCTGACACTGAGGTGGTTCAGTTTTTTAGTGAGGTTGCTATGAGAGACTTTGACACCTGGATGCTCTTTTTATTCGTTTTCTCTGTTATGGACCTGAAAAGGCCATCTTCTACACATCTACAAATTGAAGAGTTTATCCAGTTACCCCAAACAAATCTGGATCTGGAAATGCATTGCAAAGAAGATGAATGCCTGTTGGTGGAAGGGTCAATGATCTTTTCTTTATTATGAAGCAACTTAAGAGAACAGATAGCTCCGCTGAGATGCCGGGTAGCTCCTGCCTGATAGGTCTTTCAGAATAGCTGCTACTTTTGAAAAATGTTCTTTCTTTGTGGAAAAGAAGTTGCAGTGAACTTTGTTGCCTCTCTTTGAGGTATTAGTTTTGTACACTATCCAAAGATCTCCAACTTACCAAATTTGAGGTTTGTTAAGAATAGGACAGACTTGCACAGAACAAAAATGTTTGTGTTTAGTTGTGGATCTGGAACTAAAGATGAAAGGACTCCCAGACTTGAGACTATTCAGGTTGGGTGCAGTGACCACTGTTAGGAACTTGAGGGTTGTGCTGTAGACATGGAGGCCTAAGTTCATTTCGTGGAGGTCCTCTCATTATGGACTGGTAGGGAAGAATTTGCATTTGAAACTGCGTTTTGCCATTCTCAATTTTTTGACAGTGGTATTAAGTATCATGCTGGGGTGCTTCTAGGAGAACCACATCCTGTGCTGCATTTATGGAAGTCTGCTTGCCCTATTTAAGCTACTCTTTATGGTCAAGACAAAATGAAAGAGGTCAGCGAGTTCAGGCAGTGAGCGTTTCTATACTTACCCCTTGTGAAATGACCCTTAATTATGTTGAAAAATGTTATAACCTTAAAATGTGTACTTGAAAGCTTGCAAGTTTGTCTGCTGTCCTGCAGATGGTAGTACTGTCTACAAATCCCTGCGAATAAGCGATGTGGAAAAGCTACTCAAAGAATCAAAGTTACTTGCCAATAAAGTCTCCTTAAGGTGTGCTAAGGCTTATTTATAGTGCCTTTTAAAACTGTCCCATGTTTCTGGAATAGTATTTACTTCTGAACCTCATGGCTTGAGGAGCTCACTGTTCTGGGGATATCACAGGCCTATTCCTAATGCTGTGGGTGGCCTGGAGGCATATTTCAAACTCTGGAAACTGGGAAGTAACCTCTGATATTGTGGCTAATGTATCTTGTAGTAAATGGGCAGAAATGTACAGATAGCACTGTTCCCAAAATGAAAGCAAGCTGTCTGAGGCTTGACAAGCTTTAATGTTCCCAGTATGTTTGTGGCTGAATAAGGACCCTAGAATAAAGTGGGTAGGACTCAAACTGGTTAATAAAAATGTCTAAGCGGGGAAAAAAACCTGGAGATAAAGTTCTGATTTTTGAGAACCTGGTAAATACTGGTGTTAGCTCAAGGCCAGTGTAGTGACAAACACCAGGAATCCAGCTGTAGCAGCTACTGCGAAGTCTCCATTGAGAGGAAGGTGGCACCCTTCTTCCTTGAGGGTGTCCAGCGGTACAGGGCACAGAGCAGTTTGTAGAAGGCAGAGATGCTTTAGCAAATCAGTAACAATCTGGCTTCAAACTGAGCTGCGCTGCGTCTCTAGGCAGTGGAGCGGGTGGTACAAACTGCTGGTGCTGTTGCCCTGTGTCGCTGTACTTGTGCAGCAGTGTGGCCAGAACATCAATGGAGAATGCACCAGTTCCAACTAATAGATTAGTTTCTTTCACTTGGCTCTGTGTTTTGCAGCTCTTTCTCTTTTTTGAGGCTATTTCTCAGTGGGAGATGGGTTTCATACTGGTACTGCACATGGTTTGTCACCTGCGTGTTTTTGATGCCATTGCCATTCTCAAAAAAGGCAGCAAGAGGCATGTCTGTAGAAAGGCACTGGCATCATCTGGGTGGTGGCAGATCAGGTGCGAGTCCTGTAACATGAAAACTTATGCCACCTGCTGTAATGGGCTGTCTGGCACTGGCAGGAATTGAAACTTTTTGGGCTAATTATTGCGCTGGTTTTTAGCCTGTTTGGCACAACTGAGGATGAAATTGGCTGTGGATCATGCCATGAGGCTGCAGTTGCCATGATTGTCTGAAGGCTAGCCTTGTAACCCTGGCCTCCTTAGAACTGAAGCCCATACTTTTTCAATAGTGGCTGTANAAAAAAAAAAATAGCAAGGGAAAATGCATGCTAGTCCCCCTAAAAGGCAGCCACAAGTAGCAGTATCGACTTGCTGTTCAGTGGGCAAAAATGAGGGGATGTCTTTGGGGGATTAAGCTGCCAACCATCTTTTGACATCTGAAGCAGAAAGTGCTCTGACCTTCAGCGTAGAGTATTCCAGTTTCTTGTCCTGTACCTAGCAGTAGATGAATTCTCATCACGACCTGTCCTTTGGAGACTTGAAGTAGTAGTTGTGGTGTATTGAATATGCTCTTGTGAAATGCCTTCCACCCTCCTCCAGCCTGAAGGTCTTATTTGTAGCTGGACGCTATCTGGGGTGTTCAGTAAGGCAAACTCACTGCAATGTGTAAAGGATTAGGCTGTAGGTAATGGAGATGAGTGTTTAAATCTCTTGCAGTACTTTAAAATCTTGAATGATAATCCAAAATAGTATGAGAAGCGACTTCTACTTCTAGCTGATGTTCTGGGGATACGCAGCGTGCTGTGGCCTGAGCTGCTTCCTCAGTCTCTGTGAGTTGTGAAAAGTTGAAAAAATTAATGTGGTGTCAGGTATTGCTTTAATAAGGGCAGTCAGGTGGAAGGGAGAAGGATCTGAACTCTTGGAAGTTCAGCTTTGAAGTGCTGTCTTGTTGGTCTTATCTCAGTTTTTAGTGGGATTTTCTCAAGGACCTAAGCTCTTACTAAAACCCTGTTAATAGATACACGTGACTGCTTATTTCTCCATGTCTCTCCCTCCTCACTTCCATGAAAAGCTTTTGAGATGGCGGCTGGCCTCTGTAGTGTTGCGGTTTACTTCAGCTGCAGGAGCTGCTCAGACTTCAGATTTGTGTTGAAGCAGAGCTTCCCTAATCTTATTCAGAGATCTCAGCTGTCTCCGAATAACCTTGCAGCACAGTACGCAGGGACAGGTTGTTGGGTTTTTTTTAGTGGGAAGGATTTTTTGCCAAAGGCACTTTCTGAAATACTGTCTATTGGGGTTCTGAAGATAAAGCGGTTATTGAAATTAAGGATACTAACCTCAGACAGTATCCTCCTTAATGCTGAATATGTGGGTGTTGAAGGTGTTGAAGGCTTTGGGTGGGTCCTCATGCTCAATTGTGTTGTAAACAAGTTATTGGGGGAAGGATTTTTGGTCGTGTTGGATACCCCACGTAGCAGGTCTGCCCTTGAGGACAGGACTATTGTGCCAGATGCTGTATAGAGACAACATAACTGTGTCTTCTGGAGCTGGATTTTCCATTTAGATTGGAAGTGAATTTGGCACAGAATGACTTCGACAAACTATATTGCTTTATCCAAAGATGGAGGAAAAATTCCTGTTGAAGAGATGGACTCTGTATTGAATTCACCTACACGGTCAGAAAGATGAACTTCAGAGGACTCTGTCCTGTGAGAAGCAGCCCCATAGCTCTGTGCCCTGAAGGGCACGGCTGAAGTTTATCAGTTCTCTCTTTGTGGGGACGTGTTTACTGTGTCAGGCCAAGTGTGAAGGTTGAAATTTCTGTGGCAATGTGGGAAACCTCTGCAATTACAGGCAAGAGCTGTTGTCGGTGTTCTGCTCAGTGGCTTTTACCCTGTTCTATGCAGTGATGTACCTGGTGTGCCTGTGCTTGAGATACCTGATGGAAACAGCTCTTGCATCCCTATTCCAAATTGAATTGTCCTGTTAACAGCCTTAATGGTAATAGCATTGTAAGCCTAATGGCTTCTGTTATCCTGTGCAGGTGACTCTTGTACAAATCAGAGGTGGTCTGGCAAGGTGAGTAGGACATGGTATAAAAGATGGCTTATTCACATCCTCTTCAATGTGCTTCTCTTTTTTTTTTTTTTCCCCTTTTCTTACCAGGTTTTTGATAACTATGCTGTAACAGTGATGATTGGAGGAGAGCCTTACACCCTAGGCCTCTTTGATACTGCAGGTGAGAAATCCAGTGCTTGTGTCATTGTAACTGCCCAAAACGTAGTTGAGATGATATTGAACATGAAGACATACAGTTGGTTCTTTTTTTTATGAAAGAAAAATCTTTCTTGATTGTTCTTTCCTGACATTTGGGGAGTGGCTAAATTGAGCTTATTTAAAACCAAAACAACCCCAAAACAAAATCAAAACAAGAAAACCTTCCACTTCCTTTAGAGCTGTTTTATTTTGTGGCACCAGACGACAAGTTTCAAACTTTGACCTCTAATCTAGGGGATACCTAAAAGATAAGGGGTTTCTATGTTTCTAAACAAAGCAGAAAGTTGCGGATAAATATGTGGATTGTTGTGGTTTTTGTTTAGTAAATAGCCTGTTTTTTGACCAAATGTCAAGATGGAATGACTGACATTAGAGCATCTTAGATGTGCATGTGTCTGCATTCTTAACGTGGGTGAAATCAGGATGTTGTGTGGAGTTTCATAAACCCTCTCACTGTAGGCTTTTTTAAAATGAAAAATAAATCTGCAGGCTTCTTCGTTTGTGATTATTAGACTGTGTATCAGTTTCTGGCTGGAGAAATGTACAATGATTAAACAGCTACACACCTTGCTTTGCACATGTGAAAATTTAGCAAGAAAGGGTAGCAACTGGTTCAACTGCTAGTTACCCAGTCCCTAACTAATACCAAAGTGGTATGGCAGCACCTGGTATTGTAAACTCTCCTTCAAGAGAGTCCTTCCAGAGAGCTTAGTTGATAAACTGTTACCTAAAATTGTCTTGATAGAACTTAATCTGACTGTTGCCAGACGTATTCTCACAGATGCATCTTTTGCGTCTTGATTAATGAAATGATCTTACACTTCAGTTAAACACTATAGCTTCAATTAGCTCATGTTCTTCACCTAAATGTGATTTGTGTTAGTTATTGCAGACTCCCTAGTTCATGGATAAGGAGCTAAGTACAGAAGAGAGGCTCCTTCCTGACATGTGTAGGCTGCTGTAGGGACCAGTACTTAACTGGGTATCGACTATAGCATTCTGGTACCTGCATGGGTAAAAGCTCTGTTAGGTCCTTCTCTGCCTGTTTTCCTGCTGAGGTCCTCTGGGTTCAGGCCTCTGTAAACTGTTGCACCTGTAGATACACATATCCATGTACTGTCTGTCAAGGTGAGCACAGTAATCCATCTAGTAATTCTGAAAACTTAACCAAGTGGCTTTAGTGCATGTATGTGACTTAACGCACTTACGAATATAAAGGCTTTCCTTTCGGAGCTGAGCTTCTGAAGTGGGAGGCTTTTGTCCTTTAAGGGTCACCTGCTTTTTGCTAAATAGTAGCCAGCACAAGTGACAGAACTTAACAATGGATAAAACCCCTATTACTAATTGCTGAGTTAAAAAAACAAAACCAGGTCTTTGTTTTGAACTTTTACTATGAAGACAAAGGTTTTTTGAATAGTCTGTTACAATCACAACAAGATACTTTGGTCAGCACTTAGCTCCTCTGTGTCTAGTCAAGCATGATAGCTGTAACAAGCCGTGTAGACCACTTAACTTCAACCTGTAGATCTTCCTCTACTGAGATGTCCCAGGTGTTGAGTCATCTCCTTCAAGGTCTCAAAGGTCTTTGTCCTGTATGATAGGTGAGAGAGCATCACTTGAAATCTGAGGCATTTTGAACAAGTGTTTCTGATTTGGTTGCCAGCAAGTACAGCAGCTCCTTTAGTGCCAGGTTTGCTTTCTAAAAACAGAGTGCTATTGAATGGAGCAGGAGGAAGTTTAAGAATGAGCTCAGGCATAGTCAGGCTGGTGGGTCAGTGCTAATGGGGGGACTGCCTGCTCTCTTATGGACCCAAAGGGAAGAGCCTGGCTTCCTCTGAAGCACAGCTGGTGCCAGGACTTTGGTGCATTTTTAGGGGAATGCTGCTGGACAGCCTGAACATGCTCACCTGTACCAGCAGCATTCTCCTCTTACTGCTGGGAGGACACTTCATTAAGCGTTTGCAAGCAAAGGTCAGAAGGTTCTAGTGAACAAGACTGCCTTTCCCCTCACCCCCCCTCCAAAGTGCAGGGGTTTTGCAGGGTAATGAAATTTGATGGCATAATACTTTTAATGAATGGAGTAGGTGCAGAAGCCCTCATCTATAAACAGATCCATGTTCTACAGCTTTTCATTATAATTGAGGAAAGTGTTGTGCACTCTGAGGGTGTTTGATCTGAAAATTTATTGGAGCATACTCCTATCAGAATTCCCAGCTCTCCTGTGACTTTAGGCAGCTCGTTGTTACATAGCAACTGAATGAATTCTGTATTTGAAAACTAGGATCTTCGAATGTTTGGGTTCACGGCTTAAGAGTTAGGACTAACCACAATAGTGCTATTGTGTTGGGATATGCGTTCTAACTACCTATAAAGGGCAGTGTTTCATTGTCTGGGTCTGATACCTGTGTTAATTTTCTCCTCTTCTAGGTCAGGAAGACTATGATAGATTACGACCCCTCAGCTATCCACAGACAGATGTATTTCTGGTCTGTTTTTCAGTGGTGTCTCCTTCTTCATTTGAAAATGTGAAAGAAAAGGTTGGTTGAACCCTGCCTAAAAAGGGAGCTGCTGCAGTGATTTTTGGAAGTAGGTCAGTAACAAATATGGTGTCTTCTCTGTCTTTAGTGGGTACCTGAAATTACTCACCACTGTCCAAAGACTCCTTTCCTGCTTGTTGGGACCCAGATTGATCTAAGAGATGATCCCTCAACAATTGAGAAACTTGCCAAGAACAAGCAGAAGCCCATAACTCCAGAGACGGCTGAAAAACTGGCCCGGGACCTGAAGGCTGTCAAATATGTGGAATGCTCTGCACTTACGCAGGTGAGAGTTGGTCTGACCATTTTTGCTTGCTTATATTCCATACTTTTTTCAGTTACGAGGAAAACCAGCTCCATATGGATGTGAAAGGGTGTAAGGTCTGTTTCTGCTGTTGCACAGTGTCTTTCTCTTTGTCCTGTTGTTCTAAAGCACAAGGAGTTGGCAGTGGTACAAAGAAAATCATCCTGTGAAGATTAGGCATAGTGTAGAGGGGTGATGGAGGAGGATGTGCCCTCTGTGTTTGCTTTTGTGTTGGAGGAAAATAGCTATTGAAAATTTAAGAGGTGCGTTATGGGCAGTTAGTGGGTTAGGACACAGAATGCAGCTCACTACTGAAGAGAGCGGGCAAAGAAAAAAAAAAAAACCCTCTCAGAAAAGTCAGTTCTGATGCTTCTAAGACTAGAAGCCTTCATACTTTTGAAAGCTTCATTCTCTTCCTGTGCAGTCAGTGGTGAGCTGTGTTTCCTGTGTGTGCCTTGAGATGAAAGTTCTGTTGAAATAGAAAATAACAATGAAATAGTTCTTAAAACATAAACATGGTGATGTTGTGTGAATGAACTTGTGAACATGTCTAAAGCCAACTAAAATAGCTGATTTGAGGCTGGGAAACCTGGTTATCCTTTCTCTTTAAGGTAGGAATATTAGGGTGGGGTAGATGGAAACCATCTGCTGGCTAGCTGGCCAGTTGCCTTGACTTTGGATGCCCTGGAAGCTTAATTTTGCGTGCCTACTCTTGCAGAATTGCCTACAACTCTTTAACAATTTCCTTAATGCTACTCTGTAAAGAATTTGTCCCTACCTGATGTGTGTAGAACTAGGGGTGCAGAGTACCAAGTCCTTTGCACTTTTTAGTTTTGGTGTGCATTCATCTCTAGTATCTTGAAGCACAAAGCTTTATTGCTAGACTTCGTGAAGTCTGAAGTTCTGCTTCTTGCACCTTTTGCCCAGATTGCATGTTGACTTCCATTTGGGATCCTGAGAGTCTTTTTTTCTGTAACAAAGCTTTGCCTGAGTGCTGAGAAGGAAGAGGCTTTTGATGGAATTGTGCTAGAGGTGGTTTGGCGAGGCACACTGCAGTTCATCCTGGGAATCCCTGATCAAAAGGTGGTCTTGGCTATGCTTCCTTACTGCCTACATGCAAGCTGAGGGTTATTTGTGCTTGAGCTAATTCTTAGATCTGTTCAATCCCAAAATACCATTTTAGATGGTGTCTGGCACATCCTAAATTCTGCTGCTAACTAGGCTGTAGAACCTGCTAGTTGGATAAATACATACCAGGACTTTTTGTCCTTTATTGCTGACTGAGACCCTTTCCTCTGTAGCTTTAAACTCTCCTTGTTTAGTCTGCTCAAATTGCATGGAAGCACTTAGAATTACCAGAGTAAGAGTTGACATGATTAAAAATTTCAGTGTTTATCCATTCGTTTTATTTCCAGATAGACTAAACTGTATCTGTTGTAGAGAACAGCTTTATGCCCTTGGGAGCTCAGCCTGAATTTCTTCCAGAGCGCTAGTGCTTGTATAGCCATTGATGGTTTTAGGAATCGAGAGTAACATGGGAGGAAGGTTCAGAAGCCTTCTCATCTGGAAGACTAGTCGGTTTGCATCCTTCACTTGTTGTTGACTCCCCTCACAAAACACCTTTTTCTCAGTCAGTAATAGCTGGCAAGCAGAAATGTAGATTATCTGCGAAGGGTTGTTTGAAGTTCCCAGCAGTGATCTAGCTGGCAGCTTGCTAAACACAGAAGTCAGCTGGCTTTCCTAGCCAGGAGGGTTGTTTTCCTACCTGCAAGGCAATGTTGTAGTAGCTGGTTTCTACTGAAGCTAGACTCAGCTGGGTAGTTCAGTCTCTCTTTACCTTGGCTTCAGTCTACACAGTTCACTTCAGCAGCCCAGGGTGGTTTTTTCCCTTCCCAACAAATTTAGAAATGACTTTGACACGACAGTAGCAAGTAA
This sequence comes from Burhinus bistriatus, assembly GCA_013397275.1. Lineage (NCBI taxonomy): Eukaryota > Metazoa > Chordata > Aves > Charadriiformes > Burhinidae > Burhinus > Burhinus bistriatus. The sequence goes on along the minus strand of VYXH01000106.1, from coordinate 22,894 downwards.
TCATAAAATCATGGAGCCAGAGCATGTTTTTTTTTTTTTTTCCTGGGAGGAAGAATTTGCTTGTCTGTGTGGAAGAGTCAGTGTTCTGAAAGTAGTAGGTGAGTTCTAAGGTGAGTTTCTGAATCTCTTCTGTAAAGCCAGAGCATCTTATCATCTCTGAGTTTGGATGGCTTTGCAGTGCTGAGGAGTCAGTTCTGTCCCCCCTTTCTTTGGGTTGTGGAATCCCTCTTTGTGATGAAGGCACTTTCGATGTCTGTCTTCAACTTTTCTCTTCAAAATAGCACCCAATACCACTGTAAAAAGTGGGTAACGCTTTGCTATTAGGAAAAGGTGAGTGACAGACTGTTTACAATGAAAATGATTGTTGTTTCTTTTACACTTAGGAGTTAAATGTCTGAGTGGCCTTTCTGAAGTGCAATGCTAGTACCTAACGCAAGGGAGAACTTTGAATTGTGTTCCTTTCACCTCTGCTGGGTTGACAGTTTTGGCATAGATTTATGAAGTGTCTTAAAGTGCATGTCAGTGGAGGACGTAAAGGGAGCCTGAGCTCAGCCTGTTGCCCTGTGCAGCAGAGGAGCCGTGTTACTTTAACCGGAGTATGGAGGCCTGTGTGCCGGTGGTATCGAATGCAGCTCCTTTCATGTGGTTACTCTTGTACCATCCAGGATTTTAACCCCAGTCCTATTTTCACAAAAATTTTGTCCTGGTCCTGTTTTTTTGCCTCTTCCTTTATCCCAGTTTTTTGCGGAGTCCTTCAAAACAAATCCCAAATTCTGCTCTTTTAAACAAATTAATTTCTCCTGTGCAATGGGAAAACAGAAGAGGAGTCCCTGAGTAGGAGAATTAAGGAAGCATGTTTTCTTGACTGTTGGCCTGCCTGGGTTCTTATTCTATGTAACAGTACATAATTGAGTTTATACTACAGTCTTATTCTTGCAGAGAAAGAAAATCTAATAAGTAGTCAGACTTCACATGGGCATTATTTATCTGAAGTCTCCAGCTCTTTTGTGAGCCTGGGTTGCAACTCATTAAAAAAAAGTTGCCGGGGAGGATGTACAGAATGATTGTACATGGTAACTTCCTTAACTTCTGTTCTTTCAAGTATAATCTTGCATGTAACATGATGAACTTAAATGCTTCCAGATGGAATTGCCTTAGAGATCTCCCAGGTATGTGCTTTGGTAAAACAAGATTAAAGACCTTCTAAAAGGGATATATCCAGTCTAACCTGTGAGGGAGAAACCAGTTACATTTGAATGATTTAAAAAAACAAAAACAAACCTTAAGTTTGCAAAGACTACAATTATTTACAGAAAGTAATTTAAGCTTTTCTGTCTCTTTGGCTGGGATAAAGCAGTTCTTCTGAATTTATGAAGGTCATACTCATGACAGTAGATTTAGGCGAGTCCAGTTAGCATAAACCGAGCCAGGTTTCACTTCTGGTGTTCATGTGCAACTTGGCAGCATTGTGTGGGAGTGGTAACATACTGCAGTGTTCCTGTTGTGTTTATAGCAAATGCAACGCATGCTTCATGCTCCAGTGTAATCCCTGCAGACTCCTTGCAGCTCTGTGACTGCTTGTCTGGTGTTGGATCTCGGTTGTTCCAATCCTAACACCATTTCCGTCTTCCCCGTGACTTGAGTGGTTATAGTTTGGTAACTAAACTGAGTAACTGAAATGCACCGTTTCCATGCTGGCTCTCAATGTGAAAATGGCAGCACTGGTAAGATACTGCATTGCTTCTTAAAAGGCTGATAGGCAACATCTGAAGATGACGATGACTTACCAGAGAGGTATTGCTTTGATCCCAGATCCTGTTTTCCCAACCGTCTGGAGATATTCAGTTATTCAGGGGCTGAATTCACAAAGCAGAGGAGTTGTTTGGAGCCTTTGCTCTGGACTAGCTGCCACTGGGCTAGTTGGGAGCAGTAGGTCTGTGCATCTGATGTGATTGCTTATCCACAGTGGGTGACTAAAAAAGGTTTACCTGACCTTTTGGATCCCTGTGGTGGGGCAAGCTGCTTTCCACTGTATTTATTCCCCTGTAAACTCCCAAAGTGTATATTCTGCACTTAAGTGGAAACCACCATCTTTTGTGTGGCCCCTCCCACCCCTGTGTTCTTGCCAGTTGCTGCCGTGTTTGTGCCTCTGCCGTTCTGGGTGTTCATTTGTCTAACTTGGTCTGTCACATGTTCTGTCTGTCTCTGACATTGACTTCTGGGTCATCTAAATGAGATTTCCTCCTGGGATCTACTTTGTTTTTTGCAAAGTAAATCTGTTTACTGCCTCTGTGAATTCAGCCTGGTCTATCCTGAATGCTCTTTGTATCTGCTTGTTTTTCTCTAATCCTCTAACCTGGCTGCTGTTTTTTCTCCTCCCCTCTGTCTTGTAGAGAGGTCTGAAGAATGTGTTTGATGAGGCTATCCTAGCTGCCCTCGAGCCTCCGGAAACTCAGCCCAAAAGGAAGTGCTGTATATTCTAAACTTTCTCCTTCCCCTCTTGCTGCTGCTTCCTCTGTCCCACTACTGTAGAAACCTGGTTAAAAAATGAATAAAACCACCTTGATTGAAAGCTGTTGTGTCTGCTTACCATCTTAGAGCAACCTCTGTATTAGCTCTTGGACTGAAAACAGTACCCAAGATCTTTAGTAAAATGTTGTGACTGTGGAACACAAACTGGACTCGCTTAACTCTCTGCTGCTTGGGTTGCCGGATGTGGGTAGCTTTATAATTTAGGCTGTTGGGGGAAAGGATCTGGTTACATCATTATTTAAAGAAAGATCAAAGGAATAAGACATGATGTTTGATCTTCCTGAATCCAACTGGAAGAAACAATGCGTGTTTTTTTCAATTTCTACTTGTGACTCTTGTTAACTGTATTTGCATGACAAAAGTACATGAAACGGTGATCTGCAAGTTACGCTGTAATGTGAAGGGTTTTCTGGTTCTCCTTTGTGCAGTGAGTTGTTTTTCTGTTGCTGTTGCTTTGGCTGTCTATGCTGTAGTGGAGTATTTGTTGGTCCTTGGGGGGAAGGAAATATCAATGTACTTGCTACTGCTTTATGAACTGTTAAAATTCTTGCTTTCACTAACATGGTAGACCTCTTCATTTCAATAGTAGATTCTTAAAGCCTGTTACTGTAAGATGTAAAGCTGCTTCTTACTCTCATGCTTCTGATTTTTATTGTTTTAAGGAGAAAACATCAATTGTAGCTTGTCTTTAAATTTTGAAATTAAAAATTGCAGTTGTTTGTATAAATGACTGATGAAGCTTTATTCCAATTTGCACTTCCTGGCTTCAGTTTAACACTTAACCCAATGTACAGTATCCGCTTCATACTCCTCCCATCTTGACTTCTCTGATACCATGCACAGCTTCTGGGCTCTACCTGGCTGCTTCTAACTGTCGGGTGTTCAGGGCCAAAAGCCTGACCAGAGCGTGTACCGGACTGATTTATCGTTGCATGCTTGCCTTGTCTCTTCTCTTCCCTGACACATGGGTGTCTGCACTGCTGTACCCGACGTGCTCTAGATCGAGCTCTTCCATTTGAATGCGGCATCTTTCTGCTTTGTCATTAGCATGTGAAACGTGTTAGTAGCCAACTAATCATAAAAATTGCCTTAAGGAAACGACTTTGGTATGTGTGTTCTGCTTCTTGTGAAGTATACTGGTCTGGTCTCGAAGGATTTGCGTTCCTGTTCAGAAAATCAGCCGCTGTGCTAAGGAACTGCGAACCGCAGCAACGCAGCTTGGACAGAGCCTAGCTGAGCAAAGGAGACTCTGGGAGTTGTAGATGGCAAACCTCGATTCATCATTAGAGGGGTTTGTCTGCCACTTGGCTTTCTTTGGTTTTGTTTGTCTGAAAACTCAAAAATGAGACTGCCCCTTTCTCTCTTTGCCCCTTTTCAGAAAGGCCTAAAGAATGTATTTGACGAAGCGATATTGGCTGCCCTGGAGCCTCCGGAGCCGAAGAAGACTCGCAGGTGTGTGCTGCTATGAACGTCCCTCCAGAGCCCCTTCTGCAAAGCTGGTGTTTGATGTCATACTAAAAGCAATGTTTAAATCAAACTAAAGATACAAATTTTAAAATTTGTTTTCGCAATAATGACAAATGCCCTGCACTCCCATCTCCCCCACACGATCCCTGTGTGAGATGAGAATGTTAGTGTTTATTCCCCAGTGACCCCTCAATTCAGTTAAACTAGTTAATTTTGAGTAATTATGTATTATCAGAAAACACTGATCAGTACTAGTTTTTTATTTTGTTTACTGTTTCTAATTTTTTTTGTTTAAAATCCAGGCATGCTTGTGATGACTTTTTCTGTAACAGACTAATTCTAGGCTGTTTTACTGAAGCCTTGTCCCTTACACCAGTCTGGTGAGACTTGGTTCTGGTTTCAAGAACTTCTAGGGCTGTTCTGCAGCCAGCCAGCAGCCTGGGTGTGAGCAGACTTTAGTACTGAAGACAAATACAGGAAAGTAAAATGTCCCAAGCTGGTGCTTCTCTAAGGAGGAGTGTAGAAAATGTATCTGCATCTCCTCTGAAGTTGCCTTGTATCTCTTCCCCTGGCTTTCCACTGTGCAGGTCATAAATTTCTACCCCATCCTCTAAGTTATGAAGCCTTAGGAATAGGAGAATCCTTTCTCTGGATGCACCATCAGACTTGAAACTAGCTTGCCAGCCTCTTCCTTAATATTTGACATGACAAGCTTTTGTCAGCGATGAAGAAATAACTGCACCTTTTAAAGCATGCCCAGCTGATTCAGTTGGCTTTTAACAAATCCATCTTCTGCCAATCCTTAATTATTAGAGAAACGCTTACAATGACCAGTGAGAAACGCTTACAATGACCAGCATATACACTGCTGTGTGGACACTCTGAAAGGACCTGGTGTATGTTAAGACGAGTTTTGGAGCTGGCCCTGGTGGTGTATCTCTTACTGGATGGCTTGGTATCCTTCAAGGAGGGGTGGAAAGATAGACCTGTGTCAGTAGGAAGGAACTGCAGGGAGGGGTTTCTAGTGTGTAGTTTGGCACCATATAGGGACCAGTTAAGGGAATCCCCTTTTTCTGCATTTTGCTCGTAAGTAATCTTGAACCTGTGAGATGGGTTCCAGCCCGCTGAGGATTGTGTGCAGGGTCTTTAGGCAGACTGACTGCAGTGTTGTAGGGATTTTACCAAAAATGTATTTTGGCTTGCAAATTCAAAGTTTTTTTTTTTTTTAAGATTTAGGGAATCTTCTCCATCTTCCAAAATTCTGATTTCTTGTAGACTCATTAGTGTTGAACCAATGCTTTTTCATGTGTAAGTTCTTTGTATATGCATTCTTTTCAGATGTATTAAACATAAAGTATCTTCACAAGCCTGCCTGAGGGTAGTTATTTCTTGAGTGTGAAGGACTTGTAAATATGGCTTTTATCCCTTGCGAGTCCCACTCTCCTCCTTGCAAGTTAGTTTGGGTCTTTCCTTAATGCTTTATCCTGTCAGTTCATGTCTTCCCTCATCTCTGCTGCTGTCCTCAGTTCTGTCAAGACTCCTCTGATCTTTGATGCAGTCTTTGCTGTCATACCCAGCTCTGAAGAGAGGGTGCGGTGGTTCTTAACAAAGGAAATACTTGTTGTTGTGCATGTTCCCAAATATTAAAAATTGGCTTTTGGCGCTTATTGGACTCTTGCACCTCTTCTGTCAAGAAGCTAGTCTCTGTGGAAGTTTCCTGATGTTCCCTGTTCATGCATGGATAGCAAAAACTCTAAAGGGACAAATGATGTCATACATGTCTGCCTTCCAAAACCGCACAGGATTTATGACACCTTTTAGTTAATTCTCCAAAGAAACAGTGAAGTCTTACGTGGTTGATGCATAATTTATATTAATTATTAAAACAAATTTCAAGAGCCTCATTAAAGGTCACTTTTATTTTAAGAAGTTGACTTGTGGGTGCTGTAATCCAAAAGTTTAGTGTAAAATGTGTGTTTTTTCACTTTCCATAGTGATTAGTGCTGCTGTTCAGCTTTGCAGTTCAATTTTTAATTGCTGTCTCCTGTGGGGAGGCTTGGCTGTAGGTCTGTGGCTCCCAGTTGAAAGTACTGCTAGTGCTTGTAATGCTTGGTGACAGTTGAGCATTGGTGGCTGCTCTGTGTGCTCACAGCAGACTGAAATGGGCTTCTACACCTTCTAGTAGCTAAACAGAATTCATATGTGTAAAGCCAGCAGCAAGACTGGTGACCAAGGGATTGCCTGCGTGAAATCAGGCAGGAAACTGCCTCTGAAGTGGAGGGAGAACCCCTTAGGACTTCTGCTTTAAGTAGCAGGGTTACCCAGTCAAGCTTTTTCTGTCTTGGATGCATCTTTGCGTGGGAGTTGCCTATAGCTATCTTGTCCCTCTGCATACGTTTTGTGGCAGTGATCTGTGCCAGTCCTTTCATGCAGGTCCATTTGGCTAAGCGGTGAAGTCAGTTCTGTTAAATCAGTGCCACAAGGTTGAACTTGGCTCTGGAGGGAATCCTGGAGGTGCTGGATGGTGGAAAAACATCCTTTTCAAAGAGCAGTGCTGCTTCCTTTCCTCTCTGTGTTGCATTAACTGTACGAAAGCCTGTCCGATAGCTGCATGACTCTGCTAGGACATAGCTGTCCCAGTCCAGAGAGAGGATGAGATGCTGGTGTTGGTTAAACAAGCTCAAACAGCTTGGCTCTTGGGCTTTTTCACACCATGTGTGTTTTTTTTTTTTTTTTGGAGCTCAGTAGTGAGGTCTCTCTCAAGCTGTGTGAGATGTGCTCTGTGTTGCCAGGGTATGTGAGCTTTTTGTAAGAGCTCCTTGGTGACTGTCTCCCTTCCTGTGCGAAGGCATGCAAAACGGGCAAAAGCAGGCAAAACCACCACTTTCTTCCTTTTCTGGGACTGCCACTTTCAGCTAGCAGGTTTGAAAGCAAAGGTGTTGGAGGCAGGTGGAAATACTTGGCACTTGATATTAGTGTGGCAGCCTAGAATGTGGTGTGAGCTGGGCTTGCCTCCTGGTACTGCTTTTACAATAGAGGACTCGCCTGTCTGAAGATGCACCCGCAGCTCAGTCTTGTCTTCCTTCTCAGCTGTGAGGAGTCTTGAGGTACCTGTAGTAGCTCACTAGCACTAATAGTACATGAGGTCTGGGCTGGCTGCTTAACCAACTGCTATGTGTGTTAATGATGTCTCTCGTAAAGGGCCAGAAATCTCTGATGGGAAGGCATCTGAGAATCATACTAAAATTGCTCCCAGAACTGAAGGCTGCATAGAAACTGGAGAGCACCTTATTTTAATAGCTGGGATGCACAGCAGTCTCTTAATGAAATCTGTTATTCATGTAACTATTAAACAGACACTTATCCAGCACGAGGACTAGGTTAGTGATTTCTGGTTTTCGGTTGGATCTCGTGAACCTCTAGTTCCTAATACTAAATCAGTTTTGCTTAAAAGCAGGTAGTGAGTGAAGCTCTTGCTTCTGTTAGCTACTTCATACAAGTGGCTGTGTGTCTTTATCAGCTGCTTGATGTCTCTGAAGCAGTGACAGTCCCCTTTCCCTGCCTTGGCTGCGTGTTTCCACACCAGTTAGCTCCATTAAGCTGTATAGGGAGACGATTACATTCACTAAGTTGCATGGAAATGTAACATCTTGCAGAGTACTTTCCTGCTGAACTACTGAACTCTACTGCCTTTTTTTCGCGGTCAAGCTGATGCCAAAATGACTGCAAGGGAGAAGGTAGGAGAACAGATCTGGTGTAGAGGGTTAGGGAGGAGGTGGGAGCATGCACACAGTCTGACCAGTTCGGCTGTATTGAGTAAACACATGCATGCCATGGTGACAAATAGCATGAATCAGTTTTTTTCCCCACTGTGCTGTTGTCAACAGAGTTGAAATATTGAAATTGAGGACTATCAGCTAAGTAAGCAAGTACTTTATGTGGAGAAAAGTCCTGCCTCTCTTGTAAGAGACATACTTGCATCAGAAATCCAAACCAAGAGGTTGGACTCCAAGGTTGATTACTGGTGGGAAGAGTGCTCCAGACCAGCAGTTGCTTTCCCAAGCAGGAGATAACTTCAAGCACACCCTTATGCTCAGTCCCTCCTTTGCTGGTTTAGTTAATAGGTGGAGATTTCCCACTGTGTATAAGCTGATCTAACTAACCCTGCTGTAGCTCCATGGTCTCTGCATGGCTGCTGTAACTCAGACTGGTGCTAAGATTGTGTTAAACTGGTGGCTGTTTTTTCTCTCCAAGCTTTCCTGTGCTGTGCTATCAGGAACGTTTTGGAGACCTGAGCTTTCTCTTGCTCTCCCGTGTCCCTTTTCCTGTTGGGAAAAATGGTGCTGCTGAACAACAGGGTCTTTTCTTAAGCGCTTGGGAGATCAGTGAGACAGGCTGATCTCTGCAGCTTTCCCAGGAGGGAGTGCATTTGCTCAGCCATAGAAGAATACTGCTCTCCTCCCTCTCCTTCCCAGTGATGTGCTCGTTCTTGCTGTCAGCGCTGTGCATTTTACTTACCTAGGTGTGGCTCTTATTAAAATGTGTAGGGTGTCTTGTAAGTAAAGATGAGCACATTTGATAAGACCTCTGAGAGAAGAGATTTTTTGAGCAACTGCATCTTGACCAGCACCACTGAGTCACCCAGGCTGCTTAGCAGTTTGTTTCATGGCATTGCCCAAACTGCGGTATGCTACCGGGCAAACGCTGCCCCTTGCCTGAAAGGCTTTTCAAGCAGTGTGCTATCTCATCTGACCCGGGATGGTCCTCTTCATTGTTTACTGCCTCTGCTTGGGTTATGTCTGTCTGCTTTTCCTTTCTTAGGGGGCTCCCACAAGGGAGATTTGACAAGGTGCAGCTACTTTATTGTTAGGTCAGACTGATGTGCAAATCTCCAAGTTATCTGTACTTGACCTGCTCTGTTTCACATCCCAGAGCGTTCTTGGAGTGTGCTAGCTGGATTTGTACTAGGTAGAACTTAAATGGGATATTGCCTTCCAAGCCGTGAATGGAGTTTGGGTCTTTGGGACTCGGTTAGAGTTAGTTTGAAGGGCCCCCTGGAAAGCACTCTGTGTTGCTGTTGGGTATGGTTTCACTTGGCAGATCTGCTCCTGCTGTCTCCACCATTTGCTGCTGTAGATACAGCTAAAAACAGACTGATGATTTTGGCGTGTTCCCAAGAGGCAGCAGTGTCCTCTGTTACTTGGCCGCTGTCTAGGTCTCAGTTTGCAGCTGGTAGCAGCTGCCTCTTTTTAAAAACAGACTTTGAGTGGGATTTGTGAGAGCTGTTGTGTCAGCACTGCCCCTCACCCAGCCTTCCCGTTGCCTTAACTTACATGAACCACTCTCTTACTGTGCAGCTATTTTATGTGGGGTGCTTCAGGGCTCCTGTGCTGGGGAGGGGCACTGCTTCGCTTTCCCTGGCTTCCCATCCTCTGCTTCCTTTGAGAAACATTCCTCACTGTTGCTCCTCTTCAACCCCTGGTCTCCTGTCTGAGGACTGCAAGTCACCATTTGGGTGCCTGGAGACCTTCCTGCTAGTGAGTAGTAAGACAGAGAAGATAAAGCATGAAAGTGGAAAGTGCTGCTTCAGAACCTGTGAAGAAGGATCCTAAAGTGATTAAACTAAGAATAAATTAGTTCTAGCTGGCAAAAGGAGCGGGCCCGTGCTCCTGGCAGTGTATTTCTGCTGGTTTTGTTACCTTAGTCCTGGTGGTGATCTGTCCCTTTCATGAGCTGAATCAGTTCCCGAAACCTAGTCTGGGAAAAAAGAAACGATGAGCAGGGAGTTGTTGGTTGGCTGGAGCTTTTCTGTGAACTCCTGCCCTAAATGACTGGTCCAGGATTGCACAAGAAACTAGTAGCAGGGCACAGGCTTGAGCTCGATGGCAAGGTTATCTTAACTAGAGATCCTGCTGTGCCCCATAAGCACACTGGCAAGTCCGGGACCTCCTCCCTCTTCTTCCCTTGTAAGGTGGTGCCAACTGACCAACTCCTCACTATAGTGAGGTGAGATAAAAATATAATTTATCCTGGGCTTAGACCAGGATAAAAAGCATGGATAAAAAAGAAATTGGCTTTAGCTCAGGCAGAGGAGCCTGGATGAGGGGCAGGGGAATGAAATTCCTGATGCTGCAGCAGGACTCCTGTCAGATTTTGAGGACTCCCTTGGGTATAGATTTATTTTTTATTTTTTTTTTTTTACACTGAGCTGGATGCTGCTGTCCTCTGTCTGCTTCTCAGCTTTGTCGGAGTTTGAGAGAGAGTAACAAAGGCGGTGTGTTTGATCACCCCCTGATCTAGTGGTCCCTGGAAATTAGCAGAGACTTTTCCTTACCCCAAAGAGCTCTTGGGCCTGAATTGTCAAAGTAAGCATCACTGCTAAGGACCGAATCACCACACTCCCTCTGTGATGTATGCTGGCAGGCCTCTGGGACTGCTTTGCAGCAGGGAGCAGGGCTTCCCTGAGTCATTAACCCTCATCTCATCACACCTGAAGCCCATCCAAAAGGGCAGAGAGTGTGTGATGGGGTGTCTCTCAAGTTACTGTGGGGCAGTAGCTGGGCAAGGAGGTTTCAGTGCTCAGAAATGGAATATTTAACATGGCCAAGCCCATAAATGGTTATGTTTCAAGCTGCCCTCTGGTGGTTTCGGACAGAAGGATTGGGATGAAAAATCGGCCTGCGTTATTGACGTCAGCTGCTCGTGAGAGCCTCTGCAGCAAATTGGACTGAGCGCTCTCCCCACCACACCCAGGGAGCTTCCGGAGCTGAGCAACACTGGGAGCAGGAGCCAGCAGGGTGGGACGTGGGGGGCTGGACTCCAGCAGCTCTCCAGGCCTCCTGGATTGCCTGCAGTGGTACCTGGGTCATGTGTGCTGCTAATCGAGCCTGATGAGGGACTAAATGAATCGGCTGCAAGCATCACACAGCTTGGTATCTGCATGGGAGGTGACTGGATGTTTCAGGCTGAGGTGTCAGGGTACTGAAGCAGGAAAATGCAGGCTAAAGGCCTTACAGCAGCTTCTTCATGGGCTCTCTGAGGGATGGGCTTGAGCTCTGAAGCACAGGTTTACAATTGCCTTTAATCCCTTGCCATCAGTATTTGTGCTGGGATAAACTGTGTGAATGATAAATACCTAGTTCAATTTTATATCTCCTGTTCCTGACTTTTAGGCTTTAGGCATGTATGAAAATACTTCCTTCTGTTAGCTTCAAATTTCCAGCTTTTTCTTGTTTTTGAAGAAATCAGGACCCTGCTGATGGTTGGGTAGCACATATGGGATGTGCATGTGCATCTACTAAGAAGGCCAAGTGCGGGGTCCTGCACGTGGGTTAGGGCAATCCCGAGCACAAATCCAGGCTGGGCGGTGAATGGATGGAGAGCAGCCCTGAGGAGAAGGACTTGGGGGTGTTGGTGGATGAGAAGCTCAACATGAGCCGGCAATGTGCACTTGCAGCCCAGAAGGCCAACCGCATCCTGGGCTGCATCCCCAGCAACGTGGCCAGCAGGGCGAGGGAGGGGATTCTTCCCCTTTGCTTCGCTCTGGTTAGACCACCCTGCAATACTGCCTCCAGCTCTGGAGCCCCCAACATCAGGACATGGACCTGCTGGAGCGAGTCCAGAGGAGGCCACGGAGATGATGCGAGGGCTGGAGCCCCTCTGCTGTGAGGACAGGCTGAGAGAGTTGGGGTTGTTCAGCCTGGAGAAGAGAAGGCTCCGGGGAGACCTTAGAGCCCCTTCCAGTCCCTAAAGGGGCCCCAGGAAAGCTGGGGAGGGACTCTTGGTCAGGGAGTGGAGCCATAGGCCAAGGGGGAGTTGTTTTAAACTGAAAGAGGGGAGATTTAGATTAGATATTAGGAAGAAATTGTTTCCTGTGAGGGTGGCGAGACCCTGGCCCAGGTTGCCCAGAGAAGCTGTGGCTGCCCCATCCCTGGAGGTGTTCGAGGCTGTGTTGGATGGGGCTTTGAGCCACCTGGTCTAGTGGGAGGTGTCCCTGCCCATGGCAGGGGCATTGGAACTAGATGATTTTTAAGGTTTCTGCCAACCCAAACCGTTCCGTGATTCTGCTCACTCCTCCTGTGCCTCTACTTGCTGCACTTCTCAGGCCAGAGAAGTACCCGTGTGAAAGATGTAGTTCTAAGTGTGGGAGCAAAAAGCCTAAACCCCAGAGTACAAGGAGTGTACTGGTCCTGTCTGTACAGTCACTGGAGACTCTGGTCGGAGCTGGATGAACACTCTGCAGGTTTGTGTGGCTTATTCCTGCTGGACTGACCCCAGATATGTCTGCATGTTGTCTGCTGGGCTGGTATTTCCCTGGCAGCAGTTACAGTGGGTAGGCTGTATAAAAAAACAAACAAACAAAAAAAAACAAAACAAAAAAACCCCAAAACCAAACATCTGCAGGTACTGTGCTGACATCTCAGCAAATGTTGCTGCTGAAAAGTCCAACTCCTCTCTTTCCTTAATAAAAGTGGTTTCTGCACAAGTCTGGGACACTGACAACCTGCCAACGCTCAATGTGAGGGAGGACATCAGCATCTCTTATTTTTAGGTGATGATGCTCACCAAAGCATACCTGTGATTCCATGGGGAGGGGAGAGGATTTCTCATATTCACGCAGTGGGGAACGGTTACTCTGTCTGACATACAGCCCTGGAACGATGGATGGGTAGTAAGCAGAGTGCTCCATATGCCTTCCTTGAATTTAGCATGGGATCTAGAGTGTTATCCCTTGCATGGATGCAACCTCCCCGTGCTCCCAATGACATGGGTTTATAGAGGCAGCTTACCCAGGAGACAGTTACAGCTCTTGACCCTTCCTGAATATTTTGGGAGCATCAGATAGGTGGGGAGGTTCCCTTGGCAAGAGCTGTGGCAGCAGTGGAGCAGGTAGGTGTCTTGCCCCCTCCTTCATGATGCTCTGCTGGTTTGAAGGAGTTTCTCTTCCCCTTCCATCAAGTGGGAGCCTTCAAAAAGTCCTGCGCTGCTGCTCTGCGGCTAGTCCTGGTTTGGGTCACTTGTTTCCCAAATCTCCCTCCCACTTTTCACCATTTGGTACCCAAGGGGACCTTGAGATGCCAGCACAGTGCAGCTTGCTTCCCAGAGCTCTCAGCAGGGTGGTCTGCTACTTCTTGGTGGTTTCTGAGTTGTTTACCTAGCTGTCTTTCACCTGCCTCTCCCAGTTTGGGGCTGTGCACCTTCTTTACATCCAAGGGTTGGTGTAGGGTGAGAAGCAATTCCTTTTGAATGCAACTGTGGGCCCAGACCAGGGCTAACACGGGAAAATCAGAAGCGTCAAATGGTGGTTGGATGCTCGCAGTAAGCGCCTTCATGTATGAGTTGACAACTGATGTCTTCCAAGTGAGGTAAGTGACTGCTTTGGCCCTTGAGGAGCGTTTCATCCTTCTCATCAGCCTGCCAGCGCAGTCAGCTTCTTCCTTCATGCCCTGTGTGGGCTGTATGTGTGCAGCGGAGGTGCAGGGTGTAGAGGGGATGCTTGAATATACATAGGAGCCAACAGCATGTGAAAGGCTTGCCCTGTAAGTGTGCTCTGGCTTCTTCCTTTCTCCTGGGGAGTGTCTGACTCGGGCACCGCTTTTAGAAACTGCTGAGGCATCGTCCTGGCAGCCAAGAGGCTGTTGCTTGTTTCCTGTGAGGAGACGTGAAGGCCAGCTCTCCGGTGCACTCCTGCACTGACGGGAAGATCTGGCAGTGTCCGAGCAGCGTGGCTGCAGAGGAGAAGCCACTCCGCTTTCTGAAAAGCAGAAGTGGGAGGAGGCTGAAGGGCTGGCGGATGGGAGGTGGACGGACGGGGAGGGGGGCTGTGATATGGTTGCATGGTTACTACTTTCTGGTTTTTTTTATCCAAAATTTGGTTTTAAGAGGTGTTGGCTGGCCCACCCTGGAGCACAACATCCCTGTCCTCTTCCCAAGTGGTGGCAATGCGCAGGTGGCTGTTGAGGTTGCCACTGACAGCAGGAGGTGGCTATGGCAGATCCCTGGCGGCGTTCAGCCCCGCTTGGGAGTTGGAGCCTCCTGTGCCAGCAAGGGGTGAGCTAGTGAGTGTTGATTCATCTATGAATTTCTCCTGACCCTGGAGCAGATCTTGGTGGTGGATGGGATCTGCCTAGCTCTCCAGGCATGGTGCATCATGATGTAGCAGGAACCGAACACTCAGGGACCCCTGTAGACTAAATTGGAGATGCTGTGGGCATAACTGATGTGGCGTTGCAGCCTTTGCTCGCTGTCAGGATTTGCCTGTGGGTAGCTCTGAAGCTTGTCCTGTATTGCATTGCCTCCATTCAAACTCACTCACCAGGGCATGTAGCAGCAATCGCAGCTTTCTAGTAGCCACAGATGTGGCTCTGAAGCACAAGAAAAAGTCTTTTCCATGGGGGTAAACCAGGCAGGGATCGCTTGCTGCAGCAAGCCAATTTTTACAGGACTGGGGAGCAATTTTTGGATTGAGGGCAAAGAAATGAGGCCACCAACCTCATCTGAGGGTGGCCGGCTGCACGTTTATCTTGGGCAGATAAAGCTGAGCTGCTGCACTGGATCTGCCGGTGGTACCCAAGCTCTGTGGACGCTGTGAGTACGCCCAACGCCGGTGGGAGATGTGGGTGAGACTTCCCAGCAGCTGTGTAGCTTTTGACAGGCATAGAGAGTATCTGCGGTGCACACTGGCATCTCTTGGGAGCTCTGCCCAGTGGTGCAGGGTGAGGGAAGGCCAGGCCAGTCCCATTGTTGCTTGGGGATTACCTTCCGTGTACGGGCAGGGATTTGGCCTTTGCTGCCTGTATCAGGCTCACGGGGAGGCAGGGGCAGGCACAGGCTGTGTGTAAGTCATTGCCGTACCGCAGAGCTGGCGTTGCTTAGCACAGTGCTTGTCCTCTGATGGGACAGGCATCCTTATTGCTGCCCCTGGAGGCAGCAAGGTCGGGTTTTTTTATTTCCTTTGAATTCATGAAAAGAAAAAAGGAGGAGGAAAAAAAGAAGAAAAATAAGTCTTTTATGGCAGACCAGGGCTAACTGTCCCAAGAGGTGCTCATGAACCTGGCACTGACTGATATTTAAAGCCCTGTTAAAATAAACCTTGAAATGTTTTGCGCAATATATTTTTCTTCCCTTATTTGACAAATACTGATCACCCCGATTTGGTATGTGCTCGAATAACAAAGATGGTAATTTGTCACCTACGTGCAGTGGGGGAATGCACGGGGATGGAGTCGGCTGCAAGAAATAATCTGGAATTTCTCACTGCTGCTTGGCACATGGCTTGCTAAGGCCCATGCAGCTAACCTCTCTGTGGTGTCTCATCAACCATGGTGCTGTCCTGTTCCTCATGGACAAGGTTCATGGTGGCTTTCCCTGGCATCAAATCCAGCATCTGGGATGGAGGTTCTCCGTTCTCCTGCTTGCTCGTGTTCCTGTCACATGCGGGGTGGCTGCAGCAGCATTGCCAGAGCTGTGGGTGAAGCTGGAAGGGACTTGGGGCAGCAGGGTCCAAGGGAGGTGGTGCAGGCCTGGCCTCTGATGAGTTCATCCCGCAGGGATAAACCACAGAGGTGTTATATCTGGGTTAGTTATGGGGCTTCAGGGGTGGACAAGGTCTCTCCCTTCTCTGCGGATGTTTATCTCCTGCTTCTTGCTGGGCTAGTTGGCAAATCTTTGCCGGCCTGAAAGGAGCAGTTTAGGACCAGCCTGGTGTTTCCAAAGGGGGTGTCACTGCTCCAGTTAATCCCAAGTGAGCTCTGCGCTGCAGTGAGCTGTCCCTGGGAGGCTGGAGGAGATGAGGGGAAAGCTCCTGCTGCTTTTCCTCTGCCTTTCCTTCTCCCACTGGCAGTCTTCTCCCATGTCTTGGTTCCCCATGTGTCTTCCTAGTACCCTCTGACCCTGTTCCTCTTCTCTGTTGTACCTCTAGCCCCTTCCACCTGTTCCATATCCTCTGCAATTGCTCCCTTTCCATCCATCCCTCCCTCCGCAGCTTCCTTCTCTCTTCTTCCCCCTACCCCCATTTTGCCTTCTGTCCTTTTGAGTTGCCTTTTCTTCCGTGCCCCCCCAAGAAGGGGATCTGTTTACGCAGCAGCGTGGAGAGATGCTGGCAAGTAACATCAGGAGATGGGGCCAGGCAGCAGATCCCATGTGCTCAAGCCTTCTTGCAGACATCTCGGCGTGCCGTAGGATCTGCCAGCAGTTCGGCACCCGATTCCTGTGGGGTCACGTATCGTTGACGCTGTCGGGAGGGTGAAAACGTGCTGCTGAAGCTGGGCTGCCCTCGCTGCAGCCTCCCGAGCAGGTGTGGAGAGAGCTGGCTGCTTTCTCTGGCTTAACAGCAAGACTTTTAAACCCCTCTCTCGGTGGGGGTGAAGCAGCACCAGCTCTTCATAGCTTTCCCAGGGGCTGAGAGTTGGTACTGTTGCGTGGGGTTTTGTAAAATGTGACACTCTTGTAGAGCCTTTTCCAAGAGGCAAAGCAAAAGTGATTAGCGTTATGTTTGCTCAGCCTTAGCTACAGCTGAACAAACTTTGTTTTTCCTCCTTAGGAATTATTATTCGGATGAAAATTAAAACAGTTTACTTGTTAGTGCTGTTACATAGTATCACGTGTTTTTCTTTCTTTCTGTTTTATGTCCCCTTTTCTTTATGATGCTAAAGACGCTCCAGTGGGCTATGGGGCAGCAGACCTATGTGGGTCCGTACAGCCCAAATGATTTTTCAGTAAGCTATCAGCCAAGTTGGCTGAGAGCACAGTGGAAACATTAAGCCCCTTTCCTTTGAAACCGCTGATTTTAAAAATGAAAATATTATTCCTAAAAATAGTATTTAGCCTCTTCTGCGAACAGGCGAAGCAGATGTAATGCAGGTGGCATCCTTGCTTTCGTAAGATGTGGCCACCTTAGCTGTCCTGGCGTGGATTTTCAGACTCCTACCACGTAGGTACAGACCCCTTGCCCTGATGGATGTTGTCTTGTCCCAAGACACGTTATCTCCAGAGCTGGGCTCTCATCACCAGGATGCTTTGCAAGGTCCTGGTCCACCCTGGACTCCATTGCAAAGCATCAGTGGGCTGAACGGTGACCCGACAGACCTTCCTCCCCAAATCGCCGAGATTTTGTTCCTGTCCTGTAACCTGGCAGGACTTTGCGCTGCAGGGCAGCACCTCCCTGCAGGCTTTCCCAAGCCCACTAGATGGCAAACACGTAAAAGCTTTGCTCCTCTGCTCCTGGCCAGAGTCAGGCCCCTGTTTGTGGTGCCAAGG
>VYXH01000105.1:253061-276370 GCA_013397275.1 Burhinus bistriatus | reverse complement strand
AAATTCTGTGATTCCATGATAATGTCACTAATGTGCTTATTTTAGATGGCAAGTGAAGGAAGTGATTGTTGGTACCGTTCATCCTGCATTCAGGTAAGTCTTCCAAAGCCTTGAATGGTGTAGTTATCACTTAATTTACTTGGCTAACAGAGCAGGTCCAAGACTGACCCTTTTCATATGTGGAAATACACTTTTATGAGTAAGTTGCCTGTTGCGCAGGTGTCGAGTCTGCGTCTGGATTAGTTACATCATAGGACAGAGCCCAGTATCTCTGCAATCAGGATAATACACGGCCTTGCAGTTGCACCTCTGATGCTAAAAGTCTCAAATTGGATTACCAGTTATGTATCCCCATAACTGTTTTCTTTCTTTCCAAATACTTTGGAAGATTGTTGTATTCATCCTAACAAATGCAGTATGGTAGCTCCCACCATGGACAACTGGAAGCCAGGTCTGAGTGCATGTTACACCTCAAAATTTGATACTGTTTTATTACCAGGGTTATACCTTCTATGAAGTGAAGTGATCATTCCTAAGCTTTGCTGACCATTTTTGCAAGTCTGAGTTTGGGTCTAGGCTCAACACATCTTTCTGAGAGAGGTGAGGCAATGGACCATTTTAGTTGATTGGGTGGGCACTGAGTCTTTTTTCTTCCGCTTGTGAACCTTCAGAAATGTTGCTCATCACTGATTGACAGATGAGGCTCTGAAACAGCTATAATTAAGATACTGTTCACACTGCCATAATTGCAAGATAAAGCAATTTTTTTAACTAGGATTATTTATTAGTCACAGTAATCAAAGCTACATTTCGATTACTCGCAGGAGGACCTGACAGAACATGGATGTTAACATTAAGTATCCACTGTGTTAATTTGTAAACCTGTCATATTTGTCATGGTGGCAGTAAATTATGTTAAACTGCTTTTTCAATAGATTCATTAGTGACAACCTTTTGGGTGGATACATCTGCCACAATTTTTACAATATTTCTTGATTTATTTTTTCAAGCACATCAAGTACAAAGATTTAAATTTGGCTCATTAGAAAGAATTGGGATTTTATTAAACACGAATTAGGGAAATTCTTTAACTGCTTTGGGTTATTAAATTTGGTGCCAAATTTAGTCTCAGCCACTACCTCAAATTTAATGAAGAAATATTTGTTTTAGTTCTCAAACAAAATCTGATCCTGTAACTATTAAAGGAAAAAACTAGACTTGGGAGGCTCTCAACAGTTGTGAATTGTTTCCAATTCTGAAATTCTTTACCGTGCCACTGTTCCTTTATTCTCCTGCACCAAAGAGGATGTTTTATATGTTTAGCTGGTAGTTCAGAATTAGCTGTGTGAATTAGCAGATTATTACTTGGTTAATGATCATGTAAGCAGAGAATGTAGCTCATGGTTGGATTTTAATTTGGACCTTCATTTTTTGGTTACTTTAATGACATATCTTCCATGCTAGTGTATGGTTCCCGAGATAAGATTTCTACAGAGAAATCTTAAATTACAGTTTCTTGTCTGCTATAGTCCTCTTGATTAAACAATAGGGTTAATTTCAGCTGGCATTGACTATTACACTTTCCTGAAAATCCGTTATCATGCAGGCTCAGGCAGCAAGGTTGAGAAACACACAAGAAAGGATGCTAAAATATGTCAGTGCATCAAAGTGAAGCCAGCTGTTTAATTCAGGTAGGTTTGCTAGCAGAATAATGAATCTGGTAGCACAGTGAATGGTAGTAATGGGCGTGTGGCTGTAAAGCCTTGGTACGGGCTTGTCCTACGTGTATACAGGACTGGCATAGATAACATCAGTTGCTAGCTGCGGAGTTTGTCCTATTGCGTTTGACAGTTAACTGTTATCTAGGTTGGTGCTGGCATGGGTGTGCCTGTTGCACTGTGCCCATTCCCATGTTGTGCTGGCTAGATGGGAATAAAGCTTGCACTCTAAAAATGGTATTGTTTCATACCTCATTCCTGGCAAAAGGTGCTGGACGTGCTTGTGTGCCACAAACCACTTGATCATGTTGGTGAGGCTTTTTACTACCTAAAAATAGAAGTTTATTTGTACATATCACTTTTAGAAACTGAACAGCAAAATCTTTCTTGGGACTTTTGGTAAATGGAACATCCGCTGGTGTCTTTACTGAGCACAGGGGTCCTTCTGGCACTTTGATTCTGGAGCAACAGGCTTGGATTTTACACAAGTAAAATACAGCAAATGTTTTGAAGCCTAAACACCTTGAGTTGTAAACTTACAGCTTGTGACTTGGTGAGCTGTGACCAGTCAAGTGGTGACAGTACAGCACTTCCAGTAGGACACAGAATGTTTCAGTATTTTCGGATGCTAATGTGGAGCAGGTCCCAGTTTTCCTACCCGTGAGTACAGGGAAGGTAGAATTTATGTTGAAAGCTTTAAGTAGTGCGGCAGCAAAGCAGAAAATTTCCAGCCTCAAGTGAACACACATGATATTAGTTCAATGTCTTGATGCAATGCTTCAGAGAAATAGAAATCGGGAACAGAAGAGGATAGACCATATAACTTGTTTCCTTGCCAATGCAAGATGGTTCTCTCGCATTTTATTGAGTCCCATTTCAAAACTCTTGAGGAACAGAGATCACAGTAGTTTCCTTGAGAGAGAGCCAAATGCTTTTCATTTGTCAAGAAACTCTGCTTGCTATCCATCCTTGTTTCTCCCTTCTAGTTGTACCTTTGGGCCAGCTTAGGTTTCTTTATTGTTGTTTATATGCTTTGTTGATATTTTCCCATCTTGCCATTTGACAAAGCTGTACATATTCATCTTCCTTTCTAACAAAATTTCTCCAACCTCTGAGCAAATTGAAAGGAATTTAGGAAAGGTTTTGTCAACATTGGTTTAGGGATGGTTGGAAGACATGAAGAGAGGGAGAATATCACAGTCACTTTCAAGGAATTTTAGAGTTGGAAAGGACCTCTAGAGATCATCTAGTCCAACTCACCTGCTGACGCAGGAATGCCTAGAGCACATTACTCAGGACTGCATCCAGGTGGGTCTTGAAAATCTCCACAGAAGGGGACTCCACAACCTCCCTGGGCAGCCTGTTCCAGTGCTCTGTCACCCTCACCGTAAAGAAGTTTTTCCTTATGTTTGATTGGAACTTCCTGTGTTCCAACTTGTGCCCGTTGCCCCTCGTCCTGTCACTGGGAACCACTGAAAAGAGTCTGCCTCCATCCTCCTCCAACCCACCCTTTAGATACTTGTAAGCAAGAATAAGGTCTCCCCTCAGCCTTCTCTTCTCCAGGCTAAAGAGTCCCAGCTCTCTCAGCCCTTTCCTCATAAGGGAGATGCTCCAATCCCCCAATCATCTTTGTTGCCCTGTGCTGGACTCTCTCCAGTAGTTCCCTGTCCCGCTTGAGCTGGGGAGCCCAGAACTGGACACGGTATTCCAGTTGTGGCCTCACCAGTGCCGAGTAGAGGGGGAGAATGACCTCCCTCGACCTACTGGCCACACTCTTCCCTATGCAGTCCAGGATTCCATTGGCCTTCCTGGCGACAAGGGCACATTGCTGGCTCATGGATAACTTACTGTCTACCAGGACCCCCAGATCCTTCTCCTCAGAACTGCACAGTTCCATTTTCAGCAGAAATAATATTATTGTAAATGCTGGTTTAGTTTGTTTCATCTCACTGCAGAGACCTCTTCCAGAACGGTATAGAAGGTGCTAAATTAAAGCATTAATTATGCCACTGATTATGCTTCCATTTAGCAGTTCTAGCACAACTTGTTCAGGTTTGGGGTTTTTTTTTAGTCTTGGGGTTTTTTGGCAGTTTGACTTTAATAATGACCAAACCCAAATTCCGATGTGGTTACAGGTAAGAATTGCAGCTATGGCAGCGCAATTACATTAATACAAGTAATGCCATTTGTAATTATATCGATCCCTCGTATGGTTATATTTATGTGACTGTACCCACACTAAAGGAAGGAGATATAACTGTGTGCTTGGCATGAGTGGCTTTTTTGTAGGAGGCATTGCTCTAAACTTGTATGTATATAATTACATACCGTATTTTATACAAATATAAAATGGTCATCCTAACTTATAGTGGTGGAATACTGGGTTAGGAAGGAAAGTTTAGGTAAATCTCATTTCATAGCTATAGTAGGTCTGGCCTGAAGTCTAGTCTCTGTGCTTGAAAGTCTGGCCTTGAGCTCTCTTTAAAAGGTGATTCTTAATTTCCCAAAGGCTCCCATAGTAACACAAAGAGATGGGATCTAGAACAAAAGCAACTGTACATTTACTGAAAATAACATGGAATTTTAACTCCTGACTTGTTCTCTCCAAGGAGCAATGAAGGCGTAAGAGCCTCAAGAGATATTTTTGCAGATAATTTCTCTGTTCCTAAAGACTGTATGTCTCTCCTCTGAACTGATCATCTAGTTTCTCTGGCAAGCTTAGCCATGAGTGTGTGTACTCAGGCCTGACTCTGTGTGTATGTATGTGCACACGGAATAGTACCAAATGATACTTTTTTTGTCCAAGCTACTTGACTCAGTGTAGGAAAAATTTTCTTTTCCATCTTGTCATTATGAAGAAAGGTCTGCCATATGTGAAGCATACACAAATTAAGCTCAGAGGAGACAACATCTGTAGATGATAGGACGCTTGTCTGTAACAGATCCATCACTTCCTACCTTGTCTTTATAAAAGTCCATGTCTGTAGCACATGCATAGCTCACAGCATGGCCAGGAATTCAAGTTTATCTATAGTAATTTTGTAGAAGGCATGCTGACCTTTTTCTGTTATTTTCTTTGCTAAAGCAGCAACCCAGATGAGCAAAATTTGAGGTGTTCACTGTTTTTTCAACTTGCTTTTGTTCAGTAATGTAGAATGCTAGATAAACGTCCCCGATTCAAAGTGCAGGAAATAAGTATTCCCTTGAGGCAGTTGAACTGGGGAACTACTGAAATGAAGTTAATCCTTTGGAAGCAATGCATGGTATTATCAGGGAAAGATTCCCCTTCATTTCCTATGTCTCTTGCCTGATGGAATATCTAGTAATCCAGTAGCGATTTTGGGTTTCTCAGCCTGGCTTGAAGTAGGTTGTAGCTCAGACATTTTGCAAGACTACAGAGCGACTGATGAGATTGAATGAGGAATATTATAGATATGTTATGCTTAGTTTTGCTCTGAACTCTGATACTCTCTTAAGGTATGTGTTTCAAAGATGTGCTTTGCTAAGGTACGTTCATACCCATAACACCACCTCCAAGGAGAGCACACACAAGGCATAAATGCAACATGGATACAGGATAATGTGCCTTGGAAGAAAGAAGAGGACCAGAAAAGGTGGTGGGATTATCAAGAGCAGAATCAGGTGTGAATCACTATTAGGAGCACAGATGTTACTCTCCAGAAAAAAATTGTCTGCCAAGTGTCTGCCTTGGGGGAACAAGTGACCTGCTCAAGCCACACCACAGATGTTTAGCTAGAGATGTGCAGTCCCCTGGGATTTATGTTGCCCTGTGCTTTGGGCTGTCTGTGTCTGACTGTTGGCCCCCAGAGAGAAGCTGAAGGAAGAAACATGCCAGAGACAGCTCAATTCTTACTCTGTTCTCTGAACCACTTCTTATTCTCATCCTGCATTGAGGGTCTCTCCTCTGGGGGTGAGAATAAAATGAAACAAAACTGTCCCTTGGTCAAACCTGGTTTTTCTCTGCGCAGGCTGTCTGTGATGCTGTGGCTTCACCATGTGTGCACGGATCCCAGTCACTGAGGTCTGTTCTCAAGAGTTCCCATCTTGCTTTTTCTTCTTACTTCCCTGCAGCAGGCAAGGCAGGCCTGAGCTCTGGAGCAGGCTCCTTGGTGGAGATACTTAGTTGGTGTTTTTACTAAGCACCCTGAGTGTTAATTCGGGTTTATCTACTTGCAAGTAGATAAGTGTATGTGCAGCATCTGGTGAGAACCTTTTAAAACAGAGAAGTTGTTCAGCTGAATATGCAGAATGCTTGAAGCTGTACTGATACAGATGGCATGTCCGTCATGCTTGTGGATTCCAAGATACTAAGCAGAGTATCTCTATGTACAGAACATCTATTTTTCTTGGATTTGAGAGAGTAGTTGCAAAAATAGTTGTATGACGTTTGTAAGCAGATGAGGCGATTAATTATAGTACAGCATATTAAGCATTGTATTTAGGGAAGCTAGAGTTTAAACTTTCTGGACTCTTAGCTGTGGCACAGCTGTGCTATCAGTTTTTGTTTTGTCATTAATACACTACTCTGTGATACTTGCTCAGCTTTCTGAATTTAAGGAAACTGAGTAACAGTTCTGCTGTTGGGTCAAGGCTGTGTCTGAGAGGCCAGAATCTGGTGGCTGTTAGAATAGGTCCACTGCGGTAAAAAAGCCATCGTTCATCTTTTCAGTGTCTGGTTCTGTTGCATGAAGATGGCTTTTACAGTCCAAGTTGTTCATAACCCACTTGGACATACTATTCTGAAGCATCCAGAAGGGAGAGAGGCCAAAGCAGGTGAGCCCCAAAGTAGATAGCAATTGTAAAATCATACCCCAGCTCACAGAAGTGTTCCCTCTCAGATCAGCCTAAAAGAGAAGATGGCTTGCTTGTCAGATCAGTGGGCTTTGTCTAAATTGACTAAACCTTTATTTAAATAAATGATTGGCATACACTGTTATTTTCAGTTTTCAAGAACTGACAGGTAGAGAATTAAATGCATTATGAATCTTTCCAAACCTATCTCAAAGATTCATTTGAGGTTTGTAACTGAAGCTTATTCATGTTAAAATCTGCAACATGTAGTGAATACACTTGGATTTCAAATAGTTACACATCACTCGCTATTGTTTCCTACAATTCCCATAATATGGTTTACTCCTTGATTGGATTACTTCAGTTGGTATTAAAGCATTAATTTTACAGTACTGTATACTCCAGTGACTCCAGACAAGTTCTGTTTTCAGTTGCTATCAGTACTTGATTACAGCCAAGACCAGGTTCCCTTCCTGTCAAGCATTTGTACACTCATGAAGGAAAGCGTGAGCTCTTTGGAGGCAGGACTTTCAAAGTGGGTGAGAATAAAGGCAAGGAGGTTAAGTGACTGTCCTACAGGCAGGTGGCAGCTCAGCAGCAAGGTGTGCTTGTGCATAGGTGGAGTGATTTCCAGTCCCGAGGGCTCTCTAGCATCACGTTATCTGTGAAAGTCTGTGCTTTTAACACCTCTGGATTTGTAACATGGAGAAGTAAATGTCGTCAAATCAAGGCTTGTTTCTGATTCTAAATAAATTCATTTTTCTGCCTATATAGCGCAAATTGCTCCAGGATGGAATGACCTGAGTGAATTCCTATCAGCAGGCTCTTCTAGTCCGTGAAATGAGCTGGCAGTCCAGTTATGTTTCTAACAGAGGTGGATTGTATTTGGATTTGATAACTATCAAATTCAGCTGGAAATGAAAAAAGCATGGGAAGGGTTGTACCTACTTAGTTGCCCCAGACCTCAGCTTAGGTATCAGCAAGGCTACAAGACGGTGCCATTTATCAAGGTATGGGTTTTTTCCAGGTGGGGAAAGTTTCCAACTTGATGCTTTTGAAGAGCTCTAAAATTTTACCTTGACTCCCTAAGTAATGCATTTATTGCAACAAATTTGTATCTATTACATTTTCTATATGTAACACCTGTGTACATTTGAAGTTGATAGAGGAGGGCTGTATGAAGGTTAATGCTGATAGTTATGAGCATGGTTGTTCGAAAGGTCTGGATTTATTTGCTTTTTTGTTTAAGCCTTGTATACAGCAGCAGAAAAATCAACAGAGTTCTTAACAAAATGCTCACTGAGGTTTCAGTTTTCTGGCCAGAAGAAAGTTAAAAATACTTCAACTTTTCTGTAATAATTGAAATGTGTTGCTAACATATTGCTAACATTTTTCTCTGCAATATGGGTAATTCATCCCTGGTTTAGTTTTGCTAACAAACATACACAGTCTTTGAAAAGTCAGATATTCATGCTTCCGTCTTGACATTACTTTCCTCAACTTTTACAGTGAAAATGTGTCACTCATTTATTTGTAAAACAAAGTTGTATCTTTTGAAGTGCTTACTAAACTGCAGTTGTCTTTGAAATGCTGGAAGTGAACATTGCTTATTGTAGATGTCTGTCAATCCTCCCCTATCAGCCTCAATGCTTTTTTGGCAAACTCTAGGAGAACTAATGAGCTGCAAATGCAGAAATAGGAGTATGCTTCTAAACTTTAGAAATTTGATCGTGGTTTCTGCTTATGTGAATTTCTTTAAAGATGGGTGGCAATAGATTGGCCATGTTCTTTGGTAGGAATATAGAATATTTTAAAGTCCATTACACAAATCCATTTATTATTTTAAAGAACTAGGCTTTTGGGGTTTTTTTTGCATTTGTGTCTCTGAGGAAAGTGTTCAGGTGAGTCTGCAATACAGAAAGCAGAAGATACCCAAACCCTTGTTGACATAAAGAGGATGGAAAATACATGATGCTCTTTCGTACATAAACAGCTCTTGTTTTTCAAGGAATATTGTGATCTGTGGGCTAGAATAGAGGAATCCTCAGTAAGCCGTACATATGCTTGTTAATGATAAGCAATGCCAGAAAAGGTGCTAATGTGAAATGTGATACCACTTGCCTAATTTAAGACAACAATAAACTGACTTAAAAAGCACAGCAGAGGAAGGCTAGATTGTTTAATTTGTTTGCAAGGTGTTTTTCTGAATTATGCTGGTTACTTTTATTATTTTAGTAAGAGGAGCAGGACACTGCAAAAGTTCTTTATCTAGGGTTTAGTTTATGTCCCTAGCAGAATTCAGTATCGAATTGATAGTAGACTCTTTTCAGGAGACTGACAGAATATTGGCCTGTGGTGCTGTCTCTCAGCCTATGCTTTCTGTAGTATATGGAAACGTACACCCTTCCCATAGGCGGGCCCCTGCGCTCCTTGGCTGAGGCTTTGGGCCGTTACTGACCCAGCTGGAAGTGGCCGTGACCGGCCCGGGGCAGTTCTGGTGGCTCTGGCAGCCTCCTGCTCTCTAAGTGCTGCTGATTATGCCCAATACAGGAGCTTTCCAGGTGGGGAGCTGCTCGGTTAGAGGCTCTACGGTCTACTTGACATGAATATAGGCCTAGTGGCAAAGTTTATTTAAAATTGTCCAGCATTTAGAGGTTTGTCCATCATGAACCGCCAAGGGCTGATATTTTTTTGGCTGGATGCCACCCTCAGTTGAACCTCTGACAGATTCAGGGAAAGCCCAGGCTAGCAGGAGGTTGTCATCCTAGTGGAGCATGGCGCTTCCATCACCCATCTGGGAAGCAGTTGACGGGGACGTGGCTGTTGTGGGAGGAGTGTCGTGGGAAGGCTGCCTGTGGCCATCCCTGAAAACACGGCTGAAGCAGAATCTCCAGACAGTCTGGATGTGCCACATCATTAGGTTTTCTCCTTTTGTAGCTAAATTCTCCAAACATTTTCGTTGCTTCAGGCACTTAATATTGTTCCGTGGATATGGACCAACAGTGAAGTTATATGTGGTAGTTTGTCAAATTAAAAACAACTGCTGTGTGCACCCATTAATGCAATTGATTTTTAAAAGAGAATTACTTGTGGTGGTTAACCTTGGGCATGCCTGACTGAATACCATTTCATACCATTATGCTTGTATTTCCTTGAACATTTGTAGATTGTAATGAGCTTGAGGCAGTAAGGTTTCATATGGCTGGGGAAGTTACTAATGATATAACTTGGAGCCTATAGCTTTTTTCCTCTCTTATAGGCAGCAAATAGAATAGGATCCTGTCCTTTAAAGATTTAGCTTGGTTTTGAGGTAAACCTCTGATTTATTTATTTTTTTTCCACAGTGATTATCAAGAGAGTAGACGTACTGCATCCAGTGTGAATATTGACAGAAATTGAGTGACTGTAGTTGGCAGAGTTTTGTGGTGACTTCAGAGGTTGAGCCTGTGCTTAGGGGCCGGGCAAAGAGGCAGGGTGGTTGGAGGATGTTGAATAAGCTGTGTGTGCCAACGCTAACTAAAAATCACCAGAGCTAGAAAACTAAAGGCCTAGAGGCCAAGCACTGCCACTGAGGTTTGGAAACTCTAGAGTATTACAAAAGTTGGTGTGTTTCAAGAAACTACTGACTCTTTCCCCAATGGGAGGCAGGAGGAAGGTGATATTGATGCTTTTGGACTGTGACAAGTTTCTAAAACATGGGGATTTTTGGTTCATACAGGTGTTGCAAAGACAGAAAAAGTGAATGCTTAGCAAAGAATGAGCTCAGTTTTTCTTTTTGGTTTTTGAGGTTGGGTTTTTGGGTTTTTTTCATAAGACGCAGCTGTTCCTGCTGGAAAACCTGTTTGTTTTGTTTCAAATGGAAACAGGACTTGGAAGTCGGAGGAGGAAGAGAGCAGCAGGAATTGAAAGCAAATTGGTAAATTCAGCCTGCTGTTGTGACATGTGTTTATGGTGCAAGTTGGACCTACAGAGCCTGATTAGCACATTCCCAGCAGAGAGAGCTGTTTGCACAATGGGAGGAATGGCAGAATTAAAGTTAGCTCACTGTGTATACAGCATGTTGAAAAAACATGAGCAGGGTGCAATCATCAAGTTGTTTTTAATGAATCTGGTAATGGTGACTCTTTTGCAGGGAGATCAAAAGCAGAAGCTGGAGGCTGTTGCGTTTTTAAGGCTTTTCAAGAAGTACCGAATTGACTTTGATTCAACAGAAAGAAATACATCAATTACAAATCACCCTTGTTCTGATGCTCTATGTTTCAGTTGCTGGTTAAAAACAGCTAGCTACAAATAGGAAAAAAAGTATTAAAGCTGGAAATAGGGCTTCTAATTACTGGAGGAATGAGGGTATTGAACGCCCTTTCTTTAAGGACAGCACTAACTATTATGAAGTGAAGAGTTGACAAAAAAAGGATTTGGATGTATTTGTCATGGTGGAAGTTGGAAGAGTTGCCTTGGAGAGTCCTCTTCTAGCACTTTCCCATTTTTGGATAAGTCTGAGGAGGAACAGAAGTTGAAGAATAGAAGGGTTATCTGAAAGTCAACCCACATGCACGTGTCGGGAACACAAGGCTGCAGCTGCTTTGTAAATAGTTGCTTTACTGAAGATGCATTTTAGCTTAATGAAGTCACTTGTTACTCAGCACATGGTATGCGGAGAACAACCAAGCTCTGTAAATTAAGTAATGATTGATCTAAGCTGTGTGTTGATTTCTTCATACTATTGTCATTCCTTCTCCCAGTGTCCTGAACACAATTAAGTGTACTCGGATCCTATTTTAGGACCTGCTCTTGGGCAATCATTCAGAGCAAATGGCTGGAACATTTTTATATACATATATATATAAATTTTTTTTTTTTTAAAGAAAAATATTGCAAGCCCTTTAAAATGACATCTGTCATAATAGGAAACCATACTTCTCTTCCTTTATGGACTAAGCATTGATTAAAGCGAACCAGTATGATGCATTAGTACAGCTACTAAGCTATATGGTTCCTGAAGGTTATAGTGTAATGCAGAGTGGTATTATGCATAAATGGTAACCAGAGAAGCTGTGCAGTAGCTTTTTTAGGAGGGAAGACGAAATTGTTTCTGTGATAAATGGTGACACCAAGAGTGACAAATTTTACTGGTGGCAAAATGCTAGGAAAATTGATGACTAACGAGGAGAACTCACGTGATGGTTTGTTGTCCAGGTTTATCTGGCAGCTTGATCTGGAGCATATCATGTTATGATGAGTGACTGGGAATTGAGTAAAATTTTCCTGTATAATGAGAATGTGATTTAGGTGCGTTTAGTTTGACAGAGATGGAGCTGTGTGAATCACAACAGATGCAAGGGCTGTAGAGGAGGTATAGCTGAACAGCCCAAAGCAGGCTTAATGTGATCTTGTAAAAGCTGGGACTGTGACCAGCCCCTTGGACAATGCTTCATCACTTCACTTTAGCAAACCATGGACGATGGGCTGCATTGCAAACTAGTGCTTTATTCAGTGCATTACAAAATCCAGATGTACTGCATCAAGAATCTTCTTCATTACACCTTCCTTTTTCTAAGAAGTTTCTCTTTATTTCAAGTAACAAGCTCTATTATTTAGATTATTGAAATTATATTCTGTGCTTACCATAGAGCTTTTATCATGGTATTCCAGTGATGGAAGAAATTGCATCCTTCGTCAGAGGTGCCACCTTTGGCAGTTTATATTAAGCCAAGACGTATTTTTATGAAATGGGGAAATGATAACATTATGAATGAGTATGATTTCAGTAGGAAAAACTCACTATGCCTTTGTAGAGGAAGATGAAGTATTGTTGTTGTGTTAGAGCTCTTTGAAGGAACAGATTGATAACAATGCCCGGCTTGATACAGTGTTTGTATTTCCAAAAGCTTGAAAAAAGTCTTTCACTGAAGGCTCCTAAAGTAACCAAGCTGTTACAGAATAAGCATTTGTAGATGAATGTCATCTAGATATCCATTGTAAATAAACAGGTTAAAAACCCCTAGAAAGTTACAGGTATTATTGACCAGATTTCGTTACTAGTAGTGCAGCGAAGACTTGTAGCATTCACTAGGTTCGTAAGTGACCTGGAAAAAGTACTGAATTAGGGAGGAAACAGTTTGAGTTATTCCAGAGTGTTGAAATGACACTGATGCTGTGAGTGTAAAGAGTTGCAGAAAATATCATGAATGAACAATACAATGCCAGATGAAACCCAGTGTTGATAGCCATGAAGAAATGTGTTGAGGGGAAAAACAGTCCTAACAGTCCTGTATGCGTTGATGGGTTTTGAATTAGCTATTACTGATTATGAAAGAGAACTTTGAATAATTTTGGGTAATTCTTAAAATATCAGTTTAATGGTTAGGTAGCACGTGAAAGAATAATAGAAGGTTAGGAATTACTGTGAAAACACTACAGAATGCAATATGCCACACCTTGAATGCATAACTTGAAGGTAAGGGAAGAGTGCACAGAGTTCATCTCAAGGGTGTATTAGAGCTGGGGAAGGTGAGAATAGGGGAGCTTGGAAGTGTTAAACAGCTTACCTAGAGGAGAAGGGAAATGCCAAGGTCAGTTGCTTCATGGAAAGGACACAGGAGGAGGGCATGGCACATGTCTATAAAATTCAGGGCTGTTGAGAGGAAGTCAACGAGGACATAAATATTGTATGAGAACAGAGTATCCACTGATGTTTCAGTCTTCTGGATTCTGAAAGACAGTGAAATGGCACGGTGGGCTCCAGTATGGGAATGCTGCATCACCCCAGATTGCTCAGGGTTGGTTTGGTGCCTCCTGCCTACCTTGTGAACACCATCATATTCCTCTACCAAACGATCAAACTGAAGGTCTTTGGGTAAAAGCTCAAGCAGCTGGGAGTGCACCTATAGCAGTCCGTTACAGTGCGCCGTATTTCACTGTTACCTTCTTGAGTTGTCTCTACCACCTTCTATTTATCAGTTGGTAACTGATATGAACAAGATTGTCAACCCGCTTTTGTTTAGGGTTATGTTGTTGTTTATGAGCAGAAAAGTTTCTTTGTCCTATGTACGTGATGGCCTAATGAATGGAGCAGTGACTGGTGTAATAACCTGTGCTTTGCCTATAGTTTGCCTCCAAGAAGCTTTGGACTATCTTTAGCTGCTACTTGGGACTGTTCAGAATGTGATAGTCTGAACACTCTTGGAGGGTGGGTTCTCCATTGCCTAGTACTTTATTCAAGTTGATTTCCTACCCTCCGCCTACAGCTAATCAAAAAACCTACCCTTTCAGGGCAGTAATGTGCTAGATCCTCTTGTCTGATGGTGTCTTTTATGCTTCAGAAATCACTGGGTTAAAATTTAGCCCACTGAATTCCTTAGCATTGTTTCTGTCCTTGCTACAGGATTAATATTTGGATTTCTGCTTCAGTTTGAAGTTAGCACTTTCTTAAGATACTTTAATACTTGCTTACAGTTAAGCATTTCTGTAAACAGTTCCAGCAAATCCATTAAACATTTCCAAAGCACAAACGAGTAGTGCAGCTGAACAGGACTCTCCTTTTCTATCTTTGGTACAGATTCAGCTTCCTCAGGGATTTTGTAACTGTTGACATTGAAAGAAGGTAAAGGCCACTGCAGAGCTGCACTCTGGGAACACCTCATTGCTCCTCTGAGAAAGCTACTGTCTTGTCTGAGGTACATGATGTAATAACAAGAGAAAAAGCGGGCTCATGTTATAGCAACAAGATGTAGTTGCTTGTGTGTTTAAATACGTTCTTGACAGTATTGTTGCACAAATATAGGCTGGGCAAAGAATGGATTGAGAGCAGCCCTGAGGAGAGGGACTTGGGGGTGTTGGTGGCCGAGAAGCTCAACATAAGCTGGCAATGTGTGCTTGCAGCCCAGAAGGCCAACCACATCCTGGGCTGCATCCAAAGAAGCATGGCCAGCAGGTCGAGGGGAGGTGGTTCTGCCCCTCTACTCTGCTCTTGTGAGACCCCAGCTGCAATAGTGTGTTCAGCTCTGGGGCACCCAGCATAAGAAGGACAGGGTCCTGTTGGAGCGAGTCCAGAGGAGGACCACGAAGATGATTGGAGGGCTGGAGCCCCTCTCCTATGAAGACAGACTGAGAGTTGGGTTTGTTCAGCCTGGAGAAGAGAAGGCTCTGGGGAGACCTTATAGCAGCCTTCCAGTACCTAAAGGGGGGACTACAAGAAAACTGGAGAGGGACTTTTGACAAGGGCATGTAGTGATAGGACGAGGGGTAATGGATTCAAACTGGAAGAGGGGAGATTCAAGTTAGATCTCAGGAAGAAATTCTTTACTGTGAAGGTGGTGAGACACTGGCACAGGTTGCCCAGGGAAGCCGTGGAGGCCTCATCCCTGGAGGTGTTCAAGGCCAGGCTGGATGAGGCTTTCAGCAACCTAGTCTAGTGGGAGGTGTCCTTGCCCATGGCAAGGGGGTTGGAACTAGATGATCTTTAGGGTCCCTTCCAACCTAAACCATTCTATGATTCTATGATTATTGCACAGTAGGTTTACAATTCCCGTATTTCTGCCTCATACTTCTCTCTGTGGTGCATACTTGATGTTGGGAAGAAT
Source organism: Burhinus bistriatus (assembly GCA_013397275.1). Taxonomy (NCBI): domain Eukaryota; kingdom Metazoa; phylum Chordata; class Aves; order Charadriiformes; family Burhinidae; genus Burhinus; species Burhinus bistriatus. The sequence goes on along the minus strand of VYXH01000105.1, from coordinate 261,258 downwards.
GATGTGTATCAGACTATTGGTAAACAAAAGTAGTACGGATAAGATGGTATTTCTTTTCTGCCAGCCCCTCCACAAAACCAGAAGCGATCCTGGAAAAGAAATTCTCTCAAAAATGAGACCAGCCTTTGAAAGGAAGACCGTGACACAGGTGAAATGGGGGCAAGCTCGCCTAGCAGCAGAGACAGGGCCAGAATTTGGGTTCAAAGTTTGTAATGGTCTATATAAATAATAATAAATAAATAATGTAAAGGTAGCTTAGCTATGGACCAAATTAATCAAGAAGGGTGGCTCCTTCCAGCCTGTTTGAATGAATATTCTTAGTCTCAGTAAAATCCTCTACAAGAAGAGTATTAAAATAAATTATTTGCATCTTTAAGTCAGTTATTTACCTGAATATAGAGAGACTATCAGTCCTCAGAGATAACTGTTGTACTAAGAGCAGGGGAGGAGGAGAGGAAGATAGAGGTGGCTTCCTTTTTCCTTAACCTATACCTCCTGGTGTGACCAAGCCATGGGTGCCGTGTAGAGATGATTTAGGATCATTTAATGTTGCTCTTGCTTGCAGCAACACTAGAAAAATAGTAGTTCAGCCCCCTCTTGCCAGAGCACATTTGCCATTGCACATATTTGTTACCAGAACTGCTTGTGGATGACAGCCCCTAGACTTGTTGATTTCTTTTTGGCTGGAGGTTTAAAATCTTCCAGGTTGGGGTTACGTAGTAACTGCCAGTGTGAGTTTAAGCTTGTTTTCCCTGCTATTTGAAATATTAGGTCAAGCTGTATGCAATAAAATAGGTAAATGTGGAGAAGCATAAAAAAAACCTGTACAAACCCTTAGAGTACTTAAACTTATGAAGGATTTGATTTGTACTATTGATAGAGGGCTTGTTTCAGTCCAACTCATAATGCGTGGAACTTACTAAATCAGTTTTGTACATGTCCTGCCCCTTCAGGAAGATGAAAGTCTGGTGGCTGCCTTATTCTTGAGGCTAGTAAAGAGATATAAAGATGCAACAGATGAGAATAGTGTTGCACAGATAATTATTAGCATCCTAGTTGTAGATTATTGTCACCAAAGTTTAAGAAACGTTTTGGATATTTAGTCATTTATTACATTAGATTTAAACATAATCATTAGCTTAACCTTCAATATAAAAGGTAAGCCTTAGGTTTGTTTAGCTGAAGCACTTCTTTCAAGGCTTGTTTCTTACCAGTGATCTGTCTTTTTATTTGCTTCTGTTTTCAGGCAACTCGAGATTACTTTTTTTTAAGTGGGAACAAGGTAAAGGAATGAGGAAAAATTATTCCTACTCCAGGCTGTTGCGGTTGAAATACATCTTTATTTCTTTAGTGAAGCAACTTTATGCAAATAAAAACTACCAACAATATAGTACCCGAAATAACACAGCAAGCACTAAGTCAAGTAGGAAAGTTGTAAAACAGTGTTCCACTGCTGAATGTTAAATATTCAAATAAACATTGTAAAAACTTCAGGAAGACTTTACGGGGCCATAGACACTGTAAAATCATTCAAGTTCTGCTATCAAACCACACCAATTGTTCAACATATACTTATCAGTCCAAGTGAAAGTGAGTATCTTAAGGAAAGTACTTAAGCTAATGCATATGTGTAATTCAGCTCTCACACTGCATTTATCCTGCTGCTTTCCCAATTACACCTTTGCATACAGGATCACGATGGTGATTAAGTGCACAGAACATTAATGACAGAAATGAAATGTGTGCAAACATACATCAGTATCTGGAGGAAGAAGATGGTTTGTTTCACCTAAGTGTGCTTTTACTGCCCTGGGTGCATGCTGTGCATGCATTGGTGAGTGCCACAAGGAGAACCAAGGAAGCTTTGTAATAGGACTGCGTGGGCAAGGAATTCTAAGACTATTTGCAAAAATATGGAAGAAAAAGGCAGAATAATAGCAGCAAAAAAGGGCTTAACGTTAATCTAGAGATTTTTCCCTAGATCAGTTTCTTTTTTTCTATAGTTGAGATGTATTTAATGGAAAAGACACATTTAGGAAAGACTTCACGGGAAAGATTCATTGAATTTGAAATGTTTTAAAGAGCTGGCCTTATTCTGTAATGGCCTAGTATTCTGTGGCATTGTATTTCTGTTGCTGGAAGTAGACTTGTCTAGTAATGAATGGCAAGGAACAATTTGTTACCTGGTGGTCAGCATGCCTATGGTGAAGGTAACCCCCAAAGCTTACATTCCTCATGAAGAAATTGTTTGAAAATGTATTGACAGATAGAAGAAGCTTGATGTGTTCAGATATGTTTTGACCTTCTTCTCACTGGGTAATACTTTATTCTGCAAATAGTCTCACTGAAATCAATGGGACTGTTTAATGGAAAACAATAAATGGGAGTGAGGGTGGCAGAACCAGATTGGCAGAATCTGAAGTAGATGAACAAGATATTAGAGATGAAAAATACCTGCTAAGTCATCTCAAGATGAAGTTTGCTAATCGATCGCATTGCTTATCAGCTGGAGTAGCTGAGGAGCTTCAGTGCTGAGGTATTTTCATCTGTAAACTCTGTTTGTGCACGCGTCCTGTTTCTGTCTGTCAGCTGTCTGCTCATCTCACCTTACGTGGGAGATGACTAGGAGAGAAGACCATCTGTGGGTTGACTTGTAGCACGCTGACGTTTTTTACCACAATACAGATGGCATATCTAGGTAGCCTGATCTTATTGAATAAGGTTACCTATAAAGTTAATCTGGATCCATATACAGAAGAGATGCGGATTTTATAAGAAGGATACAGTGGAAGCTTGAATTTAAGCTGAGATACTAAACTCTCAAAAACTTAAGGAATTTTTTGTTAAACATCCACTAAGGGTAGAAAATGATCCAGACAGAAATTGTACAGGTGTGATTAAACAACAGTTATTACAGTAACAGTGCCTTAATCGGCTATTTCTATAATCACGTAGTTGTTTTAATAGTTCTTTTAAGAGTTTGGTTTACCTTTAAATAATCTGAAAAGAGGAAGGATGGAAATCCTTAAGTGTAATCAATATTTTATTGTAAGAAATAAAATCACACCTTGTATTTGTCATCCAGGACCTGAGTTACAGGCTGAAACCTAATTTGTCTTCTGCTTTTTGGTTTTGGCTCACACAGAGGTTTCTGTTGACAGAGAATAAATGATCTTGTGGAAAAGACGTGCACTTGGGACTTGCAAGATCTGTGCTTAGTTCTTAGCTCAGCGCCAGTATTCCTTTAAATTACTTAATCTGGAGATGTTTCCCATCTGTTCTGCTTTTCTAGGTGGCAAGCTTTTGTGACCATGTTTGCATACAGAATAATACAGGGGATCCCAAGTGTTACTCGGAGCCTCTTGCTGCTGTTGAAATGTGTATGCCAGTGAAATAACTTCCTGGTTTATGTCTTTAAGTGATTAGATCTTAATTATATGCAAGTGTGTATTCTTCATTTGCAAGGAATGGTGGGGAACATTTACAAATGTGTTCCTCCTGTACAGAAAACTGATTAAATAAGCATGAGGGGAATGATTTAAGAAGGATAGTAACTCATAAGTTTATGGAGGACTTGTTGTAGGAGGGAGCAGAGCAGAACAGTTTTGAGTCACCCACTTCAGCTGTTTATGTCCTTGAGACTTTTTAGTTTAATTTTCCAGCCACGATACCCTGGTCAGACATACCTAGGCCTCTTCCTGAGTACAGGATGCTGAAGTGCAGCGTTGGAGAAGGTTAAGCCGGAATGGAAATTTAGTTACGTTTTAAAAGCAATCGTTGCTAGTAATGAGGAGTCCCAAAGATTTTATTCTGGCAATTAGAAAGGTTGAAGCTACGCTTTCCTGGGTTCGTTAGAGAAAGATGCATTTTTTTCACGATGTAAACTGGTAAAGCTCTAGTTATAGCTACCCTCTCAAATAAGCTTGAATATTCAAACTTGAGAATCTCAGGTATCGTTGAATTAAAACCACAGACTGTTACTTTAGTTGCTAGGAGGAAAGAAAAAAAAATCCCAGAAATTTGCCTTGATTGCCTACTGTATTGCTAGATTGACCCCTTCCCAATCCCTGCCTTTTGTAAGCGGCCTTTGGTTCTGGAGTTGTGCTGTACCATGTAGAAGTACAGCTACCCTTTGATGTCATGCGATATGTTAACTACTGGCTTTCAATGAAATTTTTCCTGGAACAGACATCCTATGCTGCACCACTTAAATCCAGTTTATTTGAAGACAGATGGTGTTTTAAATTTACTAAATAGATACTAGCGCTGTGTGTTTATGCACACTTTTTGGCAAGCTGTCTTTCTGATCTGTCTTAAAACGCTGCTTAAAATACATAGCCATTGGTTTTATGTGCCCTGCCTCCCCTCATGCCTGCAAAGGTGGGGTTTGCATTTTTGTCAGGTAATGGGGCATAGTGGCTACTAAAATTACTGGCCACACTTCACATAAAGTTACTATTAGAAATCCAGGCAAAAATTTGTAGAATACTTATACAAGGAAGAACAGCTTCCATCTGATTTTATTTAGGTTTCAGAAGCTCTTGGTAGCAGAGACGCCTTCCCTGTGTGTGCTGTTCCTTGTTTCCCTTAGCCTAGTTACAGGGAATAGCAATTTTATGCTAAAATAATTAAGGCCTCTAAGCTCAGTTGGGTCCATTGCTTTCAGACTTCTGTACAAAACTCTGCCTGTAGGTTTATATTGCAGTTCCCTAATCTGAATTGTAATTCTTTGGAATGGGATTTTTGGGTGCCGTTAGGGAGAGATTCCCTATGGCCTGGACCACAGCAGGGAGCAAACGTTGTTATGGACTGTGAATGGGACAGAGGGAGGTCAGCACTGAGCGGTTCATAATGTTCTTCCTTACTGTGCAGCACTTCTGTTCATCAGAAGTGGTGGAAATTGGGTGAAATACTCAAGGATCCTGTATTTTTATCTCAAATGTAAGATGAGTCAAAATGCAGCCTTCAAAATAACCATGAAATGCTTTGATTCCGAGCTAAAAGATAAAGGCAAAACTTCATCTGCCGTTCTTTAACAATGGCAAAGGAATGGTCACAGGGATAAATCGATAGTTTCTCATCACTGTCAAGCAACTCAAATGATGTCATGGAAAGCAGTTTGATAAACAACATGTATCTGGCTGGAAGACAGTACCTGGTATGTTATGGGCAGTTGCCATAACTTCCCAAATAACTAAGGCAGCAATGTCCACCCTGGTCTTGGTATTAAGGGGTGACCCTAGACAAAGTAAAAGCCTAGGTTTTTTTTTACTAGAAAAGGCAAAGAAAATAGCTGTTATCTGCATATACTATGTCAGAGTCCCAGTTTTGCCTGCTCTGAGGGAAACATTTACCAACTCAGATGATAATTTTATTTTTTTTTTTTGACTTGGTGTTTTGCATGGATCCTTTGCATAGACATCGCAGTATGCAGGAAGATATTAATGCTGGTCCATTTTTTCTCTCATCCTACTTTCATTTCTCTTCCAGCAACAAGAGGCTGCAATCATTTAGTCCAGCTATAGCTTTCTCCAAAACTCATGAGATCAGATTTTTATATGGTACAAATATTTGTATATAGTACAAATATGGTATGTGATGCTTCATTCTTTTCAGACAGGATCTACTTGCAGCTATGTTTGGTATAATCGGTGACCTGAATATGGTGGGCCTGGTGTGCTCTGCCTTGGTCCCTCTGTGCAGTCCAGTCCCCCAGATGGGATGGGAGGTGGATACTACAGCTGCAGTAAGTGAGGAGCTCTGATATTTTCTTGCATTTTAGAATTGGTACAGGTATCAGGTGGTTGCCATAAGTCAGTAAAGATTGTCGCTTTTGCGGTTGAATGTCATGAAATGAATTTGATGATGGAATTGATTATGGACCAAAGGAAGTAATTGAAGCCTCTGTTAGCCCTAGGTTTGTGATTGCTTTGCTCAGTGTGAGTAACACATAGCATCTAGATATGTATTCTGATCGGTAATAAAATGGAAGTGAGAGAATTTACAAAAAACCCAGCTATTAAGTAACCTTCAATATTAAAAAATGCAATGACTTCAGTATGTATTTATTAACTTGATAATTAATGAAATGACAATTAATGGGCTAAAAAAGAAAAGAATTTAAGATGATTAAGTTGTCTATGGATGGATTCTGGTGCTTTATATGTTACGGTAAGACTAGTAGAAATGTAGTGTCTGTCCTTCCAGTGTCTTGACACTGTGGATGGAGTGCCAAGTTTGTGAACAGTGTACAGGGGATACAGAGCTTGAGTAGCAGCACTTCAGGTGCACTTTGTACAGATGATGGTTACTTGACAAGCCTCAGGGGCATGCAGAGTGTGTGCTTAAAAGGTATGTTTGGGTAACCCCCCAGTGCTGCTAGTAAGGAACAACTCTGTTACTGCAAAGGTGGAGGCCACGTGAACTCTTAATTTAGAGTTCAGTTCAGGTAAGCAACTTCCTTCCAACCTGTCTCCTGGACTGCACAGGGCCAGTGAGTTCCATGGTTCTACCTAGACTGAAACATCAGGAAAGCAGCGGGGGAAATACAAGCCAAAAAATTGTTAGTTCTTCTGCAGCAAAGGTCCCCAGCTTAGCAGAGTGTCTGTAGGTCCATTTGCATAGCAAAGAACGTTTAAAAATAATTGTTCTAAAATTTGACTAGCATTTAGAAGTACAATATTGTAGTTTAAATTATAGATTGGGAAGCTAGTACAAAATAATTTTAAATATCTAGCATTTCAAAAATTGATACCTTCTGGGATATTTTTTCTTGTGCCCTCAGTATTAGCTTAAAAGCTAAATTAAAATGAGCCAACACCTCTGAGGTTTTGAAGTTGTTTAGACCAAATTTTGACTCGTAAAAATGTTTGACATTTTGTAGGTACAGAATCAAACAAATGCAACTTATGTGAAATAATTTCAAATATTCAACTTCATGGAAAGATCACACCATTTTTCCCTAGGTAAAATTGTATGAAGGACAGTAGCGTTGTAAGTAGTATATAGCTTCACATGAAGGTCTATCTGGTCAAGTCACAGTCATTTCCCAGAATGCCTTAAAAAGTGGAGAATTTTCTATCAGAAAATAGAAAATTTCTCCCTTCTAATTTCCTAACAGAGGTTATTTGAGGCTTTGTATATAAAAGCAACTTAAAAATGTAGTGAGGACAGGTATACATTTTGTGTTCTCTTTGCCTGCCTAAAAGCCCTGTGCTCTGGAATTCCTGATGGAGAACATGTCTGCGTGTGTCAGTTACACACAGTTGCAGTGCTGTCATGACTCACTTTCTTTTATAAGAAATTCAGAGTTTAGATTCATTTGCAGGGATGGTTTTAAGTATGCCCAGGATTCAGAGGGACCTATTTGATGGGGCTAATCAAAACAATTACCCAGTGAAGTAATTTCCATAAAGAGCAGCTTGTTTCGGCTGTCACTCTTTCCTCTCTTTATAGCTGTTTGTTTATCATTTGCCAAGACACGTGGTGGTGATTTGCATTTTTTTAAGCAACCTGTTTAGAAAAAAAAAACCACACACACAAAAACCTAATGGTGAAAGTTTCTTTCAAAGATTTACCAAAGCATTTATTTCACATTGTCAGCGTTCTGTACTAATTATTTCATATATCCTTAGATCTTCTAAAATTAAGACTTGAGTTCCGAGTTCAACAAAAGAAAATGATTTATCCAAATTATCCTAAAATGATGAGTGATACTTTATTATTATAAAATATAAGAATGTTCTATGTTGAGCCATTTACCCACTTCAAACCCTGTAAGGTATTTTCAAGTGGACTCAAAATCATTCAACACGTTGGATCATCACGAGAAGTTAGTAGAAAGGCAGTGGTTTCCCACACGATTATTCTTAAGTAGACGTGCCACAGTTGTGTAGCAGCTCTTAGTAAAGTTTCTTTTCTTTAAGAGCGCTCTGCTTATCAGCTTTGGCTAATTTTCCAAGTCTGTCTGTGTACCTAGTCTTTGGAAAGGTTTTTGTTCGGAGTATTGCCACTAACAGGGCTGTGCTCAAACAGATGGTTCTTTGGTGGTGAATATAAAAAAACTCTGATCAATGGGAAGTCTCTTAACCTCTGCTTCCTGAGCAGAATAAATTCGTTCAGTGTCTTGAAGATGCTTCAGTGGTCTGGAGACTTTTAAAAAAAAAAAAAAAAAAAAAAAAAAAAAAAAAAGAAGTGT
>VYXH01000105.1:203055-244120 GCA_013397275.1 Burhinus bistriatus | reverse complement strand
TGATAAGAATTAATTTTTTTTTTTTTTTTTTTTTTTTTTTTTTTAAAATCTGCTCTACAGACTTGGTAGAAAATCACTGGGTTTTCTCCTTACGCTTTTAAGAATGTGTCAGATAAAAATTGATGTGAGTATCGATTAGCGTTTGGAATTGTGAAGTCAATTCAGTTTTGGCATTTTAAAAGAAAATGCACCTTTACCTACCCATTTTGTGTAAAACTGAAGGAACAACAAACAACTATCTGAAAATAATGGAAGCATGTTGTAATATGCCCTGGCTCAGCTCAGGTCTGCTTGAAGGTTATGTGAATATGAAAGCAGCTTTGACACTTATCTCTAATGAGGCTGTGTGGATTCGATGCCAACACATGAATGTTCCCTGTCAAACTGACCCTGCCTTACAACATTGCATACACTTCCTGGAGACTGGATTCCCTGTACATTTGTTTGCTGTCACCTCTAGTTTTACACTTCTTTGCATACTTTTTTTATTTTTATTTTTAAGTTTAATAGAGACACAAACAAATACTACAGTTATTGCAGGAGGACTCTAAAGGAGCGTTTCTTCTATCCTGTCTGCAGAAACAAATGGGTCAAGATAGCTGCTGAAATGTGTTGCCTTTTACCCCATCTTGGTTCAGGTAGCTCCGCTAGTCACAGCTCAATAGAGAGAGCAGCATAAGGATGGGTTGAAGGAGGATGGAGGCAGACTCTTTTCGGTGGTTCCCAGTGACAGGACAAGGGGCAACGGGCACAAGTTGGAACACAGGAAGTTCCATTCAAACATAAGGAAAAACTTCTTTACGGTGAGGGTGACAGAGCCCTGGACCAGGCTGCCCAGGGAGGTTGTGGAGTCCCCTTCTCTGGAGATTTTCAAGACCCGCCTGGATGCAGCCCTGAGTAATGTGCTCTAGGCATTCCTGCATCAGCAGGGGAGCTGGACTAGATGATCTCTAGAGGTCCCTTCCAACTCTGAAAATTCCGTGATTCTGTGATAAGCAGAGCTAGACACCGATTTGATTATGAAAACTTACTTGGAGCAGCTGTGATTAAAGGAAGTGGAATGCTTGAAACAAAACCCACCTCAGTTTCCCGTAGCTTAGGGTTGTCCTGTGTATATGTAGACTCAGGTCTTGCTCTGGTACTAGTGAAGAAAACATTTGTGGATGGAAATCCAAACCCTGCAATCACTGCTATTTGTATGGATGGCTGTTCTCTCATGCAAATTATGATTACTGCAGTTCTTGTGGTATTCAGTGTTACATCCTGTCCTGGTTTGAGGTAAAACAGGACCAAATTTTGTTCAGTAACTTTACTTTTTAGCTAGGCCTCTTCTAACTGCTGAAATTAACAACATGCTGTGCAGAAAACTGTTCCTTCTAAACTCTTAAGTCTCTTTTTCTCTCTCTCGCCTCCCTTCGGGAGCAGAGCAGGAGAGAGAGAGCATCTGTCGTTCCACCGGATTGGGCCAATCTGGCCCAAACCACGACACATCCTCAACCTGTCTAATGGCAGGATTGGACCTCTCTAACACAGAATCACAGGGGTTGGAAGGGACCTCTGGAGATCAGTCCAACCCCACTGCCAGAGTNGTCCCTTTCCACCGAGCTGCTTTCCAGCAGGTCAGCCCCTAACCTGTATTGGTGCATGGGGTTATTCCTCCCCAAGTGCAGGACCTTACACTTGCCCTTGTTGAACTTCATGAGGTTTCTCTCTGCCCAGCTCTCCAGCCTGTCCAGGTCACACTGAATGGCAGCACGGCCTTACGGTGTGTCGGCCACCCCTCCCAGTTTTGTGTCATCAGCAAACTTGCTGATGTGACACTCTACCCTTTCATCCAGGTCATTGATGAATATGTTGAACAGGACTGGACCCAGTACTGACCCCTGGGGAACGCCACTTGTCACAGACCTCCAACTAGACTCTGTGCCACTAAGCACAACCCTCCGAGCTCTATCTGCCAGCCAGTTTTCAATCCACCCCACCGTCCCTTCATCCGACCCACACTTCCTAAGCTTGCCTATGAGGATGCTGTGGGAGACAGTGTCAAAAGCCTTGCTGAAATCAAGGTAGACAATATCCACTGCCCTCCCCTTATCTATCCGTCTAGTCACGCCATTGTAGAAGGCTATCAGATTAGTCAGACAGGACTTCCCCTTGGTGAATCCATGTTGGCTACTTCTAGTAACCTTCTTTTCCTCCAGATGCTTTGAGATGACACTTAGAATGAGCGGTTCCATCATCTTTCCAGGGATGGAGGTGAGGCTGAAAGGCAGAAGAGTCCAGACCTGATGTGGCATATACTTAAGATGTGGCATATCAAAACTGTAAGGTATGCTTTGCTTGGCATTTGCTCTGGCAACATCAGTAGTAAGTAGAGTAATGGTCACATGTTTTTCTGAAGAAAAATGCTGAGGTCAAGTTAAAAAACAATTTTCAAGACTCATCTGTACTGGAAGAGTTAAACATCAACTTGTTCTAGAGGTTAGTCATATGAATGACATCGGCAGAACTGAGAGGAGCTCTTCCAAAATCGGTCTTGCAGCCAAGACACTGGCTGCCTTGTCAGTCAGTATTACCCTGGCAGAGCAAGCCCAGCTGGGCACTAGTGGAGACTAAATCGAGGATGAAGCAGTAGGCATGTTTTATGCCCATTCTGACTAAATATAAAAATACCTAACAAATAAGTGTAAAATTATTTTAGAGTAGGAGCAAACTATGTATCTTAAGTTTAGAGTTAATTAAAAGACTAGTTTATCATTCACTCTCTTATCATTCACCTTTAATTCTCTACGCACAGTGAAAGTACCTAAGCATGTGGAAAAAATACATAGCTGATAGTATTTGATTCAGATGATAAACCATAAACTGTACATAAGGGCTGTTGCATCTGCTAAGTTTAGATTTCCTTCAAATGCTGTAACAGTTGATCAAATTAAAGATGAAATTATGCTCTGTTTTGTTTGCTCTTCTGACACAGAATTTCAAATAGTTTGAAGGGATAAGAAACCCTAAACAAGCACACACGCCTGAGGAGCTGTAGATTACATTTTTGTTCCTCAGTAGTGTTTTTATGTGTTTTAAAATGGAGTTTGGACATTTTATTTTCAAGCATGTCTTTTTGCACAATGCGATAGTGTCAATGTTTTACTGACTGATACCTGGGTACCTAATGCAGAATGGTTCCAGATGCACTGCTTTTTATATTCCACAATTGTTTCAGTCAAGAGAAGCACACGTTATTGTAAAATGGCTTTCCAGGAATCACTGCTTTTGTTTGTTCATCCACCAGTGGCAGCCTGTGATAAGGCTGAGTTTATACAACAGTAATACAGGATTTATGATACACAGAAAAAAGAATGTCTTATTAAGGCCAATAGCAGCAGAACCAGTATGATTACTATTCTCAAAACAGTTTTGAAGTGTAAATGACTACTGAAGTAATGCAAAGGTTGGAAACAACACTTTAAAAGTTTGAGGCTTAGAGTAACTTAAGATGTGGCTTTTATCTGAATAAAGTTGGAAGTTACACAGATTTAATTCTGCAAGATGCTGATGATTTTGCCAAGCCTCTCTTAAAATCAACTAATAAAAAAAAAAAAAAGAAAAAGAAAATCACTTGCCTGTCTGTTCAATGCTTCATTGCTCCTGCAGGTGATGGCCACACAGCTTTGTGGGAAACACTGGAATTACTGTAACGGATTTGATCAGTGACTTGGCTAAACTAGTCTCTTCTCTGCAATCAGGAATCATGACCTAGATCTCCTGACTTCACTAGATTGCCAAGAAAGCGATAAACCAGGGTTGTTTTTTGTGGGGAATCGTTTCTCAGGGTGCAGCTTTGCTCTTTGAGTTGCTGCCCAGCTCAGCAGTGGGGCTGCTGCCACAGGGGGCTGGGTTTGCTCCCCATCTGCTGCTTCAAAGCCTCTCAGCTTTACCTGTGTTTGATCCTGAGGTGGTAATACCATTTTATTCTTCTCTTAGAAGTACTTTTGACTGTTATGCTATTGTTGCTTTTTTTCATTTAATTTGGAGAATTTTAAGGAAATTATTGCGAACAGAATAGTTCTACCAAAACCTTGTACTTCGTTCCTGTTCTTAGCCTCTCGCTTACTCTGGGGAGGCTGATAATACAAAGGCTAGGTCGATGTGTGAGGATACTCTCTTGAGAGACAATATTTTCCTCCCAGTACTATTACAAATGATCTGGTTCTAGCATCTTTTATCTTTGTAATCTGTTGCCCCTCTTTGTACATGCCTTTGGCAGTTATCTATTTGTTTAATTGTTGCAAGGGGTTTTTTTGAGGGGAGGGGGTGGTCATATTCTGTTTTTCGGGGGTTTTTTTTACCTTTCAGACATAGGTATCTGTTTAACTGAATTTCAGATGTGAAAAGCAATCTGAAAGGAAACTCTCCATGTGTAGGACAATTTTGGCTACATATATTTTTTTAAATAGTCCAAATTTTAATGGCTCATATTACGAGATATCTGCTTGTCAGTGATCTATTACGCCTGTGTACTTTTATTCTTAAATAAAGGTAGATATTTTAAGAGTGTACTGCTGCTTTCAAATTTATCATAGGTGGCCTTTTGTTTTTAGATTAAACTTGCTCAATTAGTCTATCAGCAATTTTATAGAGCGGAGAAATATGCACATTTTTCTCAATGCCCAGAAGAGCAAAGGAAGCATAATGTAGAACATTAATCTACATTGGTGATGGATTATGTTGCTTCCTGTGGTGTCTCATTCTCACCATTTGAGTGCAGATTTTGCAGAAACTGAATATGACCCTTTTTTCCCAGAAATATTAAGCTTATCTCTTTCTTTTGAACATATTTTTCTAGGGATGGTGAGAGGGAGAATGCTCAAGCTGCCGTATAAACCTAACGGAAAGCTTCTTAACACAGTGTAGGTATCATATTAAAAACATTTGGTACAAATTTATGAATATGTTGTTGTGGTATGTTGAATATAATGGATTTTTTTGTTAATCTGTCTCACACATGTTAATTGACTAATACAATAACTTTACTCTCAAGAAATCTTGGCTATTGGATAAAAAAAATACTTATTTACAGTATTCTGATTATTTCTAGACAACTGGTTCGTATAGGTTCATAACAGAAAGTGATTCATCAACAATTGAAGAACCCTGCTTGGTACAGTAAGTGCAAGGACAGTTATGGGAAGAATACTATTAGAGGGGGCCAATAAAAGAGTAAGAAAATCCTGGAATACGAGTATAATCATGTGTATTCTAAAAAGCAGCAGGCACTCAATTTGATATGCAGTGGATGTCATCTTTGCAAATGAAACACTGGAAGCTGCTTTAGCAATGAATATAAAAATGCAAAGATCAGTTATGCAGAAAAAGGAAATTAAAAAGTAACTTTTATACATAGGTGTGACTAAAACTATAGAATAGTTTTTAATCCTCTTGTGACAGGTATCCCTACGTGTCGTTTACTGACTTTGCCCTTAGGATTCACTCCAGGCTTCAAGAAATTATAGTTCATACAGTGAATTATTTTTTGTTGAAACTAACAGACAAGCGGCATGAAGACTAGCCCTCTTGGGATCAGAGTGGCTGGGGATGGGGAGGAGAAGAAAAGAATGGCTTTCATTTGCAGCTAACATTGTAGTGACATAAAGGGCCCTAAGTATATCACACTGGAATAGATTTTTGGGGAATTTGGAATGAGGTATAGCGCAGCAAAGAGAAGCTACAATACAAGCAGAATAGAGTACTTCATCTTATAGCTTCAGGTGCTAACCAACAGAAGATATTCCCAGCACTTGTAATGGAGGCTTGCTGCATGGCAAGTAATTCTAGGCAGAGAACTGATCTGAAGGTTGCTCCAGTTAAACCACTAGTTGATAAATGGTAGAATAGCTTATGTTGGGGTGCCATAAACCTATTCTCTCACATTCTGTAATCCCATGTCCTCCAGCAGACCCTTTCTGGGGAAGACTGACTTGAAGGTGCGATCATTTTGAATTTTTAAATTGTTTCATATAAGCATCCCTTCTGCACCAAGATATTGGAAGAGTAAAGGAGTCCTATGACATGCTTAACAGCTGCCTTCGTGGAGTTCTAGGTTGAACTACGGTATAGAACTGTGCTTTGTTACTCAATGTTAAAGGTGATCTTAGATACATCTACGTAGATCTCCTCCTCCTTAGGACAGCTGTGTTTTTACATGGAGACAAGTGGTATTTCGGAAGCTGGGAGACTGACTGCCTTCTCATTTGGTAGTAATGATAAAGGGAATTAGATCTCTGGTAACCTAGTTTGTAACCCAGTATTACCTGTAAGTACATAGGACAGTTGAGAATTAATTTCAGTACTTGTATTCACGGTAGGATGGAAGAGGAGAGCTTTCTGACTCATGTGTCAGGCATACTAGAAGTGGGAGGCAGGAAAAAACCATTAAAGCACAGCTATTGCTCAGAAACTGTTTTCTGACGGGGATTGTTAACATCACAGGGATTAGGTAGTTGGCTATTTTTAGATGCCTATAACTTTTAGAGGCAATTTGAAGCAGTAGATATCACCTAGGGCATGTTTTTGTGCTGCCAGAACAGCACCTTGAGATAAGCAGGACTTCTCTTGGTTTGGAATCTTTAATTTCCTTCAGGACAGACTGCATAAATTCAGACTTGCACGTTACGACCTCTCTGTCAAGCAGCTTGCGAAATGCTCTCTGAGGAGAGCCAGCTGGGCACTTAGTTGAGTGGTAAGAAGGGAAGAATTGGCATCAATTGTAGCAGCAGTAGCAAGGAGGCACATTCACAGATGTTCATTTACTTGCTCTCTCCTGCAGGGCTGGCGTGAGAAGAAATAAAGGTTAGAACCAACAGAGGAATACATGGTTTTAATTAAAACAAAGATGCAGGGTGTGTCAGGAAATATTTTTAATTTAAAATTAAAGGCGGGGAGTATCAAGTTAATGGATCAGCTCTGGCTTCCTGGTGCCACTCTGATCTCCTAAAACGACAGTGAGATTGGGTTAAATAGCTAGTAGCAGGACCTGGGCCCCTGCTTAGATGCTATCATTCTCAAGATGTATAAACGCGTGCTAGTTGTAGGCAAGAGAAATTCAGAGAATAGAATTGCTCCAGATACTCTGCCCTGTTCTCTGAGCAACGTAATACAAACAAATCACAGAAACAGCACTCCTCAGATTTAAATTATCATGAATGGAAGAAGAGGTTGGTCCCTGTTGTATAGTAAGAAATATCACTTTAGTGACAACTGCATTTGTAGTGTTTGTTGGCACCGCATATTCCACCTAGCTGCAAGCAAGCAAACTGCCTTTTGCATCTCATCGTTGAATCTGTGGACCTTTTACCTGTGACACACAGAGTTATTGGTACATTAATCAGGGTTTGACTAACAGAGTCAAGTTGGGATTAGGGTCTGCAAAGTGCTTCTTTTAATTTTGGCCACACCTTCTTTATTTTGGACTAATTTGAATTATCAAAGCAGCATAAGGTAGTTGAATTGTATCAGGAAAAATGCCATTTTGATATGAACTGGTCTTGTGCTGTAGCAGTTTGGCATTAAGGAAATTGATCTGGCTTTGATCGCTGTGTGACTTGGTCAGAATTGTTTATTCAGGCACCAGAATGAATCTGGCTTGACTTTCAAATGTTAAGTGGAGTTTACTTTTAGAAAACACAGCTTATTACTTGTGAGCAAACTTGATATGAAGCTGTAGAGACAGGCTGATTAAGGAAACCACTAGAGCTCTTATTACATTTTTGCTGAAGTCGCTGTAGTTCAAATTAAATCACTTAAGCCAGAAGCATATTGCTTTCTTTTCCTTAGACTCTTAAGTCTGTACTCTGAAATGGAGTATTAAAACTTGTCGTCCAGGAGTTCTAGCAAAGTGGAGAGGTGAATCCAGGTCCTGCAAGCCTTGGTGTGGTGTCATAACCAACATCCTTTACCAGAATATGCATTTCCAGAAGTACAAGTAATGCTTCACTTGGTCTGAGTATCTCTGGGAACAGCACAAAGGCAAAGGCTGGAGATTTTTAAAACGTTAAAGGACAAGAGATATACTGTTTTACAGAACTTCACTGAAAATTCATTATCTGATTTGCTGAAGCTCATTTGAAAAGAATAGCCAGATTATTAGGTTTGACTTTCTGATGTTTTATATTGCCATCCTTTCATTTCTGTTTTTTTTTTTTTCTTTTTCTTTTAGGCAAGGCTTGTGTGTTTTTTCCTTTAAAAAAAAAGAAAATAAACAAACAAAACAACTAAAACCACAAAAAAACCACAAACGCCTGCAACAACAAAAAGCCACTAAATCGGAAATACTGTAAAGTAATTGCAGGAGTTACAGGATTTGTTTTTCTGAACATGAGTTGCTTTATAAATGAGTTGCTTTATAATATCCCCAACAGAACTTTAGAGTTAAATATGCTTGAACATCACTTGGCACTTGTTGTTATATTAATGATAATTGATTCTCAAACACACACAAATCTATACTGTGGTGCAAGCTCTGTGACATCCCAAAATGCTTTACTTGAATTGCAATACCTGAAGTACTCCAGGGTTTAAATCAAAATGTAATTATTTTGTTCCTCATAAATCAGCATCCCTGAAGATAATACCAGCTTGTATAAGAACCCAGTGGCTCTGCAGCCATTCATCTTCTGAAGAGCCAGAGTGTTTGTAATGGTTGTATGAGAAGTTAGTGACTCCTCAGACCTGGAGACTACTAGTTTTGTGCAGAGCAACTACTTTTAATGTAGTGAAAGTACATACCCAAAAGTTGGACAGATTTCTGAAGGGTACAACAGCTGATTCTAAAAGATGAAGTACTTCATCTCTCTGCAGGTGTAACTGTCTTCCCCCTTCACCTGTAAAACATGAAAAGCTCTTTTCTATTTATGCTGTGAGAGCATGGCTGTGAAATGCCCAGATACTGTGCTGAGAGCCTGAGAAGTCTATAAAATACAGTACTTTGGGGGTTCTATTCTCAGGCTGAATGTACTCTGTTCAGTTCTCCCGGTGTTCATAGGTGTTAAATGTGTTTCTTTGTTACACAATGTTGGCATATACTGGAAGTAAGGAATTTGGGATTTTATCTCTGTTCTTCTGGTCATTGACACCCCAGTAGCGTACAGATTTCAAAAACCTGATCTGCTGGGTAAAGCAAAGAAACTTTTCTAGACTTCGTGTGTTTGTTTGGTGTTGTGAGGGTGACTTCAGTGACTTGTCATTGACAATCAAAACTGAGCTTAACTCTGTGAACACGATTTTAAATTGCAGTGCAAGTTTGCCTAGGATGCACACACATTAATCGTATTCCATACCAGAAATATTAAAAGCCTATTTTATTTTCTTAAGCTAACAAATTCTTAAGGCACACCCCATGATGGCTGTTCTAAAGCTTCATGCTTTGAAATGTGTTCTGTGTCATAATTAGCTTTGTGCATGCCCACATAGCATGAGCTTTTAATTAGCGGAATCCATATGGATTTTTACACACACTCAAGCTAACACAAGACATGTGGACTTGAGGAGGGTGAATTTTTAGGCTTCGGTTGTAGGAAAGGCTAAGCCCAAAGGTACAACAAATCAAGACTTGTTTAACATGATTACCCTGTGACCTGGCTTTAGCTAACAATTCTGGTTTTAAGCAAACATGAAATGCAGTTTTTGAGTCCAAATGGAAACCAGTGACAGTAACATGAGAATTCTTGTGCAGTGAGGTAACTGGGATTGTTTCTGCTGCTCTGTTCCTATGCTTCTGCTTCTTTCCTAAGATTATCATAAATTTAAAAAAAACCAAACCTGCATGCTCTGATCATCTCTTTCAGGGAAGTGCATGCATCTGCAAAAGTAAGTTACTATTGCCATGATACTCTGGCTGAACAGTGTCTCTTCATAGTTGTGGGCTTGGAATTGTGTTCTGACCCTGGCAAAACCAGTGGGTTCTGTGAGCATGGACTTCGCGCTGTAATTCCTGGAACATTTTGGCTGATGCTCTCCAATGAAACTAGTGCTGGAAGCATATAAATCGTATCAAAATGCAGTTATTGCCAGCACAGCACACATAGATCTTTAGTGGATCAAGTTGCATCTGGGTGTGCTCCTGGACTGAAAAATAAATTCTCGATGGAAATAACTTTCATCAGACCTGAACTTCAAATTCGTGTATATGATTCTGGCTTTGAATAGGGAGGAGGACACAAGTGAAAAGCTGGTGCTATAACTGCTTTGCGCTGTCTCAGGCCACGCAATCATGCCATCAGTCTCGTGTGGCTTCCCAGTTTTTCATTCCTCTGTTTCCTCTGATGGCAGAGCAACTCCTGATGACACAGCAGGTATCCCTGAAGGCGGCTTGTGTTAGTTCAGAAGCTGTGGTCCCTTCTCTCACTGACTGCATCCTTCTGTTACTTTTAAACTAAGACTTTTGCCCAGCTGCTCTTAAGCAGCTGGAATGCATTGCCTTCCATAGCCTTTGAGATTTAGTAGTGAGGCCCTGACAAACACACCAGTGCTGGTGACATTTAGTTAGGTCCTGTCCAGGATGAGACATAACTGCCACCAGTTCAGCCATCTGCTTTACAGATTGTGCAGGAAATATTTTATCCACCAATGAACATTATCAACGGTGCAAAGAGCAGTACTTGCCAGAGTTGGACTGGGCTTCCTACCTTCATCTGGTTGCCTCTTCTGCCTGTAAATGTTAGTCCTATCCAGAGGACTGCCTGTCTCGCTTCATTTATGTCTCACCTTGAGATATCTGGTACTATGCTTTATTTATTGCTTGCTATTCACACCTTGTTCTGAGTAGGGAAGTATTGATTTCCTTATGGGCTTTTCTGTGGTACTCATCATTTTGAGATGAGTGCTTCACACATGCTAATTGAGTCTCAGCTTGTCCATTAGGTGACAGGATGGTGGGTATTCTCATTCTCCAGACGAAGAGCTGAGACTTGGATTAAGCCAAAAGAAGGCAGCTCATTTCTGTTTGCCTAATTTGATGTGACGCTGCCCTGGCTTCTCACAGCAGTCCAGATCATGTAATGATTCAGATGTTGACAGCCTGCAGCCCTGTGACCCCAGCTGCAGCTGTGAGCACTTAGGGCTCCTGCCTTTCAGACCCTGGGGTCTCCGAATACCCAAAAATGAGCAATATGATTAGTGGGCCCGGTGGGAAATTTGGTTAAAAACTATGCATTTGGTCTGAAGGGACTCATACAAAGTGCTGATAATAATCAGTGTTCTCTGGGACAAGAGGGTCTGCCTTAACCATGAGAAAATCCTTTCTCTCATTGCTCCCCACTATTTGCAGCTCAGGTTAACCCATCGTGTCCCATGGCGAAGTCTCCTGCCATGCACTGTGGACCTGTTCCATAGATCCTAACAACCTTCCTTCTCCCAGTGGTAGCAACCGTGTTTCTTTCCCAAATTTCCTGATTAACATAATTACTTGAACTCAGAGCAATTGTCCTTATCACTAAAACGTGTTGCTAGGTTTCTACAAGGCAATGCATTCTGTCTGTACTTCTAGCGATGATGATAATAAAGCCTAAAATGTAAAGCCATGTACTGGGCCTTGGGTAAAGATGGGAATACAAGTCTGGTTTCCTGAATCCAAGTTGTGTTGTCTATATCGTGTGTATCCTTGCTGTTGCAATGCAAAACTAAGCCAGCATCAACTACTGCTGAAATATGCTGCAAATATGTACAAAATACCTCATTTCAGGAACAAGGTGGTTATTATCAATGTGCTTTTTTTTTTTTTTCTTCTGGTGAACTGAATTTGCATAGCCTTTTTATTATTATGTTCCTACTTTAAACAGGTAATAAAAATGAGGCTCTAAAGGAGGTATTCTCAATAAGAAGGAAGCCAGTGCAGCCCTTACAAACAAACTTTATTCAGAACAGCTATTTTTGCAGGCAGTTGCTGCGTCTACCCCTTGCAGTGGTTTCAGGGATATTGTTAAGCAGCACAGAGGTGCTGCATGTCTTTGTTTAAAAGCATCGTTCCCCCCGCAACTATATTGGACAAACGAGCAGGTTTACTGGTCTCATCCCCCTAGCCATTTGTGCTCATCATGAACCACTGTGCAGTTTGCTGCAAATGGCAAGCTGTGCTGAAAATAGCCAGGGTTGCTGCAGATAAGGATTAAGGTGCACTGGTGGCAGGAGGGCAGTGTGAAGAGGCTTGCTGCTTCCCTTGCTTATTATAACTAGCTTTTGCTAAAGGCTGGTTGTTCCTGTATTTGTTGAGCATTTACTTTGAGATTAATTGAGAAGCATCATCTGAGACTTTGATTTATTATGCCTGTTTAGATGAAAACAAAACAAAACTTTTCTTGGATTTATTGAGTTGCTCTCTTTTCCGGCTAACTAGCAAGCCCTAGGTCTGGCACCTTTTGATGCGAATAAAGGGTAAATAAAGAAGCCTTTATTTAGCAACTGCAGTTTGCAGAATTTCTGACATTAAAAATGGGTAGTTGTTACCAACGGAGACTGCTTTCTTGCTTTCCAAAAAAATGGACCGTGCTCTGCATGTGTGTCACAGTAGGAAAGAGGCCAACTCTACTGGTAGCTTTTAATTGCTACAGCATACCATAATGCCCTTCCTTTTCCTTCCTTATGTGTGCTTTTTTCAACTGTGCAGCAGTTGTAGACAGAAGAGTGTATATAGTAAAGCAAAAAAATCAATGAGAGACTCCTTGTGCAGGCTGTCACTTCTCTGATATTTTGGGACAAGAATATCTGCTTCTTTAGTTGGGTGAACTGTAAATTGGCCATCTGCTAACAGACCAGGGGCTGAAGTTGCACACTTGTTTTTGTGGAAACAGAAATCTGTTACTTCTGGCCAGCTATGATCTGCAGCAGGGTAGGAGGGGTCCCTGGAAAAGGTCTGTTCTCCCTTCCTGGGCAGTTGGGCGCGTGCAGCACTGCCAGGCTTCTCACATGGGCTGGAGCTGTGTTACTTTATGGAATGAGTTGAGGGCAGCCTGGCGGGGGGGTGGTGATTTTGGTTTTTATTTGGTTTTTCTTAAGAGTTCAGTGGGAAGCAAATATCTCTGTCTCTAGAACAGTATATGAGTTCTTCCTAGCTTTATGGGGCGCTGCTTAGTGCTGTCCATGTAATTGATGTGAAACCCTTTACTCTGAGAGACTCATAAAATTTTTCAGAACACATTTCATATTGAAACCTTGCCTTCACCAAAGAGACACTGGTGGTGGGTGGGAGCCAGTCCAGTTACAGCACAGAGCTGATACTATTCAGATGTGACGCTTTGGCGGAAGAGAAACATTTCCTTGCTGTGACTGTACAGTTCTGTATCTAGCTGTAGGTACCTGATGGGAGTTCTTTGTGCTGTTTTAGTATATGTAACTTTGTTTCTTAGAGCATATCAAGTTCCTTGACGTTATATTGAAGAATCCCAATGCTTTCACACAGCATCCTACTCTAGTCTGTGTTTATTTTTCCCATAATGTTGCCTGCCCTTCCATGTAATTACCAAGAAGGAGGGTGGGAAAAGATTGGGATTTTCCAGATGGGTTATTAGAGGAGAGCTTAAAATGCTGTAGGAAATGATATTCTTTTGAAACCACAAGGGAAGGTTCAGCATGAGGTCACTGTGAGCTCTATAGCACTCTAACATAAAACTGTGTGACCCAACTGTGTGTAAGCTTGCCATGGAGGGTAATTACCCACAGGCCAGCTCCACGCTGGGCTCCCGGGTGAGCTGCAACTGCACTGACAGAGTCTGTGTGCATGGGCTGCAGTAATGCTGAGCGCGGGTGCTCAGCCTGCCCTGGCGTTCAAGGCCAGTCTGTGTCAAGTGAGACACTTGGTTGTGTTCCCCTGCCCTCCCCCTCGTTGCTCCATTTATTGATATACTTCTTTTTATTTGGTACAGGGGTTTCAAGTTACACTTTGCAGCCTTTTTTTTCCATATAATTCAGCCCCAGGCACAATGTGTGAGCAGTTTTCATCTGTAGACTTGTTAGCTTTGCCTCTCCAGCTTTTAATCTTTGCTTTTTTTCTTGTGACCTGCTGTTCTGTTTGGCAGGTTTGGGTCAACACTTTAAGGGTAGTTTCAGTCACCTGGACTATGCAAGTGCTCGTAAGTGAATGCCTGTTTTGAGTGTATTTTCTTGTTGCTCCCGGGCTGGTGAGCTGCCGCTGCTGCCAGCTTATAGCCCCCGCAGGGTGCGAGATGCGTATCACACACAAGTTTTGAACAAGAACAGAGCGACAGAAAGAGTAAGATTTTTTTCCACAGTATTGAAAATCATGGCTTTGGTCTGATAACTCTTATTTTTCAAAAATTAAAAACAACAGATGTATTTAAAGCTTTACAGGGTTTATTTCATTTTCTGTCCTGCTCTAAGGACAAAGTGGGGAAAGAGAACATGGCAAGAGGGTTAAGAGGGAAAAGGAGAGCATACCTTTTCTTCTTGTGGTCTTTTTCAGCTATCTTTATATTTCCAATACATCCAATATGTTTCTTTTTTCAGAGGTGGTTGTTTCTGAAGCCTAGGAAGAAAAACTTCCTCCATCCTTTCTGTTGAGATGATCTCCCAGTGTGGAACTACAGTTTGAAAACACTGTCCTTCTATTAACAGCCAGTAGTGAAATGCAGAACAGGGCTGTAGGCAAACGCAGTTCACACTCAGGATAGGATTTACCCTGTGTAACTTTAGCAGTCTAAACTTTGGGGTTTAGCCTTGGTTCCCAGCAAGAAGAGGGGCATGTTTAAAAGCTGTTTTATCCTCTTGTAAAACAGATAAACAGATGTTTGGATGAGTTGAAATCACCCTTAGAAAAAAGTTGTCTTTTCCCACTGACTGTAGACAAAACAGTAGAAGGAATAGCTTTGGCTGTCTTCCAAAAACCTGTATTTGCCTAATTTCAGATACTTTTCTCACATTCAGCAACTCTTCCAGTTTGTGGTCAATGCATCAACAATCCCTTTGAAACAACACTGGTGATACACATTTGCACCTCTGGTTACAGGATGAGAAGAAAAAGAAATACATTTTCACAGTCTCTGGATGAGGTTTCTTCCTGGTTTCATCATGTTTCTCCTCCACCCAAAGTTCGATACATGCATTTCTGAGTTAACAGGGTTTTTTTCAACTTCAGTTTTAGATAAGTAAGAAACAAACAGAGAATTTCAAAACACAAAGAAAAAGGATTTAGACAAGCTTTTCTCCCTGTTCTCCTACATACTTTGCAAAACTTCTCCAGCTTCAAAAAAGTTAGGGACAAAAAAAAAAATGAAATGCCACCTTCTGCTGCTAACTTATTGAAGTTGGCAAGGCTTTGAAAATGGAAAAGGTGAGGCAGAAGGAGGAGAACAGGAAGGAGGACGTGAAAGAGAGTTTCTGCAGAATTTTTATTATACTGAGACAAAGAAGGAGAAAATGCAGGAGGAAACATGTCAAACCTCTGATTCTTAGGTTTTAAAAAACAAGGAGAAATGTCATTGCTTTATTTTCTTTTCTTTTTCTGAAGTGGTTTTGCAAAAAAGTTCATGTTAGAAGAAAAATTCAATAAAATAATTTATTGTTTTTTACCTATCTGTGACTGCTGTTGTGTTAACAGCATAACATGGCAGCAGTTATATTTGTAGACTGCTGCAGATAAGATGTATGTATTTTTAACAATTTTGGCACCTTCCTCTACTGCATCTCAAGTCTCATGTTACTGAGCATGTTGGGTTTAGAACACAGTGACTTAGGAAAATAAAGAAGAAATCCATCCCTTTATGTGGCCCAGTGGGGAATGTTGCCATACTCAATATTACTCACCTCTCCTGGGAGTTTTTCTGTCTGTTGGATACCTTGACAAACACCATCCTAGTCTGGAGGGGAGCTAACAGCATCAACACTTCAACAAAAGTAATTTCTAATTGAGTCTAACTGGCACACTGGGCAGAAATAACAGAGTGAATCATAATGCCAGTACTGCAGTTGTCTGGGTGAATTCTGTGGTGATAACATTCAACCAACTAGTTTGAAGCATGCCCCTGGTATTGGCAACTATATTCACAGGAATCTGTACATCAGGCAATGCAGTTCAAAGGTGAAGAACATCTGCATCCTGTTTTTTAGGGTAACAGTGCTGGACTTTTGCTTTCCCAAGTACAGGTTTGGAATTTGCATCTTTTAGAGACTGGATGGACCACCATGTCTTACCGCAGTCTTCTTTGGCCCTGTCCAGCTATGTTTGCCCTCTGCTCCACTGTCTTCCCTGAAAGGCTGCAAACACTGCAAGAATGCTTTGTGTATTAGGATACCTTTCAAAAATCAAATATTTACTGTGGGATCATAGTAAAGAGAGAGGGTAAAATAATGCACATAAACAGGCACTGTTTTGCCTAAAGACACCTTTTCTCTGTCAATTTAAGTGAGATCTCCTTGGCCCAGGTACTGTCTAGCATTGTGCCTGTATTTCTACAACATTTACCTCTCTAACAGTCTAATCTCAGTCTGTGTGTGTGTATTATTGTGTCTCTTTTCTTAGGTCCCAGGCTGATCTATATTCACTTTTCTTTTTTCTTTGAGTTCCCAAACACAGAATTCTGCATTTTTGAAATTAAAGATTACATTAATTCAGTATCTAAAACATAAGAACAATTATTATAGTGGTGTTTGCCATCTTCTTTTAGTTTTGATAGAAGAGAACAATGGTCAACAACAGGATCTGTCACGTTAAATATAAGGCAAATGTTTTTCAGGATAATGAAACTCTAACTCAGCATGCTAATTTTAATGGACTGTCTTGAATAACTTAGTTGTTACATATATCTACAGACCTATATTTGTCTAAGTTCAGTTTTTTTAATATAGACTTGAGTGTATTTTTGAAAAATTTTGGCCAGTGAGAACAAGATCCAGTTGTAACACAAGAATACTACAAGTTATAGATGTGTACGTTGCATCTACTACATGAACTGCTCTGGAAAATGGTGTAATGCTATCACATTGTAGTACTATCATCTTTATGTTCTCTAAATTTTTTATTACTTCATATTTCTTCATGGTCAGAATAAAAATGTATTAATTTAACAAGCCGAGAGCCCAAGTAGCGTGTTCTTTTAGGGTAGCAGGTAGAGTGTACTAGTCTATAATGATCTACTGCAATTGAGGATTACTATTCAATTGTTTTTCTTCTAAAGAGGATGAAATATCAGCAATGTCAATTTTGATTTTCTTTGAAAGAGTTCTGTTTAAAATGTGACTCATCATTGAAACAGAAGGAGCTTCCTCAATTCAGAGTCCCTAAACACTGTCACAGGGGATACAGAACAAGAATGTTTTTGAAATCTTAAAAAGTCTTCTGAAAGGGGTTGTTTTTCGTTCATTCTGTAAGCATGCAAGAGAAGTACGAGCTTTGTATCTGATTAACCATGTTTTGTGATAATGATACTGTGGCAAAGCAGAACCTCTACTATAGGAAATAATTTTGTTGATGATCTGCCTCTGAACCAAGTGTCATCATGCCTTTGCTGAAAATACCATTCTTTGCAAATATTCCCCAAACATTTGTACCAAACAAAACCGGAAACCTTTACCAAGTGTTGTAAGAATAAGCACACTTAAGTGAATTTCTGTTTTCTTTGAACAGTGCAAGCAACTACTCTGATTCTTTTTGACATCTACTTGTACTCATATCGATTTGATTTTATAAGCCTTCCCTATAATTAGAAATTCTTTCTGTGTGTAGACGATGTAACCGTATGCACATTTTAATCCTTTAGTGGATGCTGTGTCTGGCAAAAATCTTGGAAGATTTTCTGAAGTGTGTATCTAAAGCATTAGAGAACTGTCTTTTCCAGAGAAGAAACATTTCTAGGTCTGGGGAGCTTAGACTTGAATTGTTTTTTCTTTTCATTTTATTGAGTAAAGGTTCTGTGCCCTTCTGTCTTTTGGGACTATAACCATATTTCTGGTAGACAGATAATTGTAGGTGTTATTTATGTCAGATTGCATTCAGTGGCCAACTCCCAGTAGGTTATGCTGAAGCGATGTTACCCCTCACACGAAAACTTCAGTAGTTCCCTGGCTAGCTTGTCTTCAGAGTTAAAAGAGGCTGTCCTTGTTAGGGGCTGGTGTGAAAAGATAACTGATGGTCTTTGGCATCATGCTTTGTGGCAGTTTATAAAATATCTGGCAAGAATATCACAACATTTATGCTTCTGTCTCAAACTTCAGGAGAAGGGATTAATTCAGTCAAAAACACCTCCATATGTTCAAACTCGACCCTAAAAGGGTGATCCTATTTTATGAATAAATTTAAGCTTTTGTACAATGGAGTAGCTTATTTGTCAAAGCCGTTGGACTGGTGTGTTGGCGATTTCAGTTATTTTCTCTGCTAGACTGCAAGTTTTTAAAACGATGGTGAGGGAGACCACCTCTATTTCCATGAAACAGGGGCGGAATACTTGTTTTCTGTCATTGCCTGATGGTTTCAAGACAAGGTTTTCACAAGTATAGTTTGTTGGGCTATTCCAGTACCTACCATCATGTCAATGGCAGGTTTCTCTTTAATAAGTGACAGAGGAGATAGGTCAGTGCAAAATGCTCTTGAAAAAAAACCCCAAGTGTTACAGTAAGGAGAGAAATTCCTGTACTTACAAACATTTAGTGTTTAATAAAACAGGTCCCTGATTTTGGCTGTGCACTGAAAAGGCTTCTTTATAATACCACAATAATAAACCCACATTTTGCAATGACAGAGGTAGTAAAGAAGCATCTTTGTCCGTGGACAAATTTTGTAAATTTTAATAATCCTCTGAAGGATTGCTGTAGACACATAAGAAGTAGGAAATGGGTCACTGCTTAAAGCTCTCCTTGGGCATGAGAAACTGGTGCTGTCACCTTCAGATGTATTTAAATTCTCTCCAGACAACTTGGGCATCTTAAAGAGAAAATAAAAATAAGGATCACATTATCCACCTGTGTTGTAACCTTTCTTCCCCTTCTTGCATTTAACTTTTTAAAAATGAGTTATGTACTTAGGCAAATTCCTTTTTCACCCTTCATAAGGAACTGGATGGCTCTTTGTGCTAGTGATTCATAGCTTCGTTATTGAAATGGCAGCCTAATCACAGGACTGAGAGCCAACTATTCCGTGTTGCAGCGTGAAATGTTCAGTTGAACAGTGATGTTTAAAATGAAGAATATTACTATGGTAGTTTGAAGTTCAGCTGTTGCAGAAGAAAAGGGGAATGGCTGATTCCTGTCTGTTTTCTTCTCTGCTGCTTCCCGATCCCTCACTGACATACTCAGAATCAACTTCTGCAGCAACCTAATTTTGTATCACGTCTTTCATTTCACTCCTTGCCATTATTTAGGATCTAGTTGCAGCTGCATTGTGTATGCTTAACAAATAAAAGCTTTCAGAGAACATCATTCAATTCCCACCTCCTGCTAAGGGTTTTCGAAGTGTAATACATCACAGAATCAAAATGACTTTCACTAAAAGTTCATGCTGTTTAAATCACACCAAATGTTATATTGAGCTGTAGCATACATAATTCATGTATCATTAACAGCTTCTACAAGTCTTTGGCTGCATGGCATACCAATGAATCAGAATGTGTGGTATTTTTGGTACCTGCCTTTACTTAAATTGTATTTAGAAGCAACAGCATGTAATTGTACTAACTTGGAAAATCAAACAGGCGTCTAATAAATTATGGTTTGTGATTGACATGGTAAAGTAGGTCTCTTTCCTTTCCTGAGGTTGAATAAGCAAGCTATTTTAAACTGGAAAGACTCAATAGATTTTTGTGCTACTATTAGTATTATTAATAAAAATCCATTTTCATTGTTTATAATGTGAGAATTCTGCAGTCACTTAATTCATTACATGGCTGATGGATCAATAATGTCCTTTAGTAAGAAAGACATGTCTGTTCAGTCAATTTGAATGTATTCACAAGATGCTAGCTTGGACAAGTGAACATGGTGAGGAAGATGGCCATGGGATTACTGATGTGTTAGCCTGTTATTTATGTCCCTGAGAGATGTTTGGCTTCTAATAATGCTCACAGCTCTACGATTGCATGTGTCTGTTATTCCTACCATTATCCTTCTGTCACACAAGTGTCAAAGGCTTTGATTCAGGAGATCTGTTGGTGCCGACTGAAGCACTCTGAAGCCGCTAAAAGCCCCATATCAGATTTAGGAGCACGCAGCAGCACCTGACTGAATCAGAACCTTAGCTCTACCTGGTTGTGGAGATTGTAATTCTGTTTAAATATTTGAAGGCAGTGAAATTCCCTGTATTGTTCAATACCGGAGGATGTTAATCTGATCGCAATAATGGTGCTGGAGAACCGTGAACAGTAGAACTACCTTGTGATCCAGGGTTGCCAACAGAAGGAAACTTTCTGTCAAAATCATGGAAGATGGTACCTTGCAATCAGTGATTTCGTGCTGGATACGCGAACTTGATGACTAGCAAATGGAGGTGGCCAGGGTCTTGCAAAACAGATGTTTTTCTGAAGCGGAATTAGAAAGGTTGATTATAGCTCCTGGCTAATTGGCAAACAAGTAGGTTAGAGGTTTTCTGCAAGAAGTTTTGTATTCAGAAATGTGACTATTCTAATAAGTGTATTCTGCCCTTAGTCATTGATATACCAATTTATTTAAGCAAAAGTTAAATATGTATTTAAAGTAGATTTGGGCCCCAGGTGTTTGTCTGTATACTTGTATTTAACAGTCATTAATAATTACAAATTACAAAACTTTTTGACTGGTTACTAGGAGGCAGTTTTTTTCCAAAATGATGACATTTGTCAGCCTTCAGATTCTGTGGGAAACAGCCCCAAATGGATGACTTCTCAAAATTAAGTGATCTACACTTTTCAATTAATACTGTTTTAACCTATTCTGTACTTGATATTAGTATCCTGTTAGGAAGTTGTATTCATAAGATGTTCTTTCATTGTGATTGTTGCTGAAAGTTGAAGCATGGTGTTCACTTTTGAGAAAGTAGCATGTCAGCTGTCACTCTAGCAGACTTTTTTTTTAGGACATCTGAGAACCGAATGATCAGTAAAGGTTCCTCAAAAAAGTGCAGCTTCTAACTATACTTATTATGCCTGAAAGTTCCCTAACTTCTTAGAACTTAAATTCCAATGAACTCAAAGTTGCAATATGAAGGATGTGCAGATCTTCCTGCCTTTCTGTTTTCCCATTGCGGTAGCTATGAAACAAGCAGCCCTCATTTCAGTGTTAGCTCACTGGTTATCTTGGTTTGGTGGCATTGGGTTTATTGCCTTGGTTTTCCTCCTAGAGTTTCTCCAGTCAGTTTGATAACCTTTGTGACAGAATTTCACTATGAGAATTAGAATCATGGAATCACTGAGGTTGGAAGAGACCTTTAAGATCATAGAGTCCAACCATTAACATAACACTGCTAAAACCACCACTAAACCATGTCCCTCAGCACCACATCCACCCATCTTTTAAATACCTCCAGGGATGGTGATTGCACCACTTCCCTGAGCAGCCTGTTCCAATGTTTGATGACCCTTTTGGTGAAGAAGTTTTTCCTGATATCCAATCTAAACTTGAGGCCATTTCCTCTCATCCTGTGGCTTGTTACTTGGGAGAAAAGATTGACCCCCACCTCACTACAACCTCCTTTCAGGCAGTTGTAGAGAGCGGTAAGGTCTATCTAACTAGCCACAGCACATGGAGATTTGTGGGAGCTGTGTCATCTCCCGGGATACTCTGGGTGTTGATGATCAGTCACCACCTTGTGATGAACGTGATGTCTGAGGCAAAGTTGCACAGAACTGTGAAGAATGTTTTCCTGAATGGGTGAGTTGGTGAGTTAGGAAAGCTAAGTCTAGCTCACGCGAAACAAATGTTGTGCCTGGTGTCTGCAAACCTGTAATTACATACCTGTGTGATCCTCTGAGCATAGAGCATAGGGTGATCGTGCAGTAAAACCCCAAATGGTTCTGGTATTAAATCTCTAAATGATTTACTTTCATGAAACGGCCACACCTAGAAAAATAATAAACTGTTAAAAATGTTAGTACCTTCTAATTCAGCAAATGCTCATGCCAGTTTATTTTTCCCTAAATCTTCATGCTTTTAAAGAGCAACTGATTGAGCATCACTTTGAGTCTGGGCAGACCAGAGCAGCTGTACTCTGTCCTTTTCACCGCAGGGTCCTTGCTCCTGCTTTCCACTGAACTGTGGTTAAATGAGCTAGAACAAACCATACTCACCCTAGCAAGAAATCTGGGGAAAAAAATTAGCTTATTAAAAATTGTTTTAATTAAACATCAGGACTTTCCAAATATTTTTACCAGGTATCTGTGGTATAACATGAAAAAAATTGAGAATGTTTTTTGTGAAAAATAGTACAGTTTTAATATCATTAGCAATTAATGTGACAAACAGTCATGTTAGTATTTAATTTACCTTTTAAAAACAAATTTGAAACTTAATTTTTCTTTTATTTTTGATTTACCACTGTTTATAACTAGGAAAAATGAAGCAGTAAAATAAGGGCTAATAAGATATCAGAAGTGAAGCTGGAAGAAATGTATGAATCATGCCTAAAAGCAGCATATTCCAAGTTGTTGGCATTTCTAGCGTGACTTTTGTGTTACTCTGCAAATAAGTAGCCCTCTTGGGCACTGAACTGTTTATTCAAGTTCCGAGGTTCTGACTTTTCTCTGTGTGATTCAAACTGTATTTAAGTCATGTCTGCTTAAAGCTGCAATGAGGCGTAACTGACCTTGCCGTCTGTAAGAGCGGATCTACTCAACTCCACCACTGGGCTCTGGAGAGCCAGAGAACATGTACTGCACTGGCCAGTGTGCTGGTATGCTAAGGCAGAGGGCTGCACCGTCGGCACAACCACAGGTCAACAGCTCAAGGGTTAGCAGAAGGCAGAGGCTGCTACCCTCAGTTACCCTCTCCCTAGTAAGCTTTGCTTTACTCCACCTGTTTGACTTCCAGTTGCTTATGCTGTAAGCAAACAGACGACACGATAATGAGTTCTTTGTCTGGTTGGTTACTGCTGAGATGTGTGGTTACCAGTTTAGATGCATCATCTCAGAATTTCAATGACTCTGGAGGAAAGTATAGTATGCATCTGCATACAGGTGTGTACAAATACAAAAGGGATGTAATGCTTTGAAGCACAGCTCCCAAAGATAGGTCAGTCAGCCACAGACTGCAGCATCACCTGGTTTAGCTGGCCATGAATTAACATGGTATATCCCTAGTGTAAAACGCCCTTAGTATTTAGAAGAAATAGAATTTACTAGTAATTGCTACCAAATTCTCTATAGCTTTTGCGTAGAAGTCCTGTTTTTTCTTGCTGGGAGCTATGAGTGCCTGTATTTTAAAGATGGAGAGATGCTGACTAGGGGTTTGCACAGCGGAGTTAGCTACAAGAATACATTTGTGTGGTGAGGTGGTCCCTGCCCTGAGGACATACTGTTTAAAAGATTAGGGGAGGTGGGGAGGAGGAAAGGAAGCATTTATGTTCATTGCATAATTTGTGTCTTCATCACCTTGGGATTTGGTTGCATGAGTGAGAATAGAACTAGGATTTTGTGTGTTTTGGAAAGGTCAGCCTTCCTCTTCCAGCCCTGATATTTGGGCAAGCTTGCTTGCATGCTTGATCACAGAATTATTTTCAGCTCAGGTTTTCTTTTCTGTTGGTGTTTGAGGAAACTTGCTCCAGCTGCAAAAAAACCTTGATGGTGAGAGAAATGGAGACATTTTCACCTAGCAGACAAGCCCTCTCTGTTTTTTTCCACAATATCTGCCTCTGTGTGTGCACATGCACGTGTGTTGTGTTTGGGGAGGGCTGTGTGTCAAGAAATCAAAAGTTTGCCAGTAAAGGAACGCAGGTTGCCTGGGAAGTGAATGTGTGTCCCAATGGCAGACCTGACTTTCCTCATATCCCTTTTGCAGTCCTTTGGGATTTTTAGACCATAGTTTGAAAAACACGGGTACTGTGAACCCCACTAATGAGAATTTCTCATTTTCAACAAGAAATACCGATCTCTAAATCTTAGGTAGAGGAAAACCAGGGGTAGACATGTCTTTATTGTGAAGGGGCCCAGCCTCTAAAGCCATTTGAGTTTGGATCCAGTACTGTTGTCATATGCTGTAGCAGGCTGACCCCAGACTTAAATGCATGGCTTTGGGCTAGCTGTGTGTTGTTATCAGTGTATGTTTTTGATAAAATCTGTTCTTCATGAGGGGTGCTGTGCTGCTGCCCATGAGCGCGGCATGCTCTTTGCACCAAGTGGTGTGGCCCCGCAGCCGCTCAACTCCTCTCCCGCCTGTGTGGGACACCAGCCGCCACTGTAGCAGAGAGAGCAAAGCAGGGGACTCGGGGGCATGCGGGGACAAGCCAGCTGGCTAGTGGGAGCAGGACCCCCAGAGGGAGCTTTGGTGCTCCTGGTCACTCAGACTGCTGGTAGAGCATTTATCTTGCTTGTTGCTGTGGTCAGGGCTATGAGGCGTACTTGGAGACAGGCGTCCCCCCAGAGTTCACCACGCTTGATCTCACTGTTTCACTCTGTGCATTAGGCAGTGATCAAGGAAAGAGAGAGGGGTAAGAATAGGAATGCTTCCTGAGCCAGGTCAGACCGGTGCTGCTGGCTGGTTTGAGCCAGGAGCCAGGACTACCGACATATCCCCTAGGGAAAGATGGTGTCTGTTTACTGAAGCTTTCTGCTTCACAGGTACATTCACTCTGCTCCGGTGCGCCTCTCCTCCAGTGTCATTCCTCATGCCAAGAAAACGCCTCTCCCTTGAGTCTGAGCTGGTACCTTTGTATCAGTGGTGGCTGATGGGATTTGGAGTTGTTGAGAACAGTGGCTACTGGGTTCTCTGTACAGTGGAAGCAGAGGTGACAATCTGACCCACAGACTGTGGTGGTAATTCCCCAAAATGTGGGCCTTCTACCAGTTTGATGACAGAACATTTGGGGATTCACTGGAGCAGGAGGTTAAAGCGGACGACCAAGGAATGGCTTTGGAAGCATAATGCTACCCTCAGATGTTAAGTACGGGTACGGTTGCGATCCAAGAAATTCATGAATGTCACCAATACAGTCTGCTGAAGTGATAGCTATAAAATGGAAGATTTAAAGGAGGCAATCATAATGGTTAACAGCAGTATGAAAAGGCTTAAACACGTTCATAAATTTCAATAACTGCCGAGCAATATACTGGATTCATCTAGGAGAGATTTAATTTGAAAAATGCTAAATAGGAAATACAAAGACTGGAAACATAGACATTTCTCCTCAAGATGGAGTCTTTTGGTGAGAAATTTACATTGTACTTCAGCTGAAGTGATATTAAATGCAAGTACAATGTGGTAGAAAGGGAATTATAAAATAAATTATAGAAAGAATTTTTAAATTTGCACATTAAGGAAAAAACCTTTATTTTGTATTCTTACTTCAGATGGTATTTGTGTCTAGATCTATAAATGACCACACATGCTGAACAAAATGAAATAAAAAAATGTTGGTGTCAATTATGTAGATATTTAATAGAAAATAAAAATGACTGAAGTCGTATCACAGGGAAGTATAAGCTTATACATTGTGTGCAAGTATCCAGAATATATACAACGTTTAAATAGCTGCATATTATTTAGAATACAAATACTTTAGATGAATTTTAAATTTTCTGTGTTTAAAATTAATTGCATTCTGAGGCAGAACCTTTCATTGCAGATAGTTTTAGCGAGATGCATCAGTGCACTAAGATTTTTGAAATGCTGAATACCTTCTTTGTGTTGCTAATTGCATCAGTGCAGTCTGCAAATGAAGGATATCCAGCATCTTATTTCCAATTGCAATAATTTTATTCCTGTTGATAAACAGCCCTTATCTTCTTCCCACACACCAGATAGATTTTACATTATTTTATAAATGAGAATTTTCCATTGTGCTGCACCATATAGTTAGCAAGTTTGAGCTTTATTAAAAAGAAATAGAAACATAGAATTTGGAAACTTTCTCCTTGTTCAAGTTACTTATTTTTAGATGTACTGATGCTACTTGCAGTAATGATTAAATTAATGAAGGTTGTGTGGTCTGAGGGGGCAATACTAGTCATTACCATTCTCTGTTCCGATCTAAACCCTGCTGCACTCTTATGTCAGCCAGAACACCAGCCTGCTTCAGATGGGCACGGGAATGATCACAGCTCCGGCTGCACTGTGGTTCTTCTGAACTAGGGGCCTGAATTTAAGAAAGACTGAGCACCAGCTACCCCAGTTCAAATTGCTGCTTGGCAGATATGTCTTGTGTTACGATCACAGCGAGATGATGAATGCTAATGAGAAGTCAGCTTGATCTGGGTTGCTGCCTATGATGAAGGAGATATGTTCTGCTGTATGTATCCAGCCCCCTCCAAGAAGCAGCACAGCCCTTTAGATTGGTATCTTGCTTTTGGAAATGCCACCTCAGAAGTGTTTTAGGAGCTGAATCCGTCTTTTGAAGTCATATGGGAGCTGACCTAAAAGATTTGGGGGAACATCTGAGTAGGCATCCCAGGAACAGCTAATAGGTTTGAAACACTGAAACTCTTTAAAGCAAGAAGTTTGTGTTTTCATCTTGTGTCTCCCTGGAGTAGGTAAAGGTACACAGCTATTTTCTGAGTTTGGACTAAATTTCACTATCTGTCCATGCTGGCTTTATGTATCTCCCTGATCCTAAGGCAGTATTTATTTAAAAAGAAGACAAAAATATACATAAAACTATACACTTTTATCAGAGAGTGGAAACCAGAATGGCTAAAATTACAAGGGACCAGCGCAGGGAGAGTGAAGCAAAGGGAATTTCCCTTTCTGTGATCACCAAAAACTACTCCAAATACTGGAAGTCATGAGTTCCCCTCAATTGAAACAGAATGTGTTCTCCACGGTTGATTATTGAAGGAAGGTGATAACAAAAGAGAGTTTGGAAAGAGGAAATACAGCAACTGGCAGAAGAGTGATTAACCTAGTAAGGAACTCAATACCAATGTTTAATTCTCAAGATATGTTACATTTTTGCCATGACACTTTATATTGTGAATGGTTTTACTGGTGTAGTTCCATTTGCTTCACAAACCACTCAAAAGACAAGGAGGTTTCTAGAGAGTGAGAATAACTATTTCCAATAACAGAATGAAATATTTTAGCTGACAAATTCAGTGATGTGGCTCTGTGAATCCTTCTACGTTCCCTGCCAAATACCACATCAATTTTCTTTGACTTCATGCAAATCTGGATGAAGAGGAGGGGCCCTTATCTCTCTGTATTCTTACATACACTGCATATATGTGCATAAATATTCCCAAACACATTTGTGCTGGTGTTTCAGCAAAGCCTATGGAATTTCACATTGATTTGTGAACTCTATAAAATACTAATGGAGCTGCTGCTTTAGCTTTCAGTCAGTTGGGAAAGGCTCAGTGATGGGAAGCTGCAGGCAAATTCTCCCTTTGCTGGTCCCAGCAGTGCCTTCCTTGTAACTTTAGCTGTTCTGGTTTCCACTGTCCTCAGATTCATTTCTCTCATTTGAGAAGCCACACAAACTCATTCATGATACAACTTAGAAATGAGTTCTATCTCCCTACATCTGATACGCTTTATTTATTTCTAAGCGCAGCCCTCTAAAAGGGAAAACAAGCCACACAATTCCATGCATAATGTGTACACCTACAGTGCTGTAAAATGCTTCATCAGGAAGAGATGAGGAACATTGCTCTTCTCTCCTTTTTATTGTGAAATGAATTGTACTGCTTTTGACAGCCTACACATGCAGATTTGTTATCTCTCTTCTCTGCTGAAAATTATTCTGAATTACATGTTTTATGTGTGCCTGTGGGTACGTCAGTGATACCTTACACTGCTCTTTAGGGTGCAACCTCAGGACACCTTGATATTCAGAATCAGGTTCTATTATAATAAGGTCATCTGCTTCTAAAGAGCTTTTCATTGCCATGTACTTTTTACAAACTATATCATTAGTCCAATCACTGCTGGAGCAGTTGTTTTTGTGGTAAAATGATACTATTTCACAGCACAGTTGCTGGATTGTCACAGGCAGTAGCTAAAGAATGAAATTAAACAAGCAGAAACCTAGCTGGAATGACGATAGTGATCAGAATTACTGACCTTGACCTCATTTATGAGAAGCCGTGAGATGTCTAATGGCAAATTCTATCTTCCTCCCTCAGCACCAAATTATTTAAAAAAAACCCAAACAACATCCTACGCATGCAGCAACACGATTCCCTCACATGCTGCACAAAGGTATTTGTGCCATAGTGAATTCAGGATACATGCTACCAACTGACACATCATTGGCTTCTCTGAACATGCAGAAGGGTGCTTTTCTCTTGGGGAGATGAAGGAAGCAGTAAAATGGTTTGTTGGGGGTTTGCGGTTTTTTTGAGGCGGTGAGAATAGAAAACAGTGGCCCAAGTGGCCTTAATGCTAAGGATGCACTCAATGGACTGGTGGGTTCTAAAGCTAGAGCCAAGCTTTTCATGTTGTTTCAGTAACTGCTAGAAGGAGTGTTTTCTGTTGGCTTAAACCAAAGTATCCATGTGCAGGACACTGTTAAAATACAGGGGTTTAGACTGAGTGAAATCCAGGCTGCTTGTCTGTGTACAGACTCAAGTCTGTGTGTTGGGATATCTCCTTGCTATCCCCTGTGAATCGGTGGAGAGGAAGAGTGGCACGCAGAGATGAAAGGGACAGTCTGATTGTTGGTCTGACTTCTCCCATAGCTGTACTTCATCGTCTTTATTCTTCCTCTAATCACTTTTGTTCATTTTGATCATTTGTTTTCCGCTGGACATAGCCCCTGTGGGAACCTTTATCAGCTGAGTGAACTGCTGCACACATTTCATTAATGCGTAAATGAGCAGGCTGAGAGCATCGCATTGATCAGCAGATGCCTCGTTATCTGTGGTACCCTTGCTGTGATGCCCTGGGGGATAGGAGGACTTTCTGCTGTGAGGATATACACTATTATTTCCCTTCTTTTCTTTTCTTATTATATGTGCACAAATAATTAAATAAATGTGTCATTATAATTTAGTGTTTATATGCTTTAATCTCTCTTCTCCCTTTTTCCCAGTAGAATAATTTATTTCAGACTCTCAATCTCACCTTTGCGGCTATCTGAAGGCTTCTGATTTTGTTCTGTACTCTTACTCTTTGCACAAGCAAGCCTGGTGCTAGTAATGATGGGATTTGCATGGTCAACCTGGAGAACCTGGCGCTGCATTTAATATGCTGAGGGTTTAGAGGCATAGTCCAGAGTCTTCAGAAGCCAGCTGGATGTTCGTTGCTTCCAGGTAAAGAAGATTTTAATAAATAAATAAATAAATCTGTCTCTTTTGCCAGTCGCTTGCGTTTGTCACAAGACCCAAATACTTGCTGGGAAAGAAATATCAAACCTGAAACTCCGTTGATCAGTGTCACCAGGAAAAATATCCTTTTCAAAGTGAAAGGTGGACATGTAAAAGCACCAGTTCTGTTGAAGTCATTGCTTGGTTTAGTCTCCGTGATGTTTTCCCAAAGCTACAGTGGCTTTTAATGTTCTTCAAAATTCTCTTCTAACATCTTGAATCTTCACTGATAAAACCTTAGACATTAAAAGCCTCCCTCTTTGTTTGCCACTATCTGTTTTCCTGACACACTCATCTACTATGGGCTTGCTGATGCCTGTATGGGATAAACCTTATGGGTTCTTTGCAACTGATAAAACTTACTTGAACTACACTTCCCTGGAGGCACAGCTTGATGTAAAACAAAGTGAGTGCAGAAGTGGACCCAATTCTTACCAGTCCCTCTCTTTGAACAGGGAAGTCCTCATGCTGGTGCCTGGTAGCCCTGCAGCTGCAATGGAAAGAGGTTGGATCTCCTATGTGCAGCACTATTTGCTTTTTCATAGTACTGTAAGCCGTGTAAAAATCACACTAATGGCATTTGGTTCGTGTTTTCAGACTTTTCTGATTTGCAAGAGCTAGGACCTGTAATGTTAAAAATGCCAGCATGTGACTCCAGTGGTTGGTATTTGGTTCCCTCTTAATTTGCTCGTCTTGATTTGCCTTATTCTGAGTTTGGTCATGTTAGAGATGTACTCAGAACCTTGACTTGTGCTTTTTAATTAAGCTAACTTAAAATCCTCTTTTATGTTATAGATAATAATAGTAGCAATAATTATGATAATTCATTGCATTCAGTTGCTATTAACTTTTTAATAAAGTAGTAAAGTTAATATGTAAGAAATGGATTTACAATACAAATGGAGAAAGCTAATACAGAAGCCATATACCCAACTTCCCAAAATTTGACTCAAAACCTATTTTTAGGAAATCAGCTTTCTTTCCAAATGACTGCTTTACATGGATTGTGGAGTGGAGTGATCCATTATTGGGAAGTCACCGTTGGTTCCATGCGTACATTGCAAAATACGTGGTACAGTTCACTGCAATGTGCACTTTTGCCTTACAACTCCAGTTTGCAGTCCAGATATTAGAAAAAAGAACTTCCAATATGTCAGGTGTACAACACATATAGTATTTCTTTTTTGTTTTTATTTTCTTTTCAGCCTCTCTTCCTCTCTTACTACAAAAGAGCAAGGGGACAATCCACACTACCAGAGTATGGCACAAGTGTGGGCACAGTATTTTCAGTTTATGGCATTCTTGTAAAATCTCTGGGTATGTACACATCAGCTTTCTAGGAGCTGTCACAAAAGGTTTCCAAGTGAGTAACTGTATACCTTTCACAAGTATACATTAATTTGTTTTGATTTTCAGTTCACTGAGAGGTGAATTTTTCAATGGGCCTGCTTGTGAACAGCCTTTTCAGTTTGTATCATTCATCAATTTACACATCACTAAAATATGTCGGTCTTTGACTGGGTTGTGCAAACAGAAAACAGTAAGGTGAAAATTTGCCTTGTGAACCAGAATTAAAATTAGTAAAATACACACACTGAAATGTTATGCTTTGCTGTTAGGTCCAAGTATAAAGTGAAAGGTTAATAGAATATATTTGTAAGTTATATTTAAAGAGTATGTTTACCTAAGACTGCAGTTAGGGAGTATAAAAACTTAGAACACAGTCCTTTCCTCAAAAGCCTTCAGCGTGAATGGACAAGGCAAGTGAGAGGAAATAGGAGAAGCAGAGCTCAAAGGGCCTTCCTTTAGCTGCCGATTGCAGTAAGAATGGGGCCGGTGCTCTGGAAGACTGTCCTTGGGCTCTGTGTGAGCAAACAGTTTCAGCAGGCAGAGACACGAGAGGTGAAAATTCTGTAGCACACCGGGGATCAGATTTATCCCTATAGGGTGCAAATTCTTGAATGTTGTGCAGAAAAACCTTCTAATAACTGATGGTTCTTTAGATGACCTATATGGTGGTTCTCATGCTTGGTTTGATGGGTTATCATGTAAATCTTTGCTACAAATCCATCAGGTTAGAGTAATTCTTTTTATAGGTTCTTATGTAGCATGTTCGGCTGGATATATGTGTGAAACTTCAGTAGCTTCACATCAAGGTGACTTTTTTTTTTTAAGGGACAGAGACAAACTAGCTTTAGAACTGGAAATTAAACCCAGACTGATGCCTAGTCCAGAGCTTTACCAGTTAGACTACTATCACAAAAATATTTTTCAATTAATGCTGTAATCTGTTGTATGTTTTTATTTTAAGTTTTCATTTCCTGTAGAGTTATGTTTCCACAAAACTTGCCATGGATGCTTGTGTAGTTGTGTTCTAGTAGCTGCAGCTGTCTGATTTCAGAGTGATAGTGGTGAACTTGCTTTTGCAGCTGATGTTTCCATGTATGGGCTGCTGGAGATAGCCTAGGGGTATTCCTGGCTGAAATGAAACCATGTGCACAGCATTGGATGTTTCATTGCTATTTTAATAATTCTTCTGCTGAAATTTTCAAATACACGGCACACAGGAGGGAAAGATTTTGGGGATATGCATGGGTATACCTCACAGATCTATACGTTGCATGGGGTAACACAGGAGAGTATGTCATCTATGTGATAAGCTCAGTTTTCAATATTTAATCTTTTCCTCTATGCTGGGTGTTACAGAAGCTGTAAAAACCCATGGTGAGTGAAGTGACCAACACAGAAGGGGACATAAGCCACAGTGGTGGGGTTACAAGATGATAGGCAAAGTTATGGGTCAGGATGCAATAAAACCCTATTTTATATACCAGATTAGATGATTTGTTCTGCCTTTGACTTTCCATACAAGGTAGGTGGTAAATACAACTCCTGATCATGTCTCATGGCTCTGTTTACAAGCACCCAATGAGCTAGAACATGAATTTATTCCATGCTAACTTTGTACACTGTCACATTTTAGAAGGCCTAAGAGTAACTTTGTGCTGGGTAGCTTATTCCATTCTGCAAATAGAGCAAGGTGTCTAGTATGTTAGTACCTCAGCACTTCAAGCTGCTGCTTTTTACAGTTAACTTTAATGATCTGGCATTGGCACTGAAAGCGGCTGAACTGTGGCAGCCCATGTGTTTGTGTGAACTTGCCTGTTTTGCCAAGAAGCAGCACATGAGCCTGGAATCTGCTCTCTGCTCACAAGCAACGTGGGTGTTCAATGCTGTGTAGTAATGGAGGGGCAAATCCCAAGGCTGGGCCTGGTCCACATTGACTTCCCAGCTGAGCTGTTCTTCAGCCTGCTAATTTAAAGGTGAACTTCTAAAGGAGCAGCAGCCACCTCTCCCCATGTGGGATGTTCATGCCAGGTGACTGCTGTCCAGAATGACACTTGGCATGACGACATGTGCTCACTTTCTTGTAGGGTTGGCTATGGATCTGTGATCAATACATCATGTGACCGTGCTATGGACGCAAGTCTGTAAAGAAGCCACATGTTTTAGATTTTTAACTTTTTTATGAGACGATGATAAAGAAGCCAGGGTCCTAAGTATTTTGTGTTCAGAAATTTAGCTGCAGATTAATACTGACAGTACTGTGTAAAATATCTCTTAGGGATTTCCTTCCAGTTCACCTTTTTCCTCTAGTCTGACAGTGATAACACTTGTAAAGCATTTCTTAATAATGGTCTTTCAAACCTCTAGTTAATAACATCATTGAGAGAAACCATTTGTCAGAATAGAAAATGCCATACTTGATTTCACCACAGAAATATGCTGAGAAAGGGGAACTTCCAGTCTGGTATTCTGATAAGAGCTTGTATTCTCAAGGGCATAGTGTTGACAAAGAAAAGCTAGATGCCGCTTTTGGTTTGATTTGAACCAGCCACTAGAAATAGGGGACAATATGGTAACATTTGAGCACGAAAGGGCAAGACTTATAGAAGCACAGCTTACATCTTGAGCTTTGGAAAGTTCTTCCCCAGCCCATAGTTATTGATGTTTTCTCAGATGGTCTCTTGACTGATTTGTGGAAACGTTACTGCAAAACAAGCAGGAGAAAGTCTTGATGTTCAAGCAAAAATTGGTTACATGTGTTTAACAATATTCACTGTTTTCAAACAATCCTTTCAACCCACCCAGGTGGAGCCTTTGCATTCCTAAATCAGAATTAACAGGAAAGAAAAAAATAAAAGAAAGCATTCGCTTAAATATACCAACAACTGACCTACATTAGCTTGAACGTGTTTCTTCATTGGTAAGGAAAATCTATTCCTCACTTGTGAATTATCTCCTACTTCAGAGATGAACTATCCACTATACATTGTCTTCCCTCCCATCACACACTGTATCTGGATATCCATTCCGTGTGTTATGTGCACAGTATAACTTTGGTTGAAGAGTAAATGGGAAAACTTATAGCTAGTGTTTTAATATGCTTGACAAAGCAGCAGGACACTCTAATTAAAATGACAGAGTGCGGCATGGAATGGGACAGGTTCCCATAATGAACAGTTTAAAATGCTGACGATAAGTGCTGATCTATCACTGTTACAGCATACCAAACAATTGGTGACAAAAACAAGCTCTTGTTTAGTAACAGGTGCTGTGCCAGTGACACCACTGAAGAAAACTTGTGATCTTGTGATTTTACCCTTGAAAGCTCACTTCTTAGACACGGTAAATCTGTATTGTTTCTATGCTTTTCGCTTCTAATTCAGCTGTAAGCATTTAATGCCTTTTACACATCTATATGCCTCTAAAAAAAGCAGTCCTGCGTCTGCCCTGGAAATCTATATATGGATCATCCCCGTATCGCACTGAGCTTGCAGTCAATCACTGGGTCATCTGGTTTAGACGCCTTGGAGACTTCTGTGTCAGTCGCAATCAGTGATGAGCAAGTCCCTTATATGAGGTCTTTATATGTTTTTGTTTTAAAGGAGAGTATGAGAGATAGTTATAGACCTCTGATGGACTTGTGGATATAGAGAGAGGCTTGTGGAGTATTCCTAAATTCCCAACCCTCCGTAGATATGCTTTAATAAAAGCATGTGCTCCGTCTTAAATTATTGTTAAGCACTCAGCTTAGCTTGGCATAAATGATTATATAATCAATATTTAAAGATACTGCACCATTCAACATAGTCACATTTAACTGATTTTGGAGCCTATGTCAAGTTTTTTAAGGTGTTTGGGAATTTAAATCTGCTTTCAAAGTGTCTAATTAATTGGGAATTTCAGTGCTGAGTGTAATAGTAGCTCAAAACCTTTAAGAAAATGACCTAAAGCTTTACATTTCTTGATTTCTTAGTATGAACCATAATCAGGGAATATGCTATACAGGCACACAGGAAAAGGGCTGAGCATTTTACTGCAGAAAGAAATGCTCCATTTTTATGGCACATCTGTTCTGCTGGTCAGTCCATAACTGAAAAGCAAGA
The DNA here is from genome assembly GCA_013397275.1 of Burhinus bistriatus. Taxonomy (NCBI): domain Eukaryota; kingdom Metazoa; phylum Chordata; class Aves; order Charadriiformes; family Burhinidae; genus Burhinus; species Burhinus bistriatus. Next base: position 209,256 of record VYXH01000105.1, on the reverse strand, counting down.
AATCATTTCAGTTTTTTGCAGGCAGAAAACTGACTCTCCATAGACACTGTAGTTTTAGATTGTCTTGAGCTTGTCAGTTCTCAATTCCTGTTTTGAGGATTCACAATTCGAACCCAGTTCCAGGCTACACTTAAAGTGAGGAAAAAAGTCTGTATTTTCCCTTCTTCAAAAAAATCTGAATGTTTTTGAACTCTGCGAAAATGTCCATGTGAGTGAAGTTCTCCATGTGCCTAGTGTTAGCAGTGTTGGATCTTGGCTAGGTAGACGTACCTGTGTAGCTAGACTCATAGATGCATACATATGTACATATGTTTCCAGGGGATGGGGGAGAAAAAAACTTTCTGTGCTATAGCAAACTGATGTGGAAAGGAATGAGTATAAACTGAATCAACGAATTCAAACTGGTAGTAAATGTGCTACTTTAGTAGTGAAGAGCTGCTGAAGTGAACGTATCAGTCTGTCAGTGAGAATTACACTTTATATCCTTTCCACATTAATCCTGCCACCTTTCCCCTCTTTGTCACTTTCTCACTTTTGTTAGTGGCTCTTGCTGTCCATTTCCAGGACTCGTTCACAGAGAGATCAGCAGCCATGCTAAAGGACATGAATAGATCATTTGATGTGATGGTGACATTAAAAAACAAGCAAGCTTACAAACAAGAGTTGGGTACGAATCTACAACAGTAAAAGAAAACTTATGGAAAGGAATTTCAAAACCAAAATAAACCAACTCTTCTGAAGAGCAATGCAAGAGTGGCATTAAGGACGCATGGCCAATGCATTATTGCCTGTTCTTGTCTCTACTTGTATTGAGGCAGAGATGGTTTGGCCAATGGCTGCTGCATTCCTGTGATTCTGGAAACATGCTTAGTTCTCCACGTTGGTCAGTAAAAAACTAAATCTTACGTTCTTTACAATTACAGCATCAGCTTTGTGGTTGCGGCTATAATGTCCTATAACAGCAATAATCCTCTTTAATCCAGTTTGATTAAATAGCAGAGTATCACAACATACATTTACTATGGAAATAGACTTATGTGTGCATGCTAGAGAAGTATGGTGACAGGATACAACTGTGTACTTTTAGTTTATGTAATATTAGATGCTGGTGTCATTTCCTTTGAAGGAAAGCAATAAGTGTCTTGCACTATGTTTGAAAGTGAGGTTAGTTAACAACTTGTAGTGAGGCTGTTGGAGCTGAATATCTAAGTCACCTTCATGCCTTTGACAAGGTCTGTCTTGTTCATAGAACCTGGTTCCTTACTCCGTGGCTCTGATGCAGGAAACTCGTCTGGGAAAGGTTAGCTTGCCATGGGATGGTGAGGCTGCAGAGACCTTTGGGCCAGTGGCTGAATGATTGGTTTCTTGAAGTGGGGAAAAAAACTCCTGAAGAATTCACTGTGTATCTTCCTGGCACACGTCGTGTGCTCAATCATGGAATCACAGAATCACGGAATTTTCAGAGTTAGAAGGAACCTTTAGAGGTCATCTAGTCCAACTCTCCTGCTGACTCAGGAATGCCTAGAGCACATTACTCAGGACTGCATCCAGGCGGGTCTTGAAAATCTCCAGAGAAGGGGACTCCACAACCTCCCTGAGCAGCCTGTTCCAGTGCTCTGTCACCCTAATTGTAAAGAAGTTTTTCCTTATGTTTGAATGGAACTTCCTGTGTTCCAACTTGTGCCCGTTGCCCCTCGTCCTGTCACTGGGAACCGCTGAAAAGAGTCAAAGAAGGCATCCCCTGTACCCTGTAGATCAGCCAGGTCTATTGGGAAGTGGCATGGTGGTGCCCAGGGGCTTGGATTTGGCAGCCCAGCAGTTCCAGCCAACACAACCAGTAAGGAGGCCGTACTGGTGCACTGGTAGAGGCAGTGGTGGAGAGGCAGGGTCGTGGGGCAGGGGAGGAAGCAGGGGCTGGAGCAGTTTGGAGAGGAGGAAGTCTGAGGTAGCAGTAAGGCTGTGGTTCTGTATGTTATAAACACAAAATATGCCTATTTGGGGGGATAACTGGTCAAATCTGATCCAAATAAGCCTTCTCAGTGGCTCTTGAAAGGCTCGCTTGTCCTGGATGTGAACTTGAGTTTAAAATTGCTTGGAGTGTGGTAGCTTTGTCAGGTAGCTGCCATTTTGTTGAGGGGGATTGATACTCCATGCAGCTCACGGGGACAAAGTCTGTAAGAGGCTCACGCTGAGCTCTTGGAGGTGTTTGGAAACATCATGAAAAATTACATGACAGCATTTGAAAACTGTGGTGCCTGCTGCTTTATCTTTGTGATTCTGCAAGCAGGCTGGATCTGTTCTCCTGAGGAGTCACCTTTCCCTCAGGGGCAGCGCCATGAGGTGGCCGAGGCCTCGGCCTCCCCCGGCACCCAGGAGACCCTTCCCTCAGCAGCCAGTGCCCCATGTGAGAGGCCACGTCCACTGAGCTGCTGGCCATCGCTCTTCAGGACACAACAGAGAACTTCGCTTTTCAGGATTGCCTTGAGGGGAAACTTGCTGAGGGGATTTTAAAGCAGGAGGTTTGTCGAATGTAATTTTGGTTTAATGGCGGGGAGGGATTGTGTAAGAGCCAAAGGACTAGTGATAGTTTTAATTAGCTCAGATTTAGCAGCTTAATGATTAGTAAAAAGTTACGAGGTCTTGTTCTTTTGGCTATGTACTCCAGGTTTTCAAACCTTTGTCTAATGTTTGACTAAATTAGTTTGAACCTTCTAAACAACTACATTTCCTCTTTGCCTTTTTGAGGCAGTGACTTTTTCTCTACTGCTGCCAGTAGTTTGGGTTGAAAACAAGAACTGCCTGTGTGCCAGGAGTTAGGGTGCATTGTATAGTTGATTTTTTGGTGGGAAGGTAAGGAGTTGATGTGGGGTTGTCTCTCCTGGCTCCTGACTTAGCAGCACACTGCCCCACATGGCAGTACTTCTCTGGAGAAAAGATGAGGTAAAAACTCCTCACCCTTATTCCTCTCCACCTGCATCCTTGACTGGTGCCTCAGAAAGGTGGACCGACAGTCCTTCCAGCAAGCCAGCATTGTGCTTGTCAGGAAGCAGAGATTATCTTGCTTGCTTTGGGGATGCCAGGTATATTAGCTATACAAAATCCTTCGTTTTCTCTGCTTGAGAAGTGTCAGGATGTGGAAGTTGTTTTCAGAGGAGAGAGAACTGTTCCTTTCATGAAATGTGTTAATTTAGTCAAAACCAGTATGGCAGGAAAAAGAATGGGCTTACCTCTGCTCATCATGGTTTTCATAGCTCTAAGAGCGTGATGTGGTTGTGTGAAATCCACACTTGCTCTCCAAAATATTTGGGTTCATAAAATTATAAGATCCTTTATATAAACTCTGTCTTCACTAAATGGATTTTCTCATTTATGGAGTTGAACACCAGAAGAGGCTCTTTTGTATAATATATTTTCTAGTCATGATGAGACTGTATGATCTGTCTCTCCTCTGCCCTGCTTCCAGACTCGTGATGAGAAGACATAAATCAAGCAAGGTTTTCTATGTTTTTTTGCTCTCTCTTTTTTTTTTTAACTAGTTAATTACCCTCAGTATTGAAGGAGAGTTTGAATTTGTCAGGCATAGCTTCCTCCCGCAGTTTCTCGTTATGCCGCCTTTGACCAAATTAAAAAGTTCTTCAGTACTAGATATTTTTCTCCCCCAAGCTGATCTATATCCCTATCTTTTTAAAGTTACTTTTCTCTCTGAAGACTTTAACCCAATCTTTGAATGAAGTTTTCTTCTCTGAAATATTTTTGTTTATGTAAAAAATTTGTTTTGAAAACGTGCGCATAAGAAGTGGATGCAATATTTTGATAGCTGTTCCAGCTCTGCTGTATATGAGCCTAAAACTATCTGTCGATTCCTCTCTGCTGTTGTTTTGTATACCTGTGATTGTACTAGTCCTCTAGCAGCATTTAGGGGCAGTAACATTCAACTGCTATGCACTCTTAGGACTGTGTTACTTCTAGAATCAACTTACAGCTCTCTAGTGCCTTCTAAGTATGTCCTGTATTGTTAAATACAAAGTAGGGCTAAAATACAGTGTAGGACTAAAATGCTTTGTTTTTTAAAATTAATATCTTTACTTGAACCTATCATACTAAATAAGCCAAAGTGTTCTGAAAAACTACCCAGAATTTTATCCACATCTTCTAATTTGTCTGTCACTTAACTTTTCTTTCAGTGGATTCAGATGGAATAAAATACATTGATTAGCATCAGTTGGTCATTACAGCTCTTACATTCCAATATGATTTCTCACTGAAAATGAATTCTTTAGTTCTTTTCATTATCGGTAATCCATTTAACGTTGGTATTGTATAGGGTTAGTGTAGTCAGAATCTTAAGTGGCATTCAAGTACGTTACCAAAATCTGCAATTACAGGTTTTTACCATTTTCAGCTAAATTGGTTGGTGTACATCATGTTACTACTTGGAATATGAATGAAATAGTTATTAAATATTTTATCTTAAATGTGTAATTAAAGGGAGATGGTAAAACCATAGGTAACAACCTTATGCTCCTATTAGGATTTATTTTGTCTAATTTCTTTGACAAGAAAAAGTACTACTGAGTGTGATCTAACCAGAATTCTTGCAAAACTTAACAATGTCTGTTTCAGTTAACTTTAAAGTTCAACATGACTCTTACATTAATTAACTGATTTTTCTATCCTCAGCAGATAAGATCTCTAAGGTTGATTTTTTTTTAAGGAGTAGTTGAGATAATTCACTTCAATATACCTTCTTAGGTGAGCGATTAGTAATAATAAAAAAAACGCAGTCCTGAGCATTCTGTGTCCTTGTAGGGAGCATTTTCTGCAGGCTTTTTGTGCCTCGTCAGGTGTCAGACATTTAGATTTAGAGTGCCTTTTGAGCTCTGTACCTTAAGCATCTGTTCTGCGCCACATTTGAAACAAAAATAAAATTATCAAAGAGACTCAAATGAGAATGCATTATCCACTGTATCAGAAAGACATGTTTCCAAGCCTGTTTAACCACAGTGGGTAGATAATCTGGCATTCAGATATCTAATAACATATTCACCACAATCAATATGAAGATCAGTCATCTGAATTGTCACTAAAGGCTATTTAATCCTCTCAGCCTGACTATGCATTTGGTATATCTCAAGAGATGTACACCCTTCAGATTGCAAACAGAAAGAGTTAAATTTGCAACACTTGATTACCATTAGAGTTTTTACCACAAGAACAGGTTTCTTTGTCCCACTTTCTCTTTGTTGTCATGAGAACAAGACAACGTCATTTATATCCCCAGTGTAGTCAGTAGCAAAACTATAAACTTTTAATGCACTTATAATCATATACTTTAACCTTCTTAATATTCAGTGTTTTCGTTGGTTGGCCTTTCACCTTTCCTTCATGGGTTGTTAAGGCAATAAACAAGGGAGTGGGGGAATAACTGGTGACACAAACTTCAGGACTCTGAAAATGTCACTGACATATATTTTACAGTTTTTCTGTGATATGTATGGCACATGGAAATACCAATACAATGGACTCAGTTCAGACTGATCAAATCCCTTTTTGCTGCTGCAGATCAAACCCAAAACTTCCTTTAGGAGACTTCAGGGGGACCTATGCCTGCTCAACACCAGAGTAACCAGCCAGGCGTTACCACCTGCAGGTCCCTTTCACTGTGGTTAAAGATAGTAAGAAGAGGTTCTTTCAGTATACCAATAGAAAAAGGAAGACTAGGGAAAATGTAGGCCCACTGATGAATGAGATGGATGCCCTAGTGGTGGAAGACACAGAGAAGGCGGAGTTACTGAATGCCTTCTTTTCTTCGGTCTTCACTGCTAAAGCTGTCCCTCGTGAATCCCAGACCCTGGAGGCAAGGGGGAAGGTCTGGAGAGAGGAAGATTTTCCCTCAGTTGAGGAGAACCAGGTTAGAGACCACTTGGCCAAGCTGGACATCCATAAGTCCATGGGCCCCTGATGGGATGCACCCATGAGTGCTGAGAGAGCTGGCAGATGTTATTGCTAGACCACTCTCCATCATCTTTGGAAGGTCATGGGGTACAGGAGAGGTGCCTGAGGACTGGAAGAAGGCCAAAATCACTCCAATCTTCAAGAAGGGTGAGGAGGAGGACCCAGGGAACTACAGGCAGGTTAGTCTCACCTCTGTGCCTGGGAAGGTGATGGAGCGACTTGTTCTGGATGTCATCTCCAAACACG
>VYXH01000105.1:82170-202627 GCA_013397275.1 Burhinus bistriatus | reverse complement strand
GACAGGACGAGGGGCAACGGGCACAAGTTGGAACACAGGAAGTTCCAATCAAACATAAGGAAAAACTTCTTTACGGTGAGGGTGACAGAGCACTGGAACAGGCTGCCCAGGGAGGTTGTGGAGTCCCCTTCTCTGGAGATTTTCAAGACCCGCCTGGATGCAGTCCTGAGTAACGTGCTCTAGGCATTCCTGCGTCAGCCGGGGAGTTGGACTAGATGACCTCTAAAGGTTCCTTCTAACTCTGAAAATTCCATGATTCCATGATTCCTCAGTGTACAAGTGGTTGTGGAGGGGCTGGGAAGTGGTATTGACTGCTTGCTGTTACTGTAGCCTCAGTGTGCTGAAGTGCATGCCATTGCCTATTTTTGAATGCAAACTTGCTCTTGATACAAATGGTTTGGATACAGGCCTAACTAGCTGTTTGTATTGGACGAGCTCAGAGGCATAGCAGGAGGGAGAGCGCAGGTGTCCCAGCAATGTCTGAGAGACACCTCTGCCTGTGGTGCACACTTGTCTCGAGTCCACCATACATCCCACTGTGGCTTGCTGAGACAGCACATTGGTGGTGTTTGGCAGACAAATCAGCCTTGTCTTCTTCCTAGAGAATCCTAAAGTCATGTGTAGCAGAATATTTATTATGGGGTTCCCGTATTATGGGATAGAAATTGAATTGAGTACAGGATACAGAACATGTTCAGCTTTTGATTTTCTAGTTGGGGTGGTGTTGGTGCTAGGCTTGGTACGGAGATACTTGCTGTACTCCTAGTTTGTAGCAGTTCAGCTGTGAGGGTACGTTGGGAGTGTGTCTTTCCCTTAGGAGTCACTGAATCTACTAATGCCTTGAAGTTGCCGTTAACCCTCTCCTTACTAAGCTCACGTCACCTGTCAAGTGCAGGGGTGGGATAGTACATGGGGAGAGACCCGTTGCTATTTTATGTCTGTGTAGTGAGGTGGCTTTAAATGGCAATGATGAATAGGCTGAGCTATATCGACTGCAAAGTAGGTACTTGTTTTATTCTGGCTGGGAATCCAGCTGTAGAAACAAAACCATGCTTCTGCCTTGGGCTTAAAGACAATGTAAAATGAGACCTCTGGAATTCATCAGCTGATACAAGAGATGACAGCTTTAGTTCACTCAGCTTAGGACAAGCTATAAATCAAAGCAGCCAGGTTTTTTTATATTTTAACGGGGACAGCTGTGAGAAGACAGATTGAAGCCCAAAGCTGCAGTAACCAGGACAACACAAAGGTTTTAACAAAATTTAACATCGATAAGGAAGGAAAAAGCCTGCCCTGCTGCATTATCTTTAAATTTTAATAGCTTAAGGACTGGCAGAAGGTTTCTTTATAATTGTTTGATTTGCATGAAACACTTGACCTTTTCTGATGAGTTACCAAATATCACAAGGGGTTTTATTTTTACTTTTGGTAAAAAGCATTTGATCCACTTCATCGATTTTTAATTTTTTAGAAGCATGACAGCATGCAATTGTTCATTTAAAGTCAGGAATTTCACAGTCCAAATAGTTGGACCAAAATAAGAGCTCACAATTTTTACTGCAGCTTTTGTGACTTGAATATTCTGACCATTCTGATGTCCCTCAGCATTATGAATAGCAAATTGGTCCTTAAAGATAATTACATTTGTTCTGCATTAATAATGTCATTTGTGATTTTATTTGGAATGTTTCTTTGTGTTTACATTTGGCATGCTTTACTGAATGCCACCAACTACAAAGTATATGAAATCTTATAGCTTGTGTATTTCATAGGAAATGGAAGGTCTGTAACATTACTTATGCTTGAGCTGCTGATACTGTTGGTGAACAATGGTCAGAAAATGTGATATATATAAAATAAAAAGAAAAGTGTGTCACAAGGGCTCAGGATGAGTTTTGTGGCCACAGCAGACTGACACAGGAGAAGGCTAACAAGGCACAGAAAGCNAGTAACAAAGTTGGCTGGCTTTGGTTGTTGTAGCAATAAGGATAAGCAAGAACCTCTCTGCATCCCATTCCTTGGCATCAACTATAAACATGGGTCTTATCCCTCTGAGAGTGAACAGTTTTCTGCACAATATGCTGTTAATTTCAGCAGTTAGAAGAGGCCTAGCTAAAAAGTAAAGTTACTGAACAAAATTGGTCCTGTTTTACCTCAAAGCAGGAAAGCCCCAAAGCCAAACAATCCCTAATCTTGCAAATTATCCCATTCTCACTGATGTTGACTATTTGCCTTCAGCAAGTTACAGATACTTCTTTTGAGAAAGGATGTTTAGTTTTCCTTCTTGCTGGGTGTCAGTCTCAACAAAAGAAAGATGGAATTTAACTTTCCTCTGAGCTTTCTGTTCACATTTACCTTCTTTTCTGTTTTCTTATTTCTCCAGACTGCCAGACTGAAATATGCAATAGTAAACCGTGCAAAGAAAAACCAAATCTTTCAGCACTGCCTGCCATTAAAGCTTTTACCATACTGAAGACTGCTGATTTAATATTACTGCAATGCTCTGTTTTCTCTAGGTATACTTTGTATGGAATAAAAAGAATACTAAAGAAATGATCACAAAGTTGCCTGTTGGTAAAGGTAGCCTACTTGTTAGTTGCATTGCTCCAGGTAAGCTGGTTTACCAATTCAGCTTGCAGCTGGACCTAATGAAATACTTGTCTAGAGCATGTAAATGCTTTAGAGAGCCGAGAATGGATGAAGCAGGTTCTGTCATATTCATAGGCCTTGGGGAGTTATATATATCTATTCTGTCCAAGAGAAAAAAAAAAAATATATATTTTATCAGTAGTCTAAGTCCAGAGTATCTTTAGATAGCTGCACAAGCTAAGTCTCTTGTTCAAGGAGATTCATTCTTTCTCATTTGCGTTAGGTACAAATGACAGTATACACGCGGCATCCCCGCTGCTCCACATCTGAGCATCTGTCATACTGGTGTGGAGGGAGTTGGACAGAATGGCAGGAGCTGCAATGCTTACCAATCTGAGGACTTGCACCTCCTAATCAGCCCACGAGCAGTTGCCCAAAATTGAATTAGACACTGAGACTTCTCTTGGTTGTGCAAGGCACATTTTGAATTCTTGCAAGCACCTTGCGCATCTCGGCTGCAGTATTTCCCTGAGGGTGAGTGCAACGTACATCAAGCTTGTTTTGATGAAAGCCCACTGCAAGTTGAGAGTTACAGAATGGCTGCTGTTGGCAGCATGCTGTGGCTGTGCTGAAAAGCTGCTGGTGGTACCAGAGCAGTGCTGGTAACTACTTAGGCTGCATTCATGATCTGTGTTCACCTGAGTGACTTCTTGGGGTTTTTTTCAGACTGGTTTAGCATGCAGTTTGTTTGAAATTACAGCTTCCGTGAAAAGCTAGCACAAATCATCAAAGAATACATAGACTGATGTAGTCTCCGTTAATCAGTTCAACTGCTCCAGGCCTCAGTCCATTCCCTGTCTCTGGAGACTTTTGGTTGCTCAAGTGAGAAAGTTTTAGTGTCCAGTAGGGTTGGAGAGTCAGGTGTACATTTTGTCCAGAGAATATCTATTTTATTCCAAGTGGAACAGTTTCTAGCGTAGTTGTCCTCAATTCATGTTAACCTTTTACTTGTGGTGATCTGGCTCTTTGGAAATATAGGAAGTGTCTGTGACTATCAAATTTTAGAAGAGTGGCCTAACTCATATTTTGTTTGTATAAAAAGGGTTGAGACACCTAGTTCTATAGCCACATACTCTTTTTCTTTGCTTGTATTTTACTAAAGTAAAAAATATTGGCTGCTGCAACATTTATGCCAAGTTTGCTGCTCTAATTTGTGTTGGAAGTTCACTGGGTCTCTAAGAACTTGCATGGAGATATATCTGTCCTGTGGGATCTGATCAGGTCTGGGTGGCTCTGAAGAGATACAGAAGCACAGTTTGGCATTTGGGGTACAAATATTTTGCTAGTAGACTTTTTCTGGACTTTATATGTGATTTTGAGAATTGCACCATAAATGAAGCACAGAAGTCTCTGCCTCAGGTTCCTTTTAGACAATCAAGTTCTGAAAATCTGGATTGACATGACTTGCTGTCAGCTGCCATGTGCCAGAGTTGATTAGTGGCAAAGCTGAGACAAGTCACATGTGATTTGAAGCCTGTTAAGAAAGTTCTTGAATCTCCATGGTCTTCGTTTGACTTAGGGCCAATTTGGACCCAAATTTGCTCTTTAGTTACAAGACTGTCCTCGTATGTCTATACTGATATTTTCACTGTACCTTCAGTTAGCATGAATGCCATATTAAGTGCTGAATGGGAATGTTATGAAGTGTGTGGACCAAAAAGGCGAGCAGTATTATTAGAAAACTTGCATCTTGAATGTGCAATTTACTGTGATGTCAAATATTGCATATTCTGTCCAAATGCTGAATCTTTTCTTCATACAATTCAGCTGAATACTTGATATAGCAAGGTAAATATAAAATTACCAGTAAACCGAAGGTAATATGGGTCTTAACCCATATAATTATATGCACAGTTCTGTAAATTTTCTTCATTATTGAATGAAAGCTTACCGAAGGGGCCATATACATCATATGCAACTCTAATTGATACACTCAGATGGAGAACTCTTAACAGATTGTTGAGCTGCATTTTCAGCCTGTCTGTGCCTGGCAGCTGCTGTAGGCTGAAGGCAGGCATGTGCTGCTACAGTTTTCTCCTGGCAAACAGATGAAAGAACAGTGCTGCTAAGCCCCTTTCAATTGGTGATAGGTCCTGTGTGGATATGTTGGTCCATGCCAAGCTATAGGTGTCACTCTAGTGTCTTTAGTAGAGCTCTGCTGTTCTGTGCTAGTCCTTTGTGGCTGTATACCAAGGCATGTTAGCACACCAGGTTAATAGCCAAAATTAGGGAAAAATGGGATAAAGTATTTCCAAGCATTCTTAAAATGACTGCAGCCTCCGTCATTGTCACTGTGTGCTGCTGTCATGTTCAGATAACATAAATCTCTTCATATCACGTATGTAGATGGTGAAAATGCTTGGAAATTCCAAATGTAAGTAAGCACAGACTGCATTCGTCAGTCGTCTCTGTTTAGTAAAGAGTTGGTGATTTCATAGGCTAGGAAATAGTTTTTGCAATTGAAATTACTCTGTTAAGTTCTGTCCTTATATTGTCATTTGTTCTTCAGTGGGAATATATTTGTTGTCAGGCTTGCCGTACAGTCTGGAGGAAAGAGTAAGCTGATGATTTCATTTAATGGCAATCAGTGTGATCCAGCTGAAATCTGTTACTGTATTACAGGCAGGTTTCTCATTAATCTGGCAAAGTTTTCTGCTACGATAGATCTTTACACATTTCCCTCTTAAAGGATTTTTTAAACCTTGAAGGATTTTTTAAAGGATTTTTTAAACCTCTTACAGGGTTTTGTGTATAAAGCCTAATATTTCTTAAATTCCTGAAGTTAGGAAATTGAAGGAGTGGTCTCCCCCAGCACTGAGACCATGACTCTCATGGACTAGGGAATGGCTCTGGCCTAGTCAGTATTGGGGGGGACCTGGCATAATTTCTGTTGTCTTTCCACATCTGCACTGAAGGATTGTGTAACCTTGACAAATGCCTTTACCACTCTGTGGTTGTTTGCCTTCCAATCCGTTGTCTCATCTTGTCAGCTTCCAAACTTCCCAAGGCTTAGATTATTTGTGCATATACAGTGCCAAGCACAAAAGGCATTCTGGTGTGGGAATTAAGATGCAGACTGTAAGGGACTTTGCATAAATTACAGGGCAATCGAAGCAACTGATTATATCAATCTTACACTGGTCCTCCTTATCAAAAATATCCAGTCCTCGTGGGTACAGCAAAGCTAAAGAATGTGACCTAAGTATAAGTGCAATAAGTGCCTTGGGCTTTCTTGGCTGTTGTTAGGCTGCTCCATGCTTGGAGGAGCAGGAGCGCATGGAAAAAAAGGACTCCCTAACTGCCCCAGGGGAAAGAGGATCTTAATCCGTCTAGCTGCAGTTGAGGTATTCCTGTGGTGACCTTATAGCCAGGTAACTTGCTAAGCCATATGATAGCTCATCATTGTAATAATCCTTCCCCCATTTTAAATCATGTTAGCCAACAGGAGTAGAAGGAAATCTTGATCTCGTTGAAATCAGCAGCAAAAGTGTCCCTTGATTTTATCAGAAATTCACACCTAGTCTAAAGGATTGCCAAGTATTGGGGTTCAAATTGTCATTGCAGACACTTGGAAACTGATCTGCTTTTATAGCATGTCATGCCTTTAAAGTGTAAATGCCAGTTAAGAGGATAAGAAGAAATGATACATACTCTAAAAAAGCTGCTGAGTTTCTGTGTTCTTAGTTATGTCATTAAGGTTTTACAGGTGTTCACTGTCTAAGGTTTGCATCTAGTGCTCGATAAGTACAGCAGGGCTGGATACAGGACAAGATCCAGCAGTGAAGAAAAGAGGAACAAAATATATCTTACATGTACATTTGAAAAGAAATGTGTTGCAGTTCACAGAATTTTGAAATAGTGGTCACTGCAGAAGACAGGTGAGCTGTTGGGCAAGGTGGGACTGTTTTGGTTGGAAGTTGTGCTTTGCACATTTTGCAAACATCAAACCTTGTGGGGAGTTAATCAAAGTTTAAGTGTAAATTAAAGCAGTATGTTTTTCTGGGGGAGCATGTATGAATCGTAGAAGACGTTAGCTTACGGAGAGCCAGCCATTTGGTAGCTGCCATAATTTGCAGCTAGAAAGGGAAATTAACACACATGTGGGTCCACTTCTTTGTCATTTGATGTTTTTAATGATGTTATTAATTCACTAGATATTAAACAGTCACCAAAGACGAAGTGAGTGACTAGACATTAAATTAGTGGACTATTTTTTCTGTCCATAAAACCTGTTTAACACTAAGCACCAAGCCCAAAAGATAATAAAGAACTAAAACTCCTTCGTTCTGAGCAATATCACTTTAAAATTAAGTTAATCTAAGTCATTATATGCATCTATAGGATTTACAAGAACCTATAAATTTCAGGAAATTAACTTCCTCATAATGACATGTTCAAGCTGGTCTTTTTGAACAGGCATTTTATTTTTAGGTTAATCACCTCTGAATTTTTTTTCAGAAATCTGTTCATGTTCAGTCTTTTGAAAGGGAGAAGAAAGTTGCTTTTATTTTTCTTATCAAATTGGGATTTCTTTCAATCACTTGTATCAGGAAATGCTTGCTGCTAACAAACATACAGGCATATATCACTGGATATCTGCTTTCATGCTAATTAGCTGATTATTCAATTATTATGCATGTCAAAGAATTTTTCATGGTGTATTTTGCAAAACAGAGGGGCAAATTTTTAGGTACGGTGAACCAAAAAGAATGCCATTGATTTCATTAGTCTTGGGGAACTTTCTCTCAGTTGAAGTTCTGGCTTAAAAATCATAATGCAATTATATGAGGTCATCCTGCAGGTGCTTTTAGAAGGTCTCAGTTTATTCTCTTTATTGGTACTTCTCCTTTGTGCACTGTCTGAGGTTCCTGAGTTGCCTTCTGAAAGTTGAAACAAATATAAACTCTATTTCAAGCCAGTGGCATTATGAAGTTCTCTGACACTTTTATAAACATGCACTATTGTAAGTTCCAGTAAGCATCAGATTTGTCACCTCAGTTGTTATCTACATCTTAAGTCAAGAGCACTTCAACAGCGATTGCTTTCTGCTGATTGATATTTACTTGCATGGTCTTCAGTTAGTACTTGAAACCCAGAAAGCACCAAAACAGAGTTCAGTTTCCGTAATCGTAGACGATAATGCATCATTCTGAAGTTATTGCAGCAATTTTACAGAAAAAGATTAATACAATTTGCATAAATCAAGCAGTGACCTTATACATGCCTTTCTGACAGAGTTTTTGCAGATTATAAGAACACTCTTTACAACAACAACAAAAAAAAAGAATTGTGATCTCTTCCCTGCAGTATGAGTTTCAGTCTCAGAGGCTTGACTCAGTGGTTTGAAAAAAAGATCTTTCAATCTTTTTGAGAATGGAAAAAATAGTTCTAACTGCAGATTTGGAATATAGTAGGATTTAGCAGGAAACACGGACAGTGCGATTGTTCAATATAAAGGGGCAGGCTTACACAATCCACAGCCCTACATAAGTTCCTTTTTTTTTTTTTCTTTTTTTAGCAAACACCTTTTTTATTCCATTGACAGCAAGGCCAAGTCTCTTTAGTACGTCCACATGGAATGGATTTGCTGAAAAATTTCCACATATAAAATGTTCTTCACTCACTGTCAAGTATAAATAAAAGCAGTTGTTTTGTAGTCTCATTGCTGGGGCACATTACCTTCTTTCACCATTACCTCCAGTTATTTAGTGAATTGAGGTATCTACTGTCTGTTTTCTGTCTGAATCTGGGACTTCTTGTGTCAGATCCTCTCACTGCAAAATGAGTTTGATCTAGCATTTCATAGAGTCTATTTTTGGTGGTATTGCCCTCCATCTCACCACCAGATGAGCTACTTCCCTTTTGGTGAAAACAGGGCTTTATGACCCCTTTAACCAAGTGTTGGATAAAGAAAGACTGGGATATTTTAGTGACTAGCTGTGTTCTAGTGCTACTTTTGCATTGTAAGGTGACATATTCAATGTAAGAAACTCATAACTGACTGAAATATAGCAGGTGTAAAGGAAGCATAAGCTGATGAGAATCAGCTCAGGAAAGGCAGCGTTCATTCATAGTTCATCTCTTTTTTTGTGACACTAAGCTAATAAGGAGAATAGCTGAAACCCACAGACTGCTTCCCTTCCTATTGTCCCCCAGAGTGTAGCTTGTGGGACTGGAAGAGTGAAAATTAAATTACCTTCTCATGCTTCAGATAAGTTGGATACCAAGGGATGCTTGAATAAAGTTCTAATCAACAGCCGGTTTTCTGTGTGTAGTCAAGAGAAAAAAAAAATGTGAATGCAAGATAATTATGAAGTCAGTCTCTGGTGCAACAATTACTGTAAAAGGCAAGTCAAAGAACAGCCTGCTCCTTCAAGGCATTAAAAGATGGTGTCGTCAAGGTATACTGACTCCTGACCTCATTTTCTCTGTGTGCTGTTATGAGCGGGTGGCAGGGAATATGGCTTGTGTGTGTCCTTTCAGTCTCAGAAATCTGGGAGGCTTATGTCACCCTTTATTTTACAATAAACATTCAACCTTCCATGTTATCTCTTCCCAATATCTCTTTGTCCTTATTGACCTTGCTTTGTCCTTGCTTAAATATATACCTGTCAGGTGAAAGACCACATCTATGTGTTTTCAATTGTGTAATAAATCTATACACGATTAAAACTGGAGTGGCCAGAGTGAGACTGAGACATGACCATCTGCTTATACCCTTGCAAATTTTCTGCAACCTGTAATTATCTGGGCATAAGCTAAGTACTTCAGGTGTCTGAGTGCTTGGTTGTGGGTGCAGTTGAGTGCCTTACTATCTCTAAATGACCACCTGTTTCTTAAAAAGTTACGTTGAAAAAAATGGAGAATTTAGGATGAGCTGAAAATTGGACCCCAGGTATGTTTTGCTTTAGTGTTTTTATTCTTGGCTTGAGCCATGGAAAAGGATTGTTTAACATGGGAGAATATGAAATAAATTGTTATTAAAAATTGCTAGTGTATTTTGAGTGACTTCTGCTGTAGCAGTACAAATTGCAGCCTTTGGAAAAATAATATGTAGGGAAGTAGGAGCACACAACTTATCTTAAAAGTGACTTTAATGAAGCAGAGGGAACTTTCCACACATGCACAAATGGTGAGTCCTGCATGTCCTGTGGCTTGGTAAACCTTAGCTGAATTTGTCTGGGTCTCACAGAAGGTTCTTCAGTATCTTCAACAGGACCAACTTACCCATCCTGAGGTTCATATTTCAGACTTCTGAACTGCTCTCCATGCAACTGCTTTTGAATATATACCATTGAAACTACAGTGGGCCCTTAATTATCCAAAGGGGTTGGGACCATATCACGTCTGGATTATTGAAAGTTTGCATTTCTGCAGTGTGTTTGTTGCTTCTATAAATAGGAGCTCTTCAGTTATGCTGCTGAGGTGTTTCCCGGAAAATGAATGCATTGACATTAGACAAAGTACAAGAAAATGTGTGCACTAAATGTGATAAATACATAGAAATAAAAACCAGAAGCACAATGGCAAAAGGAAAAGCAGAGGCAAACAGCAAGTTGTCCAAGTCAGTGAGTAGAAAATTGTAAGATTCTGCTGTACTTGGGTTTTAGCTATTTATATTCTTCAAGACTTTAATGCCCATCCCAAAGAAACTCAACTGAAATACTCACCTTAAGGCAGGTAGAATTGAATCATGTTTAACTCAATGAAGGTTATATTGGAATGTTTTGCACAGTGTTATTAGAATATGGCAGAATTGGCAGTCTAGATAGTTTAAATGTATGTGAGGGAGGCTTTCCAGACTCAAAGTCACTGAATCTTTGCGAGCAGATCAGTGTAGTCCATCCAATAAGTCAGCAAGCTGGTGACTTCTCACTGTGTTTTCTCTTTTATGATTTTTTTGGAAAGTCCCAGAAAAAATTGCCTGTTAAAACATGGGTGAAATAAACACTTGTTCTTTCTTGTGGTCACTGCACAAGGATACTCTTCATTTAACTGTGCCAAACCTTGGCAGATCCTTCTGTGAGCTGAATAAGAGAACACAGCAAAAAAAGGGATTTAAAAACAAACAATACATGCCAAGACATAAATCTTTATTTTATAAAAAGTAGCATAAAGTGAATGATGGGTCTGGTGCATGTTAGCAAACAGGTTGCAATATTAATCATTTTGAAGCTAGCCCACACTAGGACACCAATCAAAGTTAATGAGCTGAGCGTACATTAAAAGGACAATACAGAACACATCTGCTTTAATAGCATCTCTTCTCTGCTTTTCACTGCACCTTCAGGTAATGTAGAAATGATGAATGAGACACTTAGTTTAAAAACCTTGTGGATTATCATTATCTGAATTCGAGTCAGAAAGACTTCCATTGCTTATCATAGAAAAGAACTTACAGCAGATATGACAGCCTTCACCCAAGCATTTCAATTTACCAACAGGAAGTTTTTTTAATAAGTATTTATTTAAACGGTGTATATTGTATCTCTTCTCCTCTGGCTGCCAGTCTGAAAGACATTGATCAATGTATCTTTCTTGCTATATGCTTGGTGGCTGAGTTTTAAGCTTTTTCAAAGAAAGTAAGAAATAATAGAACCTACTTGTTGACATGGAAGCAAAAGAAAGCAGTAACTGTTTTGGGGTTGATTGTTTGTTTGCTTTGGTGTTTAAGTTTGATGGTTTTTATTAGATAGAATTGTGCAGCCATAAGGGTGAGTAGTGTTACATGCAAGAAATTTCTTGGAAGTGATTCCAGGGACTGTATTTTTTGTCAAGAGTGGGAATGTGAAGATACTGTCTCTTTCTTGTGCTGCTTTCATTTAGTCCAAGAGAGTCAGAAGAAGCTGGAAACTCTGCCACTGCTTAGTTGCGTTACACCCAAGCCTGGTGGCTAGCAGTGAGATGGAGCTCCTACAATGTTGAGTGCTGCACAGATGCATGATAAGAAAAGGGATTTACCTTTTGGAATTTATACTCTAAATGAATGCAGCAGACAATTTACAAGAGAGGCTGCTTAAATCTTGTAGGTCATTTTGCGTTGTTTGTGAGTTCTTATTTGGTTTTGGTGCTCTTGCCGTGCAAAGGGGATTCAGTTTTAAAAAATTAATTGGTTTTCTTTTTGTTTTCTTTTTTTTCTTTTACTTTTTTAGTTTTCTTTCTTAAACAGCTGTTCAAAGATCTTTGAGTTCTTAATGCCTCAGGAAGTTCAGAAAGTCCCCCCAAGTAGTTACTCCCAGTGTTGCTCAATTTAGAGTTTATTTCCTTAGGATTTGCTCCTATACCTTTAAAGCCAAGAAGAACTTTATGAGAGGCTTCTGCCTGTGAATGCCATATAAATAATGTAGCACGGTTTGAGAACCTTTATTAAACTTAAGCTGGAGATCTGAAATTGGGAATTAAAGGGCTTTTTAGAGTTTGGATCATTGTATTTCTTTTTGAGGGCAAATGTTATATGGCTAGATTCATCCTGTATCTTCTCCTGCCTTTGGCAGTATAACCATAGGCCATTCTGTGGGGAGATGTCTTGAAAGAATACTAGTATTAGAAGGATCCCTGCCTGGGAGACATGTAGCTGAATAGCTGATGCCCATTCGTGCTGCTTTCTAAGAGACATATGCTTTAAACAACATACTGCAGTGGCAGGCAAAGAGCTGCACCCAGTATCTACTGATTCTGGAGAAATTGCTGAGGTGCTACTGAGTTGGACAAGACTTCGTGGCAGGCAGTGACTGTTTCACATTTAGTCTGTTTGGCTGGAATTAAGCAGGATCATGAGATCTTAGGCATAGCAATATAATTCTTTCTTAAATTTTAACCTGCAGCTACTGATACAGTTAAAAACAAATGAGAACGTATGTTCCAAAATGCTGAAAGCAGTATCTGCATTTTTAAAGGCTATCAAGGCTTTGACCAGAAAACAAAGGAAACTGCTAGTGCATTCTGCTACAGAGTTTTGAGTGGCTGAGTAAAAGGTTTGGACTGCAGCTCAGCAACCTGCTTAATCTTAACCTGAGATCTGGACATACTGTGCTTGGTACTGCAGCTCCTCTGACTGATGAGAGACTGCACTGGTGCCCTGGTGCTAGTTCTCTTCCAGGTGGAAAGCTGCAGTGGTAGGAAGGCTGTACAGTAAAATTTGGAAAATGTGCTCGTCACTGCTTTCTTCCTTCAGGGAAGGGGAGTGTTGTGAGAGCTAGGACCTGACCATGACCTTTGCATTGGTCGCTCTGTACCATGTCTGTGATACAAAGCAACTGCTGGGTCTGTGAACTGCAGCACAGGTTAGGCAAGGGGAAGGGACCCCTCTCAGACCATGAGTTAGTTTGCTGGCTCCAAGACTAGCCTGCAGTGTGAAGGGACATTGCTGGAGGGGAAACGGAAAGGGATAGCAGAGTAGACCTGAACATGCTAAAGAAAGACCTCAGAGGACAATCTGGTGTCCTGTGGAATTGCCGTGAATGGAAGAAAGCACTACATCTTTAGCATCCTGGAGTACTGTCTGACCTGAGAGATGAGCTGTTGCCCTACCAGATGGAAAAAGGACCTAATGTGGAATGTTAATAGAAGAGAGCTGGGAAGTTCATGAGTTTGGTTAAAGGGCAGTTAGGGCATAACCTTACCTCTGAAATCACAATGCTTTTGCGATAAGCAAAGGTGCTAAGGAAATTGTGAGTTTGGGTCTACAAGGGAATGATTCAACCATGGGAGAGTCAATACCAGTTTAAAAAAGAAAATAATTGGAGAGTGGTTTTTTTGGGCTAGCTTTACTGTTATGCAGGTGAGAAGACATTGCATTACCAATTATTTTTTTTACTGAATGACTCTCATGAAATGAGAACATATGGAACAGCAAGTTGCCATCAAGTCTGACAAGTTGCAGAGACTTTTATTCTACATTGTAAAGTCAGTGTGTACACAGAGTAGAGTCAGATGCATACCTCAGTCAATTTTTAATGGCATGAAAGATTTAAGGGAATTGTTCTTAGCATTTCCAGCATTATAATATGAAAGCACAGGAAGGATCTCAGTATTTAAACATGGCTGCGTGTAGGCATAGCACCCTTTACTGCACACCATTAACTGAGGATTAAAGGAGATGTAAGACTCTGGCAATAATGAGAGATTTCATAGAAGCCTTATGGTTTTCCTGTTCATCTTGTCAGTAAAAATAACCAAGACTTGTTAGGGCTCACTGGTGATATCTGTTTCCATGGAGACTGGGGTTCAAGTTATTTTTAGGGCACAGAAAAGTGGTGATTGTGGACCCATATCAAACCTTTCTCCTTTAAAGCAAATATTATGTGTAGGCACAGTTAAAGACTCTAATTTACAGAAGTGCCCATGCTGTAAGAAACAGGAATGTTAAGGATCAGACTAAAGGTCATTGGGAGCTCAGTTCTTCCACCGATGGGGAAGCTAAGCAATAAAAAGTCACTCTTGATGAAGTGCCTTAGAAGGTTGTGATTACTGATGTCTAAGGAAAAGCAGTGCTTAACAAAGGCAAAACTCAGAAGAACTATTGCTCTGCAGATGATATTAAATAATACACATAATGGACTAAAAGCAACAGGGAACCAGAATCATCTTAGGTGTGGCCTACAGAATTATTGTGCCAGATTTTAGTGTCTTGGGGCACTTCATAAAAAAGAAAGCTCCTTGGATTGGATTTTTAGCATCAACTATTCATACACAGACTATATGGCACAGTGTCCCCGTCTACTGTCCTGTTCAGCTGGAGTACACCTGCTTATATAAATGAGATAGGTATGTGTCCCATTCATATATGATGCAAATTTTGCTGTTAAAACTTATTGCCAACTACAGTAACCTTAACCTGAACCTGCTCTCTCTTGTGGCAACAGGAAGTTTTCTTCCTGACTTCTAGCATCTTGCTGAAGAGATGAAGATTAACGTTGATATTGTGCAACTTTCAACTCCATGGTTTTAAAGTGATGTGTTAAACTATTAGGTACACATAGTATCCTGTCCAGTTTGCCCAGTGCTTTTCAGTTTTACCAGATGCTTTCCTGTCCTATCACAGCATGTAGTTTTAGGCTGGTTGAGAGAAATGTGCATGCATTATAATCTAATTTCTTATTTCTGGGTTTTAAACCACCTCATCAAAAGTGACCATTGTGTAGTGTTACCATTTACAAGCCAATAAAATGTAGCAGTGTATTCTAATGAAACTGTTCATGTAAATTACGAAGAATTTCTGAGGCTAATATACAGTTGATTTTCAGTTAGCAATCGTGAGTACAGTTTTTGGAAATCTATGCAGGGAATGATCAAGGAGAACATCTGTTTTTGAAAATGGCAATTTAAATTTCAAAGAAACTATTTACATTTTAATAGCCCTATTCTCTGAAAGTTCCTGGGGTCTGATACTTCTGATTAGAAAAATGATCTCTGGACCCACATTTTGTATTTAGTATTCATTATAGTAACAGCTCTAATGAAATTATCTTGTATTAACGTGGATGCGTGTAATGTGCAATTACAAAGGAATTCCATTGTCATTTAGCAATGAATTGTCATAGCATTCCTTTAAAGTCTGGAATTTCACCAAAAGGCATGGAGAACAGCATCTAAAATAATTCTCAAAGAATCAAACTGAAAAGTATTTCAGTCGCTTCTTTTAATCAAGAGAAGCTCTTTTTTGTTTCCAGCTTCTTTGCCAATGTAACTTGCTAAAAGGCTGACTGATGTAGGGGTAGACTTTCAAGCAGGCTTATTCTATTTAAAATTTAGGCTCCTTGGTGACTTGGATATTTTTAAATACCTTCTCATTGCAAAGACCTTAGTGTTGTTCTTGATCTTTTGAACGGCTTAGAGTTACTTTAAGTTACACCTGTGTGTCTGTATATAGAATGCATCCTGATACTTCAGCCTGGGGCTTACTCTAGGACAATTGGCAACATTACCTAATAATGTTGCCAGACACTTCCTATGATAAGGTCTTACTGTCCGTGATCTGTAATTTTGAATGTCAAGAGACTGAAATTTTCAGTGTAAGATATTTGCTAAAGACTGGTTGTTTGATTGTTTGGGGGGTTGGGTGGTGGTGGGTTTTTTTTGGGGTGGAGGGGTGGCACAGAGCCAGAAAAGCTTTACCATTGTCAAGAATGAAGCTGGGACACAACACATTCACCTCTGCTAAAATTCTGGTGACTTCCCCTTTGAAGAGGGCCTAATGCCCTGACTCTTGGAGGCAGGAAATTGAAATCTGGTAGGGATTAACCATTGGGTCACGGATGTGCCTCTGATTTCCTCCTGAAATTGAAATTAAGCCTGTCTGTTTGGGGAGTTTTTTTAATCCTTGTGGCCTGCAATGTGCCAACTGGGTAACGGCTTTTTTTGTTAGCCTCTGTCTATCCTTCCTTCCAAAATCACTGCACAAACAGGGAGGTACAGAGAGTATGATCCTCTGTGACTTCCTTCTGATCTTCCCTCCACGCTACATTTGTGTAATTCCCATGAAGGACTCCCTCCTACTATCTTGCAAAGATAATACTAGCCTCTGTTTTCTAACATGATGCTTTTTCTCTTTCTCATCTAATTCAGTTCTTTGGCATTCTCGTGGGCTTAACATTTGGCACCCTTTTCTTTAGAAATTTTAAACAGCTCTTATCAAGAGTTTTATATATCATGACAAGTTTATAACTTAACCAGAAGTTTTCAAACATGCTTAAGAAAAGCCAGCGTTCTCATCTCTGATGACAAACCTTCAGGAGGTTTTCAAAACGTCAGGCTAGATTATTCGGAAACACCAATGTGTAAAGACAAACTACATGCCTAAGTGAAGGCCAGAACAGAGATCTGTGAAATCTCTTTATAAAGTTCAGTGGATTAAAGAATATATATGTAGTTAGAGTTCAAATTGAGATTGCCAGCTTGGCAGTTAGGCTGTGGTGGGCAGTTGTTTATCACAACATCACCTGAAGTCTTGTCGACAGATTATCACAGTTGCTGGTTTTTATTTAAGAGATTCATGCTTAGAGCATCTGATGTGAAGTGTTTTGGAAGAGATATGTGTGGTGCATCTCTCCTTACTAAGATAGTTACTAGTCCATGCTGTCAATCTAATCACTTTCAGAAGCCCTAAAAAAACCCCAATGTAGTTTTAAAGAAACATTGAAGTTTGTGAGCTGCTCAAATACTACATTTATGGGAGCCAAATACCTAAGCGATTAGGCAGATATAGCCAACATTTTATAAAGGCGGAGAATCAGAACAAAGTACAATAAATGTTTAATCATTTGTTTTATTTAGGTCTTTTGTATTTATTCACTGCTACAATGCCTGAGAAACTTAAAAATACTGGGTTTTTTTTCTTTGTTGTGCAGTCATAGGCACATTCCCACCTTATGCAGAAAGAACAGAAGCCAGAATGTCCCCTATAAAACTTATTTCAAGCTAATAGAGGAACTCCTTCCAACTTCAATGGACTTTGGCTCCCATCCTGGGAGATTTTATGGGTTGCCCAAAACCACTTATGCAGTCTGTGAGGGAGACAGAAGGAAATCCAGTCCTAATACACCTTAGTTCAATGCCATTTTTCCAGCCACTCTTAAAGTTATGCTGACCTAAATCTGCTGAGAGAGGTGCAAGCTAGCTCAAGAGCACTTCTACTGCCAGGACTGAAGTCACTCCAGATGTCATGCCAGTGTAACAGATGACCAAATCCTGCTGGGCATGTCTGTGGGGTGCAGTGGAGCAGTCCTGCCAGTCAGTCCATTTGATGTAGCACAGTGCCCATCTCAGCTGATCAGCTGAGGTCCAGGATCGCAGTGTTGGGCACAAGCTCTGCCAGGACACCTTGCCGATACAGCTTCCCTGGGAGATGCCTGCTGTGGGACGTAGGCCAGGGCAAGAGGAAGGATTGGGAAATAGTATGTAATCCTCATTTCTGTGAAGGATGCAGAAGATTGAATGGCAGCTGCATGTGGAGGGAGATGAAGCTAATCTAGGATGTTGGAAATGCTACTCTTCACAGTTCCTGGTGGACTGACAGTGCCTGACCCTGGTTTCATTTGTACCACTTTAATGGAATAACTCTTCTTAGAGCTGACAGGAAATGAGATGGGCTCAGGTTCAAGGCATGTGGCAAATGCAAATAATATGAAACAGTATTATTCATATCTGTATTCAATTTATATAATTTTGAACCAGGAAATATTTTTTGTCCCCAAAGTGCTGGGTG
The DNA here is from genome assembly GCA_013397275.1 of Burhinus bistriatus. Taxonomy (NCBI): domain Eukaryota; kingdom Metazoa; phylum Chordata; class Aves; order Charadriiformes; family Burhinidae; genus Burhinus; species Burhinus bistriatus. Next base: position 184,773 of record VYXH01000105.1, on the reverse strand, counting down.
TGCTGGTAATAAGCTGTGGTTGTCTCATTACTGAAGTGAATAGCACCATCTAGGGATCAGGATGGTTTCAAAGTCATCTTTTTAAATTGTGCATGTCAAGAATGGCTTGAATGTCAGATGTACAATGCACATATGCTGTCCATATAGCCATACTTTTTTATATTTATACTATTGCAGGCACACATAGAATATTTTCCTCAGTTTTTATATATATATGCATTATATTTCATGCATATAATATTTCCCTCAGTTTTTACATACACATAAATATAAAAACTGAGGGAAATATTGTATGTGTGCCCACCAGCAGTACGAAGCTTAAATGAAGAGCATATCCATATTAACAAACACAAAGCTCATAGATATATGCTTCACATTTACAGAATTCTTTGGCGGGGTGGTTACCAGCTGGTATTAATGTAGCAACTAGTCTCTCCTATGCTGTAACAGGCTTTTCCAAATATTTGTGCCAAAAATGTAGCAATTTAGTCTATGATGTATGATACATTGCACTGCAGAGAAAATTGGAATTACCACCTATGCTGCTGTAAAATCTCTCCCCATCTTGACTATGCAAAAATGGGGAAGATAAAGATTATAGTATTCATTTTTATTATAGTGAAGCTGGGTGACTTTGGGAGATGTCAGAACTGCTGTTTCAAGAAAAACTTGCATGTACAATAAAGCCATTTCTGTCCTGGCATTTAATGAGAGTGTTTTGACCAGAGCTGGGATAGTAATCTTCTTGATTAAAACCTTTTTGGATTTCTTGATTCAGACCAATATTCTGAAAACTGCCTATTGCTCAGAAGATCAGTAAATAAATAAATTTGGAGACAAAAGCAAATAAAATAGACCAGAATCACAACTGAATAACAAAGCTGGATTTTATAAAATGATCTTTTAAAAGCACAAAACTTACTGTGCCCAATTCAGTTAGTTTCTTTGTTTTAAATTTATATTTTTATCTTTTGTATGCTATTGAGGATACTTGGCCTCCAAGTGGGCTCTGTTCAGGCCTATTATCAAAAGATGGTCCAAATTCTCTGTGCACAGGCAGCACAGAACTGACTTCATTTTGACTGCAATGACCTGCAGAGATAGAAAGGCCTATTACCAAGGCAGGAAGATCTTCAGACACTGTGGCTACAGACTGTGCTATGTTTCACAGAGTTTTGGTGTTTGGACCTTGGTAGATTTAGAGTACTCTCTTCTGCTGTCAGAAACTCCTTAAAGAAATACTACCAATCTGGGTGCATTGGTAGGTCCCAAGTAATCACAATCAGTGAATGCATAGAATAGGTGTGATTTTCCTCGAGCTGTTGTCAGACTAGTTCAGCTTGTCTACTTATGTCCATGAATGTATCAAAGTTTCAGCAGAAACCTAGTGCATGCAGATTAAGCTAACCATTGAAGTGGTACTTATTCTCTGTAAATTTATTTTTTAATTTGAGAAGAACATGTAAACTCCAAATATTTTTTTTCAGTGAACTAGCTGCTTTGCAGATGCACCTAATTTTTGTTGAGCTATTTTCACAAGTAAATATTAAAGTTTGACTGTATTTGTAAAATTATATTCATTAATGCAAATTGCATGCAGTCTTTAGTGTACTTATGTAAACAGTGTTCATATACCATGTTCTTATTATGGATGCATCTGAAACTTAATGCAGGTCATGTTGCTATTTGTTTGAGCGTGGTTTTGGGAGGGAGAAATGATGGCTATCACATTTCAATATGATGCCTTCTGTTATTTTGAGGGTACTGCTCTTGAAGAAATAACGCTGGGTCAGTTTTCCATAAAATTCTCGCTGGCCATGACAGCCTTCTGTTTAAATCAGCAGTACAACCCAAGCTGAGTTAAGATGCCAAATGAAATTTTTCTTTTTGCTTTTTTCTGCACTTTTATTTCAATGAATTGTGATGTAAAAAGTTCTACCATTAAATGTGAACAATCAGTTTTATGGTTTTACATTACTATTAAGGCACTAGTTTACCACTTCAGTACTACTGTACTATGTACTTCATTTCATATTTCTATATTTTTGCATAATGCATAGGAATCACTGATGCAGTAAAAATACTGGCTTTCCAGTCACTCTGCAAATAACAGGAATTTTTCTTGCAAACTTGATTTGATTGAATATTGTTGGTGTTTAATTTTTTTACATCTGCAATGTGTTAGACACTGGCCATTCAAGAACTGTGTTCCCATCCAAACAATACTCTTTAAGTACGGTGCCAGAACTGTCATGAGTTCACTCCTCATTATAGTTGCCTATAATTTCCCTGTGTTGCAGAATCATGGAGCTGGAAGAAATCTTTTCCATTCCTCTGTAAGATGCCTGTGTTCGAGTAACCTCTACCTGTTACTGGGAGATTCGGGACAGAGAAGCTGAGGGGTTTGCTTGAATGCAGGGACTCCATTTCTAAACTGCTCTTAATAACCCCCGTTACTGGAAACTGTACAGCCCTTTCAAGCAGTCTGTTAAAGAAAACTACACAATAATTTTGAAAGAGCTGCTACTGACTTATGCTAAACTTAAAAACAAAGTTGTTTCTAAATACCATGTTTCTTCCTTTTCCTAGGTAATAACCAGAACCTGGCCCTAGTCCTGTAGTGAATTCCCCTTTGATAGAGCTGCACAGTTCCAGGATTTCCAAGGACACAGTTTTTCTAATAAAAGGAAGCAATCCTACTTCATTTTAGTGGAGGTTGGCAGCTTAAATGTTCCCACTGTCTGTCATCTGAATGGTGGCTGGTGCCTTCAGGTGAGTTAATGTTCACCCATTTGCTAAAATAAACTTGTCTAATCTTGGTATCCAGTTTGTCTACTAAGCACTGTCTAGTCTTGGGAAACAAATACAACAAATATGTGTGTGAGAGCAATGTTGCCTCCTGGCATCACTGGCCTCTTACTCACAGGTAAAACATTAATATTCTGAGAATTGCTGAGAAAAAAAAAAATTACCTTCCTTGGATGTTTTGTAAGTGTACAAACCTCCAGTTGCTGATGGAAGCCTGTACAATTGAAGCACAGCTCCTCTAGAATCACACCATTCTGTAGCAGGGTGGCATGACCATCCTAGGAGAGCTTCCCTTCTCTCCTTTGGAGCTAAGCAGGGAACAGATTTCCCCTGCTCTCCTTTCTGGAATGAAGCGTGCCCCAAAATGTGTGTCAGTGCTGCTCTGCAGGTCAGTCTGAGGGGAAACTCTCTTCTCTTAGCTGTCTGTCAGGAGTGGTTTGATATTGGGAGATTAGAGAAGTTGAGGTGTTTGTTTGAATGCAAGAACTACAATTTGAGTATCTTTCTTTGTACAATGCGAGTATTAGAGGGTTGGATACAGTAGAGTTAGAGCTCAGAGTAGTGCAGGGACCTCATCAGAAACATGGAACACGGTATGTTTTATGAGAGGCTGTATAGATAGAGACAGCTGAGGAAGTGTAGGGACGAAGTAAGGACAGAGGTCTCCATTGTCACAAGAGCTATGGAGAAGATGAATGGGAAGATTACACTTCTTACAGTACAGAAATCAGAAAGCGCCTCTGATGCAATAAAATGAGCATGTTTGAAAGAAACCAAGAGGAGGTATTTTTTCATACATTGCATAGTAATAGTTGTGGAATGTTACCAGAGGCTATAGAGGAGACTGGAAATGGATTTAGAAAAATAACTGACAAGTTCAGGGATGAGAGTTTCTATCAGTGACAGGAAGCCTGAGGGTCCGGATACAGCTTCCAGAAATCCCTCAGCTGCTGATTCCTGGAGTGTATAGCAGGGAAATAAACATCCTATACGGAGTTTTCCTTAAGGGAAGAGTAAGTAAAAATTTGCTATTAGTCACTGAAAATTAAAGTTTACAAGGTCAGATAAATCCATAGTCAGACCCCGAGTGTCTTTTCTTGCATTTGCTGCATCTTTTGTATTCCTGCAATGGGCTTGTAGCAGGACAAAGCTTAACTAGCTACATTTCTTTCAGTTTGTTCTGAATTCCCGGTAGTATTACTTAAGATAATGACTGCACACTAACTTAGGTTATCCTGTTAAACACAGTTACAATGGTTTCAAAGGTACTCCATGACATTTGTTAGTTTATATTGCCTCTTCACTTAAAAGCTGACTGACTGTTGGAGAATGGGCAGAGCATTTTGTCAAATGTGGTTGCCACACTCTTGTTCTGCATTATTACACTTTGGAAGGGATTATTGTGCCTTTCCATGCCGGAGTAATGGCTTGGAGCATAGTAGGCATGTCCCATTTGTGTCTCAGGGTTGGTTATTCCTGCAGCAGACGCAAGAGAAATTCAAGGGTTGCTTGCAAAAATAGTACCTTTTCATTGCTTGCACAGGCCCTTTTCTCCATTTCTTATGAGCTTCCTCACTGAAGGAGAGGGCTAACGAGTGATTGTAGTCCTGCTGTTCCTCACTGGCCTGCTAAAGGAGGCTGCCATGAAGCAGAGTAACTCCTCTTGATTCAAATCATGGAGCCCTGGGATGATCTTCGTGCAGAGCGGAACAGGGAGTTAGAGAATGTGTACCTCTAAGCGATGTATTGACTTTGCAGTGACTCCTTCTTAGCAATGGAACACAAAACCCATTATTTAGTCCTAATCAACACAGTCCGACAAACTCAGGAACTGAAACTCTGATTTGGCTGTTAAAAAACTAGACAATTGGTCTCAAAAATTGGTCTAGACCTACTATGATGAGTCAGAATTTTCTGCCTTTTTTGCAGCTCAGGGTGAAAATTGATCATTAACTGATTCCTTCAGTCTTTGATAAATGTGACAGCTGCGATGAGATTCCCTTCCATCATTACATCTTTTCTATAGAAACATGTTAACAGCTGTATTTTCAAAGCATTATGCAGGGATTCAGCCACGTGACTTGTGCTAATAACAGCAGGAAATGCACAGCTAAAGCTCCACTTACTCCTTTAAGAACTTGCCTTTTGCTGTCCCGGGGTTATCTTTTGAAAAATAACACTTATTTTTAAGTGTTCAAATTACTATCTTTAAACTACGGCTGCTTCATCAAGAAAAGGGTAAGCCTGCTCTTTTTGTATGCCTCCGCTTGGACGAGCAATGCCTGTGAAATACCACTTACAGCAATGCCAGTTTTAAAACTTGCATCCATGCATTAACTAGATGTTCTTGGGTGAATGTGTCTTATTATAGTTACTAACAGTCCACAGAAAATAGATAATTGGGAAATGAAAATGAAAGATTGCTTCTTTGTGTAAGCAAAATAGGAAAGGTGGCTTTACAGACACATTTACAAAACATGCAAAGAGAGGAGAGGAGTGGCTGTGAAAGAGCCTCATACAGTTAATGTTTTTTACTGGTTAGGAATTGTAAATCATTGTCGTGGTTTAGCCCCAGCCAGCAGCTAGAACCATGCAGCTGCTCACTCACTCCCCCCAATCTGGATGGGGGAGAGAATCAGAAAAGTAAGTGAGAAAAAACTCATGTGTTGAGATAAAGACAGTTTAATATCTAGAGCAAAAGCCGCACATGCAAGCAAAGCAAACCAAGGAATTCATTCACTGCTTCCCATCAGCAGGCAGGTGTTCAGCCATCTCCAGGAAAGCAGGGCTCCATCACATGTAATGTCCCCCCATTCCTCCTTCTTCCCCCAGCTTTATATGCTGAGCACAATGTCACATGGCATGGATGTTCTTTGGTCAGTTGGGGGCAGCTGTACCAATTGTGTCTCCTCCCAGCTTCTTGTGCACCCCCAAGCCTACTCGCTGGCAGGGCAGTGTGAGGAGCAGAAAAGGCTTTGACTGCTTAGCAACAGCTGAAACATCAGTGTGCTATCACACTACTCCAAATCCAAAACATAGCACTACACCAGCTGCTAGCAAAAAACGTTAACTCCATCCCAGCTGAAACTATAACAATCGTTTGGAAACTTCCTTGACCAGAACCTGTTGGTGGACACGTGCCTTGTACAGTGAAGCTTTAGCTGTGGAAAGGTAGAGGGGAAGACATGCAGGAGGGAAGAGTGAGGAAGAGAGTGTTAGGTTTGTTCAGCAGGACTACTCAGAGTAAAGATATAAATGGTTTTAGGAGGCTGGGCCAAAGTTTGTCTCACCCAATAATTTATCTCTGGCACAGCCAGCAGCTGAAGTCTGTAAGATAATGTGAAAACATGCCAGTGATGCACTATTCAGACTATCATTGAATAGTCTCCCAGCCTCCAGCAGTTTCAAGTTCAGGGTCTTCCTGAACCAGAGACGATATTTCTGTTTTTTTCAATCCATATTAGATTGCTTTTCTGTTGATATACTCAGTTAGTTTTGAAGTCCTGTAAGCTTTATGGTGTTTGCAGTGTGCTGTAGCAGGGATTTCCATACTTGAGAGTGTTCAAGGAGGGAAGCCTGGTTTGTTCGGTTTTGAGTTTGCCTTTTGCTAATTTAATCTGATTACTTCAAGGTACTGAGAGGTGGTAGTGACTCTAAGTTCTTAATCATATATGTCAATTTAGTTAGGATTGTTTTCTGCCATGTGTGTGACTTCATGTTTCGCTACATATAATTTAATTTCCTAACTGTTTTCATACTTTTCAGTCTTGGAAGGTCCTTTTGCAACATTTGGTCTTTACCTTTAATATCCCAGATAGCTTTGTATCATTGCCAGATTTCACCATTATTCACTTCGTTTCCAAATCACTTATGTGAGTATGCTGAACAGTGTGCACCCAAGGTTGACAGCACACTGTATCCTGAAAAGAACCAGGCAGTGGAAAGAAATGGACGCCAAATTGCCATTGCAATCAAGAATGGTGGGTGCAAATCAGGATAGTTAAAGCAACATAGAGCCTGGGGACCTTGTAGGTGCCAGCAACTCTAATGGCTGGACAGAGATGGCCATAGGAATGGCTCAACAGAGTGACTTTGTGGCCTTGCACCTCTCTTCCAAACCAGTGGCAAATGCCAAGCACATCCCTTGTCCCAAGTACCTTAAGACAGCAGTTCCCAACCTAGAGGCTGCAACCTTAATGATGTCGTGGGTGTTTTGAGGTGTTGGTGGTGATGTTGAAAGACCCTTTTTTGCTTCATTGTCTGCTTTCAAGGTAGGAATTGTAGCTTTTCTTTTGCTTGGAGCATTGCCGTTACTCCTAGGTAGGTGACAGGTATGTTAGGGCAGTACCACTCCTCTCTTATCCAGACATGAGAGCGCTGCCTGTGGTGGTGGGCACCATCTGAGTTAGCTGTATCATTTCTCCCTTGTTCAGAGCTGCTGCTTGACAACTTTCTCCCCTATATCCCCACCCATCCAGAACATCTCTTTACAATGTGTGCAGCAAATTAGGAACTGAGAGGTGAGCAGGTATGAAACCCCAGGATGGTGAATCTCTCTGAACAATCCGTGTTCATTTGTCATGTGTGGACGTTGTAGTAAAAACAAGGACAATGAGATTTATTACCAGAAGTAATAGAAACTTCAGAAGCACAACCCAAAATTGTTTCTAATATACTTCCAGATTAGATACAATCAGAACTGGAATGCAGCCTGTGTCAATATGTCATTTTATGAATAAGAAAAAAATCTTGAATACAAATGTTGCTGATGGATCGACTGTTACCATGAACAACTAGACTTTAGAAGCAGATTATTTGGACCTCAAGCAATTTATGGGTTTTGTGCTTACTGAAATCTTCATCTTAATGCTAGTGACAGAAGATAGATGTTCATACACAGCAGCTTTTTTCCCTAAATTCCCTTTCACACTGTTTGACTGAATAAATCAAAATGTATTCTCCTCTAACCTTCAAATACAGGACGCTATTGTATAACAAATTTTGCTCTCTGGTCAGAGTAGGAGAAAGTCATGTCCTTTTCCAGGGCAGCAGGGGAATAGCTAACCAATGCATGTGTCCAGAGCTGTCAATCTTCCACTTACAGTATGTTGTTGTCTTCTGGGAGGTCTCCAAACCACATCAGGTTGGATAACTTGTGGAATAGGACCTGAATATAACATCAAAAAATGTTCTGAAGACAAATACTTAGGTTCTGTTTTTCTTTTGATTGAAACACAGTGTGCCTACAGATACCTAAATAAAGATGCCTTTCTTTGTACCTGTCTCTATCTTCCTTGCTCAAAAATGATAGTGTTCTTATGGATAAAGTGTTAGTCTACGTTTTTGTCAATTTTACTTGAAGTTATGAACTTGCCTGAAATACAGAGCTATAAATACTTCTCTTCTCTGGGTTATTGACAAAATATGTCACAGAAATATGAGTCCCTGCTCCCAAATTTAGCAATAGTGGCTTGTTACTAATTTCAGAGATCAGCAGTAGAATCTGCAGGGGACTATTGCACAAACATCCTGCAAAATCAGTATGCCTTACATAAATTTGCCAAATCCAAATAAACAGAAATATACCTTTTGCCTTTTTTATGGCCACGTTTGTATGTATCTGCTTATATTGCAGCTATTTGAACATTTATATTGTAATTATGCATGTATAATAATGAATGTTAATCATCTGTGTCACAGATTAAAGCCTTTCAACAATGCTAGTCAACCTTTTTACTCTGCAGCTGCAGTCAGAGGTTGCAGCTGATGGGAGAATTTGGTTTGTGTCAGTTACCACTGAAACCTCCCTGTGACTTTGTGTCTTATTGCATCATGTTCTTGAACTGTATTGGAGAAAACAGTGAGGTTACTCATTAGTAAGGATTTTTCAAGGTATTGAAATATAGTTCAGAGACTAGTATTTGAGTCTCCATGATAATCACAGGGTGTTTATGTGTGCGATCTAAAGTTCTTTTGCAGTAAGGATTTAAGTTAACAGAAGAAGGGGATATGTGAAATCAGCTGTACAGCAGAATGAGAAATCAAACATATGGCCCGTCGTTGAAGAAGCTTGTAAACAGCATGACTATGATTACTTGAAGGAATGACAATTAGTGTCCAGCAAAAAGGAGCTGGTGTATTAAGAGTAGCTTTGTTGTTAAGCTAGAGAGATCACAAATTAATCATGCTGTGTTCATTAATTTTCCAGTTTCCCCTTATAGGGAAATACTCAGTTTTTGAAGTTAAAACAAGATATGAAAGTGATTGAGGGATACAAGTTTCTGGCAGGGAAAAGAGTCTTTTTCAGTGTGTATAGTAATAGGATGGTTCTCTGTTGTAGGCACTCTTTAAATGTGACCAGGTAGCCTGCCTCACTGCTGCCTCGCATTTCTCCTATCTTCTTGTGAAAGGTACAGTAGTTGGCAAAATTACTTTCAGAAAAGTGTTTGGTGTAGTTATTACTTCTAGTGCTTAGCAGTAGCTGGAAAGCAGGGCAGATGGACAAAGGCTTTTGGGCCCTGGACTGTTTCACGGTTGTGCTGTTTGAACTATGGTACTAAGAAGAAGTACTTGCAGGAGGGGGTGATATTTACAGCAAGTGACATTTCATTTGAAATATCTTTTTTTCTCAGTTTTCATTTGTAGGTTCTTGTTGCTTGGCTGCCATCCCATTGTAAATTTGCCTTTCCCACCTTCTGACTCAGGACAATGCCAAATGTTCCGGTGATTTCCTGCAAAGCTTCTGGTTCCTGCTTTGCTCTCTTTAACTAGGAACATCATCTAGAACTTTCTGGCAGGATAGGTGGAGGAAAGAGGCTGCTGCTGTGGAAGCAAGAGTGCCACTGTGAAGGACAGAGATCTAAGACTTTGCAACGGAGTGCAAATTTAACTGTTTCTCTGCTTTCTCCTGATTGAAGCGAGGTGAGGAGAGGGAACAGTTCAAACAATTTGTTCATACGTCCTTTGTGTTGATGTCTGATGGAGTAGCACAGATATGCTGGTGGCCATTTGAGGGGAAAAAAATGGTAGCTTCATCTCCTTTTGTGCCTTATTGGAAATGTGACTATTTGAAAGAACCTCTTGAGAAACATCATTTTTGTGAGAGACCCAGAAAAGCAACAGTCAGATAATCCTATTTCAGACAAGACAAACAATACATTGCAAGATACCCCAACAGGATTCATATTGTATTAGTTATTCCTTAGTTAGGATTTAGAATTTATAAGGAGCTGTGTCCTTTATTCTTAGCATGGGAAAAAAGCCAAATCTCCCTCAAATTACAAAGTTCTTTTTGTTTTCCAGGGTTTCAAGCAGCACTACAGCATTTAATATTTTCACATGGAGGTGTCTAGGATGGAGGTGGATGTCAGAATATCCTTTCCCGCTCCTTTAGAGGTTTCTTAGTAAAACCAGAGTCTTGGTGACTTGGTCCGTAACTTTTTTCTTTTTTTTTTTTAAACTTTGGGGAGAGAATCTCAACTGTGAGAGGTCCCTTCCATTCTCTATGAGACTCATCAGTGATGTGATGTGATGATATAAAGCCCTGGTGCTACCACACAGTGTGCCGCACTGCTTCAGCATGTGTGAGTGAACTTGTGCCAACATAGTGCAAAATTGTCATGTTTTCCAATAATGAATTGCTACTGGAAACAGCATTCTCATTAGTAGGTAGGGAGCCCTTTCCGGTGGAAGAGGAGGAAAGGAGTCTTCTTGTTGCTTCCTTATGGGAGAACAAGTTCTTTGCTCCTCACTGGATGGCTCGTGCCAGTTACGAATCATGAGACTGGCAGTCTGAATCCTTTCATGAGGAACCTCTTACAATTTTCTGCCAGGACAGAAGGTACACTGTAGTAATAGGCTGCCAGTAGATCCCAACTGATCAGTACTTCACACTGAGCATGGCCTTTGTAATTGTAATGCATCACACTTTTATCTTTGGCACAACATGCTTCACTGACAACACTTTGAATATTGCAGCTGATCCTCACAAAAACAGGAGTTAAACCAGGATATTCTGTGAGATCAAGAAACTTATTTCCAAGAAAAGCTGCTGAGCTAGTACCCCGGGGGGGATTATTGAGTGAGAAACTGTTGATGAAGTTAGACAGTGGGTTGGTTTTTTCCTTTTTTTTACTGGAGGTGGAATTCCTCTAATTGTCTCTTTAACTCCTGCAGTTGACTCAGTTTACTTTTTCATCCACTCAGTGGATGGGGAGATGGTACAAGAAGACAGTTTTGCTCATTTGTTACACCTTCTCTGCCCCTTGCTATAGCAGAGCTGTGAGAAGATAGCAGACCTGAGTTGCTTTCTTTGAGTGGCGATGTTACATATCAGTCCAGGCATAGCTTCTCTAGGCTGTTGCTCTTTGCTGATCCTCCTACCATGTTTTTGACTGTTGTATTAAATTGTTAATATTTTTATGAAATTGTTTTATATATCATTCTCCTGTGGCTATGGATTCATCTGCTTTCTAAGGGAGGTTTAGATTGGATACTAGGAAAAATTTCTTCACCGAAAGGGTTATCAAACATTGGAACAGGCTGCCCAGGGAAGTGGTGCAACCACCATCCCTGGAGGTATTTAAAAGATGGGTGGATGTGGTGCTGAGGGACATGGTTTAGTGGTGGTTTTGGCAGTATTAGGTTTATGGTTGGACTTGATGATCTTAAAGGTCCCTTCCAACCTAAGTGATTCTATGATTCTATTAAACCCCATCAACTCTGTTCCTATACAGGCTCCATCTGACAGAACGTAGCCCTTTGAGAAGATGCTTTCAATTAAACTCCTGGTTTTGTGCCTGGTAAAGCAGTTTGCTGTGAGATTCAGGGAGAGGTTGAACAGAAGATGGGGAGATTTATTGACATCTCTAATCTCTCCCATGATGTTCTGTGCAACATGACTCTGCCAGAGTAGAGGACTGAGAAAGTGCCAAGCCATCATCTAGGCAATAGGTACCAGATGTCTTTTCAGACCCAGCCAGTATGGTAGTGCCCCACCCATCAGAGTATCTCCATGTCTTTGAATCCATACAAGATCATGCAAAATACAGCCCTGTGTAATCCTCAGGTACATGTGGGACCACGCTTTTGTTGGAAGGCTTGGCGTCTGGACACCTTCTGCAATATTTTTGCTATACATCTAAATATACATATATGTATTTCAAAGTACTTAGGCAGCTGGGCTGATATTCTTATATACTTCAGGAGAGAAAATATGCCAAAGAATACAGCTAAATTGTTTCCTACCATCACCCCTGTTTTCCTCATTTGCTCAGGGTAGCACACTGTAAGAGTTCCCTTCTTCATGAGGAGAATTAGCCAGTTTTGGGAGATGAAGAACATTATATTGGAATATATCCCTAAAGACAGTAACAACCTAACAAGCTATAAGTTGAAATAATGGGAAAGTGTTGTACTACTATTTGCAGTGGAGACAATTTCACTGTCTGTCATATTTTCTTGACATCATTTTTTTCAGCCATCTTAAAAAAGAAAAGAAAAAAGTATAATCTAAAGTATGGATGGAATTGGAGCATGGATACAGATTCAAGAATGGCACACTGCAGGATCATTTTAGAAAATTATTATTCCCTGTTGCAGTCTGAGGATGGGGGAGAGTGGAATCAAATTTCCATTGCATTGCCTTTTCTAAGATAATTGATCAACGTGGTTTCCCATGAGAACATCCAGCCTGTTAGTAGCCAGGCATTGAGAGGCTGTTATAATAATAGGTGTGCTTTCAGGAATTGATCCTAAGGCAGTCCCAATCCTGCTCAGTAATTATACCTCCAATAACATCTTAAGGAAGGTAGTATTAGGTATACTTCCAAGAATCAATCATGTTCCTCAGAAGGATTACAGCACTAATGAATGACATACCAGAAGGGAAAATCTCTTTCGATATTGTATGTAGCTTTAGAATTTACTAGCTTGGGTTTGTGTTATTTTGGGACCTCATCTGTAATGTCAGTGGTTACCTCTGCACTGATGCTCATGGGAGGTGCTTTTAGTTGGCTTTTTTTTTTTTTTCTTTTTTTTGTATTATGAAGAATGTAGCTGAAGACAGCCTCTTGATGGGGAGAGTGCTGTGCAGTTCTGCTCTTCACCAGTTTTCATTCCTAATTGTGCACAAATGTTGGAGATACCAAGCTCTTACACATTGCTTTTCATCAGCTCTTAAAACACTTAACCAAGAAGATGAATATCCCATTGTTGTACAGAGACATGAAACTGGCACTCCAGCAACTTGCTTAAGGTGTTTTAGCAGTACTTGCAAAGCTGGACGTAGAGCTCTGGCTCTGTCCTGGTGCCCTGTGCAAAGGATGACTTAAGACAGAAGTGGGATTCTGTGACTGTGGTCACAAGTGTCTAAGGGGAATAAAAATCCCTTTGTGCAAACAACAGAAATTTTAAAGGTGACTTATGGATGAACCTAACTTTTTGAGGCTTAGAGTTATTCCCTCTGCTCAAAGAAGAGATCTGTTAATTGTTAGTATGTGGGATTTGGCCAGCAGACTTCCCAGCTGAGGAATGAAGTTGATAGTAGGGCAAAGCACGCCCGAGAGTGTTCAGTCCAAGGGAAATGGCTGTAGCAGAGATGTGACTTACTGCATTGCAATTCTTTCTCTTTCTGGGCCCTGCTTTATTTTTCCAAATCTGACTTTTCTGGTCTGCCTTTCTCTCTTATGTGGTTTGCCTTGCTACTCTGGGTTACTAGGCACCTATGTTTAAATCCATCAGGAAATATTTTGAATACACCTTGCACTTTGCCATCTTTCCAAAGAAACTACACCAATTAATCTTTGCCACAAAGGCCATTCATATGAATTACATGCTATCACTAACTTGAGTTTTGACAGAAACACTTGTCGGAGTATTTCTGCAAAGGCCCTAAAATTGCCAATTTCTCTACTTTCATCAACTAGAGCAGATTACTATTTTCAGCATTGAAAGCAATGTAGGAATAAGCTGGTACTTCCTCCATCTAGAAAAGCAAATTTGACGGTTGTTATGTTATTCATGTAATGTATTAATGCTCTAAGTGCTGTACAGTCCTCTCCCTTTCAGGTCTTCAGTAGCCAAAATAGGTGTCTGAAAATGTCATGGATGTGTTTTTCCAGAAGATTTCAAAAATTTTGTCTATTTTGTCCATTTTTTAGTTAAAATTTAATGTCTTGAATGAATCGTGCACAGCATGACAGCTCTGACAGTTCCATTCACACCATGTAGCCATAGATTTTTCTTTCTCTGGACCCTTTCCTTTTACCACACCACCTTTGCCCATAAGTACTCTTCCCTTTGGAGAAGTTGATGGCCACCACTGTAGTTGCTTGTAGTTCTCTGAACTGCATTTAAGCATCAGTCATTTCAAAGGTCCAGTACTAATGCTGTCTGTACTAATTGTCATGTTCTCATCTTGAAAGACTGCAGCAGAACTACTGTTATAAGCAGTCACAGCAAAACTAGAAGTGTGACTGTCTGCTTGCTTGAGGCAAGATCTGTTCTCACTAGGTTCAGAAAAAGGCACTCTAAAACCAGCAAAAATACCATTGATTTTGATGCCAACTATTTAGCTTCTGTCTGGCAATCTTTGCTTCCTGCTTTGAAAGGAGATGTCTGCTTTTCACTCCACTGTGTTAGTGTTGCAGAGAGTCATGCAGTCAACTCAACCTTTTCCTAGACTGTTTATTTCTAGCTTCATATAGTTTGGGTAGGAAAGTTCCCAGAGAGTTTGCCTGTTTGATACGACAGAAGTTGAGCTGGGAGTCAAAGTGCAAACATAAACTTCAGTCCTCACTATAGAAAAGACAATAGTTATAACTACTACATCATGTTGGCATGACAACGGTAATTTTTTATTGTAGGTAGGTTGGTGTAACTATAGACTTTTTATTAGATTTGTGCTCCTCTGACCAGAGAATATTTTTTTTTAAATTGTTTTTCAATGAATTTCCTGTTGTTAACCATCTGATTTATTAAATAAAAGATTTTCTGGCAGCCACATCCTATTCATCCAGGGAACCAATTTTCAGCATATTCTAGAGCAAGGTTTCATAAAGGGCCAAGTCCTATACATGTACAGGTGTATAGGTAAATTCGTGACTTTTCCAAAAATTGAAGTGGAGGGTTAAGACATAGACATAACTGTTCACCTTTTCCGTGAGACGATCTGTTGTTTTTAAAGCAGTGGGTGTATAAAGGGGTCCATTCTGTTAGCGTGTCTCAATGGATTTTCTTGGGGCAGGCTCAGAAGGAGCAGAAATAGGAAAAGGCAAGGAAGGCCAAGTGGCACAAAAACTAAAATGTGCAGACAATGTAGCCTCCTAGAAACTGAACAGACACCAGCAGGGCAGCCTGCTTTCAAATTCAGTTTGACAGACTGAATTGAGCAATTTTTCTGCTGAGGCTCTTTTCTTGGTACTCAGAAAAAATGGCTAGTCATTTCCAGGTTATGATTTACTGGGAATAGAGAAGTAAACTGATCTGCAGAGCTTCTACTTCAATATCAGCAGCAGAGTGCTAAATAGTCTCAGGCTGAGTTTTCTGTAGACTGGAATGACATGAGCAGGACTGAATTCTGAAGCAACAGAAATCTGGTATGGAAATATAAACACTTTAATTCCAGAAGCTCAGGGAAGGATAGTGCAGGGAAATTTTCCTGCTCACTCGCTTGTGATCTGGATGTCCCAATATCCTCTAATATGTGCTTAATGTATATATTGCAGTTTGTGCTGTCGTGTTACCCTTGTGTGTTGGAAGTAAATGTCATTATCTGAACTCTCAAACTTTTTGCTCTTCTGAACTACCCACGTGTTGCTGGTTTTAAAGGTACTTGGTAGAGGGTTCACTGGATTTGTGAATGAGAGTAGTTTCTAAATCTAAATGAGAAAATAGGATATAAGAAAAGAATAAATTAACTTGGCTTGTTTAAGACTAAGGGGAAACCTAACAGAAACATGAGTAAGATTGTTTTCAGTGTTCATTGGATGTAGAAAGGAGTTAAAGAAATTGGAAGAAAAGCAGTTTTTAATGGTAAATCTGTTTAAGCAGTGGTATGTAATGGGGACTCAAAATCACTAGATGTTGCTAAGGTCAGATTAGGCACATTGTTCAGGGATGATGTAAGATGGCTGAACTTCTGTTGGAGCACAAGAGGCAGGATATGATGCCCTTTCAACGAAATTTTCTCATTTCCTGGTTTGCGTGACTTTCTGTTGGAAGGTCATGAATGGGTTTAATATTCTGGCACATAAACAGAGAGGAAAAAGTGTGGAAGCTGAACTGATACATCCTCTGAAGAGATGGAGAATTTCTAGAGCCACAAATATTTAAGGACAGCAGCTAAGAGAAACAGGAGGGGAAAGCCCTGTTGTTGAAGGAGTTTTTCTACTGTAGGAAGTTAGGGAGCAAACACTTAATCAAAGATAAACTTCAATGAAGTGGCAATTCTGATGCACTCTTTTTTATTTATCTTCCTCTGCTTTCTATTCATTTTTATTTAAACATGTATAGACACGTTTGAAATTGCCTCCTGTAATTTATTTCAGTCAAACTCCCTAAAAACTGTTGGGCTGCACTGAATGCTTGTTTTAATCTCCATCCTTTATCCATAATGATTTTACTTCATACAAGGAAACCCCATCTCTTTGCTCAGCTGCAGCAAAGACCTTTTCTGGTCTGGTGATGAAGCTGTAATGCCACGGTCCACACTTGACCTGGGAAGTTAGCAGCAGTAAGTACGGACCACCTCTGCTCTCTTACAGTCCTTTCTTCAAAATGAAAGCCTGCTTTAAGGGCTCTGCTGAGAGTCAGACCTCCTCTTGCTATCTCATAGGAAAGAGCTGTCAGGTATACAATTCATCTGGCAGTCAAACTCCTGAAAGGTCTGGCTGTCTCATGAAGCATGGCTGTAAAAATCTATATTCAAATAAGGAGAAAGAAGAGCTGAGCTTGTTTAACATAGAGGGACTCTTAAAGAAAAGAGATTTCCCACTCTGTCTGTGGTAGGCAGTTTCGGTTTGAAGTGGATGGGAGCCTGTGAAGAGGTAGGTGAGGGATGACTTGGAACTGGCCTCTGTGATGAGGAAACAGTAGTAGGGAAGGGAGTGATGTGTTAAAAGCCCAAGGCTCATTAGGGGCAAAACGTGACCCTGACCAGTGGGAGGACTAATTGCTCCCTGTACCTTGTGGCAATCAGTCGTAGACTTACTTTCTGTCCTTGCTCTATGATCTAACTTCTGAGCACACGAAACACTAAGAAAGAAGATTCAAATTATGCATGCAAACTATGAGCATGCCAAGAGCTATCTGCATGCAGAAAATGTATGCTCAGGAAAGCTTGTCTGTACTTGTACAAACAGATGTGGGGTTTTGTCTCATCTGTGAGGATCAAGCAAGTGAGCTGCAAGCAGGTAGTTGTAAATGAAAGAGAGCAGGAGTTAGGCATCATCCAGCCTCACACCTGAGGTCTCTTGCTGGAGCTGCAAGAGAACTCTTTTAATTTGCGCCTGTGTTGATGTTATGGACCATAAAGGGCAATGTTGTTCTTCTATACTATATCAATATATTACTCTGTTTGAGACCACATTTTATTTCCTCATCAATGCTGAAGATCAAGCCCTATCTATGAAGTGTTTTGCTTCTTGAGAGTTGTGCAGCTGTTTTGTGAGCTGGTCTGTAAAAAAATATCATTATCTGGAGAGAGAAAGAGAGAGGGAGACAGCTACATCCGGTCGTTCTGAAACGGGAGCCCTATACCAATAAGGTGAAAAAAGTTTACTACTGTAAGTGTTGTGCAAAGTTAATGATTTGTGTAGTTTGTTCTAAGTAAACAGGAGCCCCCCCAAGGAAGTAGTGGTGTACTTGAATAGTCCTAAGCATATACTCTTTACTAAGTAATTGTTCTGTAACAAAACAAACAAACAAAAACTTGCTGTAGCTTTGCAGTGATGAGCTTAACGCTTACTCATTAGACCTCTTTCCCTTCCCCTTGTGTGTGTACACATACATTCTTTCATCCATATGCTCTTTAAAGGTGTCATTTCTTCTCTGAAGTTTGCTGCAGCAATATTTTTCTTTTCTGCTCCTTGGAATGTGTATGTATGGAGGAAGGCAAGTTAATAGTTGGAAACTATAAAATTCACACCTGAATAATTGTATATGAGTATTCAAGTTGCACTGTGAGGAAGTCCTTGGGGAAGAAAAAATGTTCCTGCCGACTCTGAGTCAGTTCCTGTTAGTATGTTCAGCAACTTTAGTGTCAGGTTAACTATTGATACTGTCCGAATGAACATCATCCTTTATTTTCCCCCAAACTCCGTAAATGGTGACTCACAATCACAATAAACTGGCTGTGCCAAAAAAAAATTAGCTGTATTTATGTTTTTCTACACAGTCTAATAACCTCAGTTACTAAGTTGGACAGCTGTCAAAAACACCCTAAGTCTTTCAAACTACAAAAGTCATTAAGATTCTGTGAAAAGGCTGATAAAATGTTTTCTGAGATTTTTAAGCGTTAACATCTATAAAGATTCCACAGAAAACATGGGATGAAAACAGACTTCCAATTTTTCTGAGATTTTTCTTGACAAAATGATTTTTCTGATACAGATATTTCAGCATTTGGCCTGGTAAAGTGGGGAAAATATTTACCACTGTGCCATATGCAGACGTTAAAACTTTGTGCTAGATGCTTCAGGGTCTGAGCTGTACAAGAAGCTATGGGTGGCTCAGACAACAAAGGCTGACTGTCACAGTTCTTCTTCAGCCTCCTGCTAAAGGAGGTAGAGCAGGCACAGAGAGGGAGAAGGAAACCCTCTCCATTGCTGGGGCAAAGGCAGGACTTAACCCAGCTCAGAGAGACCAGTGTCATTGCTGAACAATAAAACTGCAGGACAGGTATACACAACCTGATGTGTGATTATTACACCTGCTTTATTGTCCTCTCCTCCCTGGATGAGGTGTGTGCAGTGGAGGCCTGTAGTCTGCAATTCTTGGATTAAAAGAGGAGTATCTGGCTGGTCTACAGGAAGATGGAGAAGTAATTGTAGACAATAAGCAATAGAAATAAATATGTAAGCAGGGGTTACTGTCTGTTCTTCAGCTGAAGTTCAGGACAGTGACAACGAAGCTGTACTTTAGTTTGCCCTGGAAGTAAGGATAAATTGTATACATTCCAGCTGTAGCTAAAAGGGATTTTTTTCCTGGGAATCTTCTGCTCCATTCCTACAAGTACTTGCCTACATGTCTCTTTGCAATGGAAGCTCATCTGTTGACATGGATTGGACCTGTTACATGTTTAAGATGGAAGTGTATGTGCACATGTGTGCAGGATTGGATTCTGTATGGGTGAGTGACATTTGTAAACTTCTTGGATGTACTTCCTAGGGCAGTGTAATAAACCTTATTTTACCCACACCATTCCTTTTGTAATTTCAATACATAACTAGTTTCTTGGAGAATAAAAAGGTAAGGAAATGTAAGAAAGCATTTTAAACAATTTTCATAGTTTAAGAAATTGCCAACTATTTATAAAGTGCAAATGCAGCAAGAATTACCTTCTTCTCTGATTATATGAATTTTTAATTAACTTAATCAATGAAATTCATATCCCAATTTATCTTGGGAAGAAAGACAATCCATCAATTTTATCTTAAAAAAAAAACCAAAACACCCACACCACAATTACATGAATGCCAGTGTAACCATCTTTTAGGTAGAGAATCTATTCTAACTTCTGTCTAATGAGTCTGTTTCCCCATGGATCTACCAGAGCTCACACCTACTCCCACAAAGGCGACTTCACATGACAATGCTCCCTATAAGGCCTGATCCCTCACCTTTCTTACAGTGATGACAGTGGAGTTCTTTCTGATCACTCTCTTTTCTTCTATCTCCAGGTCTTTTTGAATTGTGTTACACTCTACCCTTCTTATGTTGGTATTATTTTTTTGAATACAAATACAATCGAACTCGGGCTAGTTATCAAGAAGTACCAGGTACAAAAGTCTGAAAGGTTACCAGTTTTGATTTTAGCTTCCATCCACAAGTCTTTGGAAGAGTTTTGGTTGCTGGGCTTTAATAAGCATTTAAAAAAGAAAATGTCTAAAATGGGAGCTACAAGTAGGTGGTCATACTACTGGAAAGAACATCCTGTCTCAAAACTGCTAGAGAATCAGATGTCCTCAAATTGGTATCACAATGACTCAACTGCTCTGCATAGTCTCACCAGGTGGGTGATGCATAGGACTGTGTGCCACAGCAAAGCAGAGATTTCCTCTGACAGGGATTTTTGAGCTGTATGCCCTGGCAAACAAGCACTTGTCCACCAAACAGGAAGCGTGAGAAGGAATTTGTGCTCCAAGCAGTATGTTGCGTTCTGGCACCTCTACAGCTCTTCCTACACAAATCTTCTGGCAAAGCCACAAACCTAGCTGACAACTGGAAATTTACAATTAGCTGAATGCACGATTTATAATAACAATCATCCTCTTTCATACTATTTTATGAATGAGTGATTTTATGGAATGAAATTTGATACTAGGATATGTGCTTCTAATTGACCTTTTCAGCTGTCTCAGCATTAGATTGCAAAATCCAGTAGTGAGATGAACAATGTTGTTAAAATACGTAACAGTGCAGAGGAGAGGAAAGTATGCTAGTGACAAGCTGGACAGAGAGCCTGCTTTACCTTGTGAACATGTCCAAACAGTTTTTACAGCTTCTTTAATAAACAAGCTACATCACCCACAGCTTGGAGAAAGGGCCGCAAGCTCTGCAGTAGACCATTAATATGTTAATATTGAAAGCAATAATTGTAAACAATTTGCAGTACAACTTCGATGTTAGCTAGTTTGCAACTAGTCTATGCAAAGCTTCTGGGTACCAGCAATGACAATGCACCAGCAGGCCCATCTGTGATGTTGTTGTGCCTGTCCAAGACTGTGGTTCTTCCTATGATTTATACCCACGTTTGCCTGGCTCTTGACTTCCTACCAGAAACCTTTCAGGCTTCTACTTCCCCTGCTTGCCTCATTCCCTCCAACTGGTTCCAATCATAACTAACCCAGCTCTGTTTAGTAGTCTGCTGCTGGCAAAATTAAAT
Source organism: Burhinus bistriatus (assembly GCA_013397275.1). Lineage (NCBI taxonomy): Eukaryota > Metazoa > Chordata > Aves > Charadriiformes > Burhinidae > Burhinus > Burhinus bistriatus. The sequence continues at coordinate 163,862 of VYXH01000105.1, read as the reverse complement.
GGAGACTGCATGAACGTGCTGCCCATGTTTTCAGGGAATCTGATGGCTTTTCTGGTTCATTTTGGAAGACATGGCTGCCCCCTTTTTTTGCTTGATTCTACAGTTCAGCCTAATTTTGCCAATATTTGATACGCAGTTTCTCCAGGTCCCAAGATTTCTCTGTAATATCAGGACTGGGTCTACAAATCAACCCCCTGTTAATTGTAGGTTCCTGCTGCTGTAACAGCAGACCTAACTTGTAGATGATGCATCTCACTGCCACAGTCCCTGTCAAAGCTCAGTTAGTGTTTTTGCACTAAGGAGCGAATCTGCTGTTTCTTGCTAGAGTGTATATATGTTATCTGGTTGGTCACTAGTTCACACGTTCTGCAAGTCCTTCTGGGTGTATTTAGTCACTACAGCAAAACATGATACAGTGGCTTGTGCTGCCTAAGGGGGCAATCCCAATCCTCCCTTCTCCCTTGTGTGTTTGTAGCCACAAGTTCAAACAAGTTCTGTTGCTGCTTTGACTGCACTATGGAATGACTCACCTTGCTGGTCCTGCAGAAGCTATTCATCACTCTTTTTGACTGCCTGATTAGCATGTTGGCTTTGCTCACCTGAAGTCACATGAAATGTGAATCGCAGAATGAGAGGAGTTTAGTGTCCTTCAGGAGAGTAGGTGCATCCTACACATTAGAGCAGGGATGTCAACCTTCCCTGGTCTCCTGCATCTCTAGAAACATACAGAAGGGAGACCTCACCGAGTCTTCCCTCAGAGGTACTTAGGAGGGAAGGCAGTGAAAGCCAGGGCCCAGCCCTTCACATGTCCCTTATTCCATTGCTTTGTATAACCTGTACAGCATCTTTTAGCCTGCACAGCTTCTTCAAAGAATCTTTGCTTTTGATTCATTCATAGATGATCCTGAATAAAACTGCTTACTGTGGTGGTGTTGTTGGATCCAAGAGAAGAAGCACAAGTGGATACACTGTATTGCACAGTTGGAGGTAAGCCCTTCAGCACTTTGATCTTTCCTGTGGAAACTTTGATCTTTTTTACAGGAATCCCTTCATTTTATCTTTAATTCTTCATTCCACCCTTTGGACTCTTCTTCACAGAATTTATTTTTACAACCTTTTCTACATGGATTTGCTGAGAGATGGTTATTTCATTCTGAGAGTAATATAGAGTAGATAAAATTTCTTCCTTGTAGCTGCACCAATCACAGTGCTTTAGTTAAGAGTCTGATGGTGTTCTCATTATAAACCTCTGGTTTCAAGGATTTATATAATGTCCTGAAAAGACTTGGCTTAAAAGTAGTCATTTGGAAGAAATGTATGTATGTACATAACTTTCTAAAATCAGTGGTGTGTTTTGCAAGTCTGTGGGATGCAAAAAAAGTATCAGCTTTTCATATGCCTTTTTATTTGTTCCTAATAACTCTAAACTTTTAGAAATGTTTATATTAAAGACCCAACTACGTAGTCATCTTGTTGCAAATGTTGAAAAACATAATCTTGTTTAACAAATAACCTTTCTGACTTTAGTTTAGTACTCCTTTCCCAACTGTAAGTAGTACCATAGAGATCTCTGTCCCCAAAGGCACATCCACATTTATTCTTTGTTTACAATGTTTCCTTTGTTTTGACCTGTCTTCCAGCTTCATTCTACTCATTTACAGTGTAACCATTGGCAGATTAAAAATTGATGGCCATCAAAGGATTAAATCATTGTAGAAAGAAATGCAACATAATGGCATATTATTTTGTTCAGTGTCATGTTGATGGCATGTATTTTAAGAAAACTACGCATTTAGATGTTGTAGAAGCTTCAATGTACTCTAAGCATGGACTGCTTAGATGGTAAGGTCTTGATGCATCTGCTTGAGGAAGCAAGCATCAAGCCTACAGGCAGACATGAAAATAATTTTTTCTTTAAGCAGCATACTACTGGGAAAACCAGTAAGGATAACTTAAGAAATGTAGTGAGAGTTCTGTGAGGGAATTTTTGAAGTGTTAACTTAACTACTTTGGACTGGTTGTCATGTCCTGCATACTTAAATGTGAAACAATGCTGCTCTTTCAACCCCTGTAGTGTTAGAAAATGGGGCAAAGCTTTTCTTCACAGCAGCTGAGCAGCAGAGCTAGCACTGATATGGCTATCACTTACTGCATCAACCTTCCTCTATTACATGCAGATCTGAATTGATTTGAGTTCTAAGAGATTTGATTGAATTCTGAGATTTTTTTTTTTAAGATATGTTATGCCAAAAATGGATTCTTGATTTTGAGTCGTAACAGAGAAACTAAAGAAAAAAAATAAATGAAAGGTAGATTAAGAGCAGTAATAATACATAAGGTCAGTTTCTGATTCACCAAAATTCCTGCACATTATCCTCTAGTCACCATTTCCAGATTGGACTTGATTAATTTATGTCTGTTCTTTAAGCCAAACCCCTGTTGCTGAGAAAATATTTCTATTAATTTAGAACAGTTTTGTAGTAGATCCCTCCAAATGTTTGGGTTTGAAAGTATAAGCTCTATTCATATATTAAGTCTTTTTCAGGTCACTCCAGTAAATACATTGAGCTGTATGTTCTAAACCTGAGACCAGAGAAGTGTTTCCAAAAGAACTCTATGACATAAATGCAATCCCTTTGTTTGGAACAGAAAAGATAAATGAAAGAGCTAATTCAGAGCTTGATTTTGAAAAATAGAATGTAAGAAGAAAAAAAAACTGGTAGAAATTCGGGCTGTAATAGCAGGAAAGGTTCATGTACTTAGGCTCTTTTCAGATCTTGGTACTGTTACATACTAGTGCTTCTTGTGAATTAAATAGTACTTCCCACTCTGAGTGAATTTAGATTTTTTAGCTCATTCAGGAAAACAGTGATGGATTTGATGGCTGAAAGTTTTTGGTAGAAATGAAAACAAATCTGAATAGATTAATTTTAAAAAGTCATACCTAAAAAACACAAGCTCAGTTTATTTCCATATGTCCCTGTAGAAAACTACCATATTCCTACCAGAATGATAAATAGCCTTAACATCTCTTACAGAGATGGGGAAAAAAATCCTCCAAGTTTCCATCATAAATAAAATTACAGAGATTCCTTTGGCACCCTGTTTAATCGTGTTCTAATTATTACCCAACAAATGCAACTACATGTGGTATAGCTTTTAAGATGAAATATTTATGAACCATGTGTTCTCTCTGCAAAATTAATTTAGGCTTTTTAGTGGTTGTTGTTCCTGTCTATACACAAATTCTGCAACACTTTCTTAAATTATTTTGATCTTTAAGTCCAAGACAGCTGATAAGGCTGCAGGTGTACGTTAGACTTCGGTTACTCCTTTCATGCATTTTTGTAAGTAGGATATAGGCTGTTTTTTCCAGCACTGGTACTCTCATCTAGCTTTTCTGTGTAGCTCTATATGCATCAACTAAACTAATCCAAGTTCTCAGACCCCAGCAGTAATTAGCTCCACAGTGAAAACACACCTTAAAAATAAACAGATTAGATGGATAAATGAACCAAATGGATAATGGATATTACAAGATTTACATAATGCTTAAAATAAAATTATTCAGAATGATGGAGAGTGGTAGCCCTGTGCAAGAGGTATTATTTTAGTATTTCTGAATTCCATGTGATTGTAGGTTCTTTGAATGATGGACTTGGTCTGAAAAGGTCATATGAAATTGTCTCTATTGTTGGTTAGTTACATGTGCCCTCTCATCAGAAAAGAGAAGTAAGGTGTAACAGACTGTATAAAAAAACATTGGAGACCAGTGGTGTCAGGAATTTGAGCTAGAAATGTGGTTAATAATTACCTTGTTTAACTTTGATTTTGAACCTGCTCTGTGTTTAGGGCTGCATTTGGGAAATCATCTGTGTTGCTCATGGGATTAAATTATATTCTTTTCAGTGTTTTGTGAGCTTTATGGACCTCCTTTTCCTCTTTTGTCATGATTCACAAAATCTGACTAAGTGACACGTTGGTAATACATATGTGCTTGCATTTAATAGAGTCATTTAGAGCCAAGCTTGGTGGGATGTCCTTCTGTATTCCTACTGTTATATGAAAGTAAAGGCACTTCAGACTTGCACTTAAAAATATGTTTAAATTTAGCATGTCTATGTTTGCTTTCTTTGAATTGGAGCCCAAATTTACAAATTGTGTATTTGTTTGCTGGTACCAATTAAGCCCTGCTAGAAGATGAATGTCTGAGTTTTTTTTAAACCTGTAACAATGCTGGAAATACTGAGCTGCTTCATCCATAATAATGAAACAGTTTTTAGCACAGGAGTGGCAGATACCTTTTTTTTTTTTTTTCCCCCTCGCCAAGGCAGCAAGCTTGGCATTCTGTTATTAACACATTCTTTTCAATTCTATGTTAGGCTGAGCATTAAATATAATGGTTTATGAGTATTCTTTTTCCCAGATGCATGCTATGTTTGAGACTGCAATCAGAGTTTAAAGTCAGGGCTAGAGGCCTTCCGTTGGCCTTTTTCTCAGCTGCTGTGTGTCAGAGGAGTATCAGTTCCATTTCATCAGACTATCGTCACTAAATAAACTATTAAGATTGCATGTTTTTTTGCTAATTTAGCCCAAGGAAGGCAAGGGCTGGAACTTTGTCCAAATTGCCTGGATGCAGTGGCAACCCAGAGCAGCACACATCAGAGTCTCACAAATATTAAGTCTGTGAAAAATCGGAACAAAGAAATCTTCTTGAAGATCAGGAAATGGTGCAAGTTGTGATCTGTGACAGGCTTTTATCAACTGAGATATTTTTTTTTAATGTGTGCGCACTTTTCAGTAAACTAACCAGAAGCGGAATAACACGGGGCTGAAGCAACTCCTTCTGCTTTGCAAATCCAAAGCTGAAGCGCATTTATTCTATTTGGAGTTCTTAGAAGTGTAGCAAAGCCATGATGTTAGTATTGTATCAAAAAGGAAGGTTTCTGTGTGATACTAAACCTGGAATTGTGAAACTCAAATGTAGTAAGTAGATTACATCATATAAATAATACAGTAGTTCATAGAATTAAAATACATTTTATATCAACTCTTAAACTAGCTCGTCAGTATGCACATCAGAGACTGAAAAATACAGTGTATCATATATAACAATCCTTGCACTTGCATGACAAATTGGAATCTTCAGACAGATACTCTACAAATGTTTTTCTTTCAGGAAAGAATCCAATGACTGTATTCTCAGTGCTGAGTTTTTCATTTGGTTTTTCTCTTGTAACCTGGAGTGTCTGAGTCAATGTTTTAAGCAAAATAATTGCATTATCTTTTATTATTAAATAACCAGAAATGAATAAAAAATAAAATCAAATGTTTACCTTACATTTATTTATGAGAGGGTTCACAAAAGTGATTTTATAGTCAGAATTTACAAACTCCCTTCTTTTTCAAAATGTTCTTAATCATGTTATATTTTTCATCCTGAAGAAAGGATAAGAATTGTGTTAAGTATTATAAACTACTCAGTCAGAAAAGAAGTACTCCATTCTTTTATACTTTTAGTCAGTACATTTTATTCCCCTCCTAACACTAGTCTTAAATACTCTTTTAAACTCTCTTACTTTAAGATTCTTATCATATGTAGTCAGCAAAAAACAAGTTTATAGCTGTCCAATGATGGGTTAAAAACATAGAAGACCGGATACTGCAATAGAGCTGCCAGTTTTCCAAGGTAATGCTTCTTTTTTTCCCCTGAGACTTCTTTATGAATTTTTGCCTCCATGTGGGATTGTGTGATACTGTACAGATGGTACGATGAATTTTTTTTATGGCTTGGTCTTTCCAGTGCTGGCTAACCTCATTTAAAGGAACAGTTTACTGCAAAGAGTGCCCAGTATGTCTGCACAGAGGACTGGCTCTCACCTTAATAATGTGCTGTGCTAGGGTATTGACTTTTTAAAGGGTTAAAATGGAGTGAACATATTTGAAGAGATTTTAAAAGCCTTCTTCAAAGTTTGCAGTCTGGTGGAAAGATTGTACTAGTTTCGGACATTAGTGATCAGAGCACCTATTACCTCAGAGTTGCGTATCTTGTATGCTTGTTCTAGTTTGGGAATCAAATTCAGCTCAGAAGCTTGTATTAGGAATTTGCTATTTTCTTAAGAGGTGGTAATTGGGGGTTTTAATTAAGTTCAAAGGTTGGCTGTGATACGAAAAGGGAGCCTATTCTACTTACAAAGGAATGACCATTTCTGAGGAAGCTGCTCCTGGAATCTGGCAATACAGATTCTCATGCCACTGCTGGGAATTTACATGATCGACTACTTGCATCTCTAATGCATGTTTGACTCTCTTTTCTCTTTTACTGCCCTTTTGAATGTTGTGGTTCACAGTCCCTGACCAGAGTGTGACACATCCTCTTTGGGGCAGAGAAGGGGCGTCTGACACAGTGGGGAAGGAATGTGATGTTGGTATGGGAAGAGTAGTGCAGACCACAGTTGCTTGCTGTAGAAATGCTGCATAAACCCACAATCTGGCCAAAAGTCCCACAGTCCCATTGGTCTGAACTACTTGTCACCATTCCATAAAAGCCACAGGGTAGAAAGGGAAAAGTACCAAGTCACACAAAAAGGAACACCATACCATTTGCAAAGAGAGTATGCTCTGCTGAAATAAGTGACTTGCAGTAGCAGTGACTTCATAGCAATCATCAAAATGACACTTTGATTACAAAACATGAAATAAAAGTTGGATTCTGTCTCTTACTCAACTGGTAGCTCAGTTTGTGGCTATCCTCATTGATTTTAGTGAGCCTGTTTGCAGCAGAACGGGAAAAAAAATGGTAGTCTTGCATCCTTTCTGTCTCTGCATGATGGCTGTTCTGCATCCCCTGGTGTCCTGGTTTGAGGTAAAACAGGACCAATTTTGTTCAGTAACTTTACTTTTTAGCTAGGCCTCTTCTAACTGCTGAAATTAACAGCATGTTGTGCAGAAAACTGTTCACTCTCAGGCTGATAAGACCCATGTTTATAGCTGATGCCAAGGAATGGTATGCAGAGAGGCTCTTGCTTATCCTTATTGCTATAACACCCAAGGCCAGCCAACTTTGTTACTTGCCCCGTTGGAGGGTCGGAAGCGGAAAAGCGTAGAGGGGTCACACCTGCGGGGAGGAGCGGACAGGACAGGTGACCCAAAACTGACCAACAGGGTATTCCATCCCATCTGCATCATGCTCAGTATAAAAGCTGAGGGATCAAAGGGTCAGCTCTCTTTCTTCAATGGCCGGCGTCTGAGGAGGACTCTGTCTCTGCGTCTGCCTTTGATCCCGATCCTGAATCCAGATCCGGAATCCAGTTCCCGTCTGTCACTGAGTCCAGTCTGGGACTTCCCCAGCGCCTGCTGGTGACATGATTGTCATCCTGGGAGCTTGATACGGTTTTGTATATATTTCATTATTTTTCTTTTTATTATTTTATTATTAATATTTCATTAAGGTAGTTTAGTTCCTTCTAAACTCTTAAGTTTCTCTTTCTCTCTCTCTCTTGCCTCCCTTCGGGAGCAGAGCAAGAGGGAGCGAGCATCTGTCGTTCCACTGGATTGGGCCAATCTGGCCCAAACCACGACACCTGGAGACATCTGTGGTTCTTCCTCCTCTAATACATAGTCCAGAGCAGCTGGAACAGTGTCCTGGGAAAGCAGGCTGCGCCCTTAAGGAGCTGGGGCAAGCCTCTTCCGTTGCTTGGGGTGGGAGGGGCAGTGGACTAGAAGGTAAATAGTGATGTTTTACTTCACTTTTTAGTTCCCTGTTTGCTCCAGGTTGGAATAATATTGCATTGCCCTTTCCCTGGGGTTCTGTAGCAAATAAATAGCTGAGAGCAAAGCCCTTAAACCCTATGTGTTTTGGAAAGATGCCACAGGAGCGTAAAGAAGGTGAAACAAAATTTCATGCATACACCAAAGAAAAGTTAAATGAAAAATGAAGGCAATTTTTAGTCATGATTAAAAATAAAAAAGTAAATATGACTTTAAACATCCTTGATATCAACAGAAAATAGTGCTTGCTATGGAACACACCATCAGGTGGGTTTGGTTTTTTTCCCCCTGACTAAGTCGGTTGAGCCAAATTGTGTTCTTGGAAGCGGGGACAATGAACCACTAAAGGTGAAAGCACTGGAATCAAATACCGTTGTACTCTGCCATTGAGGCTATTATTTGAGTCAAGCACATGAAATGAACTTCTGTCTTCCATGCATGTAAACAGCAGATTGGATGTTAATTGGAAAGTACTGGAGTAGTGGGAAAACCTGTTTGGAATTGTGCTTTCTGTATTTTCTTCTGTTTACTTTCTGAACAAGCCCTGGTAATTTTACAGGCTATTGAATTGCTGGACAGATAAGATATTTCAACAGTGTGCTGTAATTCTGTACTTAAAGGTTTTTCCTTCAGAGTGCGTGAGGTTGGAGAAAAGGAGAAATACTTCACCAGTGATTTATTTTTTTTCCCCCTTAAGTTGATTTAAAATTTGTCCTTTCCAGACAGGTCAAATCTTCAATGGATACGAAATGGCAAAGTTCCATTGAAGCCAGGGTATTCTATGGTTTTACAGCAGCTAAAGATTTCTTTCAAGAAACATCCAGTGAATAAAGATAGAGGAACTAGCCAACTGACTTAACACTGAACTGGAAACCTTAACATCAGACCTCTTTTTGAAAGACCTTGAAGGCTGTAAAGAAAATATTGCTTAGGTGATGGAATGTGGCCTCCCATCACAGACAAGATGCTTGTTCAAGGAAGGCCAAGCAGAGTTGCTGGTACAAAGAAAACTGTTTAGCTCAGGATGAAAAGCTTGTCCCGTGACTTGCTGAGAACCTTTTCCTCTTGGGGGAAGTCAGTGAAAGCTGCATATTGGTGTTCTGAGCTTGGAAAAATGATTCATGTGTGAGTCTATCCTTTCCTGTATCATTAAGCAATCTTTTGTAGAATAGAATGAAGCAGAAATCCGAGGGTAGATTTTTCGTTAGCTGAGAAACTGGCCTGGTGTTACCTAATGAATTCCTGGAAAGTGTTGGTGTGATTTCAGCCACAATAGCATCAGCAGAACTGATGAATAGATTCCAGTGAAAGAGAAATCAAATGGGCTGAAAAGCATAACTATTCATAGTGTTTTACTCATTTTTCAAGGACTTAGAAATGATGCCTTTAATAGGGATATAACAGGAACAAATTTTGCTTATACCTTCAGCTGATGAGGCCTTGAATTTTTGCATGTAACATGACATACATTTGGAAGGAAGAATAGCCCCTGTAGCACACATTCTGGACTGTCAATAAATGGCGTTGCTCCTGAATGGGGAGTCTTCTGACTCTCCGTGTAGTGTGCTCAGCAGTTCCTATAGTGAGCCTTGCATGAGGTGAAATGTTTTATGGCAGAAATAACCAGGAAGCTCTTCGTGATTCTGGCAAGGATCGAGGAGATGGCAATATGAAAATGATAAATAAGAGAAGATTTTCAAGAAGTGGTAACAGTGGATTCACAAATAGGGCTTGCATACAACTTATGCTGTCTTTATAGTAAGCAAAACTTCTTCATACGCAATTGGACAAAACTTTGAGTGTTGGTGAAGTTGCACTCTTAATATGGCTAAGCCCATACCTTCACAATTTCACATTTGAATGCAGAAAGGTAAGAGTCTGAAAAATGAGTATCTGAAAACATGAAAAACAGAAGAATCAAGAATCCCACCACAGTCACTATGTTTCCAATTTTGTTGAACTGTGGAGTCTCTCATCTTGACTACATGGTTACTGGTGAGCAGTGTCTTACACTTCAAAGCAGGGATCAACCATCTCTGTTCTAAGTAGGTCTGTTCTGTGGCTGCACCTTCCAGGCCAAGGGTCACATGTTTTATCAAGTGTATAATGCAAGTTTTGTTTTCCAGTCAACAGTGGTAATAAATCCCACAGGCAACTGCGCAGGATGATAGTACAAAAAGCACCAGAAAACATAACAGTGGAGTCACGATTGCATTAGAATTTTGTGACGGGGCCTTAAAATACCAGCAAAGTCTTCCTGGAGATAGGGATTTCACAGGAATCCCAATGAGGCATTTCAGCCTAGCGTTCATTGCCAAGGTTCCCTTGGGACATTCAAGAATGACACTGTGAGAGGTTGCTGCCTGTCACTTCTTAAATCAGAATCATTATTTCTATGGCAACAGCAAGTGTATAATGCAGCTGAGGCCTTAGGGCACTTTGGCATATCTGGTGGTTATGTAGCGTTGTGTCTAGTCACAACTAAATTTCACTTAGCAGATGAAAAGCAAGAGGTAATTTATGGCCCTGGTTCTTGATTCTTTGATAAATGAATGACCTTTCTAAGTTGTGGTTGTGTAGTGACTCAGTAAGTATCTTGATGCCAGGATGCCTCATGCTCCTTTGAAGTTTACAGTAAGCACTGACAAAACACTTGCATTTGTTCTGGTAACCCTTTGCTCCGCTCTTATGGTGGCAGGGTGCTTTGTAAGGCAAAACCCTTATGGGTGAGACAGGAGGAACTTCCCTAAGAAGTTAATTAAGTTTTCTTCCCTGTAACTGGCTGCTTTTGTCTTTGCAGAGATTTCTTTCTATGGGCTTTACTTATTCAATAAAACAGTCTGACACGTTAGACTTTTCATATAATATCTTTGTTGTTCTGCATTTTGTGATTTCTGCCAGGACCCTCTGAATGACAGTGATTCTGCTTTGCCAAAGTCAGATGAAAAACTTAGGCTTGTCTTACTGATAGTTTCTACCTGGAAGGGATGGTTTCAGTTAGCATTTAAGATAGAAGAACAGTTTGATTTTCTTTTTTCTTGTAAGGTACAAAAAAATTATTTTTTTTTCTTTGGTTTCATATTAGCAAAGTAAATTGCCTTCCCAGTTTCTCAGCTTAACTTATGGTGTTATATTTAAACCAGAGGGCTGAGGGGGGACAAAAAATCTGTAGAGATTTCTGCAGTTCCATAAATCATGAGAGTGAAGCTGGTGTGTTTGAATGAAATCCAAGCAAGCAACAGGTTTCTGGTAATGTGTAATGTGATTACCTGCAAGCTCAGAGCTTAATTTTATTTATTCTAGGCATTCATCTGGGCAGGCAACAGTTTTGAACTAGTATCTGTGGAGCAGTTCTGGATTTTCTGATGCTGAAATAATTTTTCCTTCCCACCACAAATTCACTGAAATGTAGCTATGATTGCAGCTTATCTGCCTTCAAGGCAAAATCGGACAGGAACGTACAATAAAACCTGTGGTCTGCTTGCCTTAGACTCTTAAGAGTCTCTCAAACTGGTCTGTATTGGATGTTTCAGAGGCAGCTGAGAGCATGTCCTCAGGCCCCTCAGCTATGAGGGAATGGGCTAGACACAGAGTTGAGTGATCCGAGTTGCACATTAGGGCTTTTAGATGTACCTAAATTATGAAGTATTAGAGAATTTCTTTCTTTTTCCTTTTTGCCTTTCATCTATGAGTGGCCCTTATTTCATTAAATGATGATATCTGCGTCTGAACAAAATAAGACCATTGTTTTAAAGGAGGGGAAGGAAGCAGTTAATGAAGAACAATTTTTCTTTTCTAGCATAAAACAATCATTTACAACTCATAGTAAGTTGACAGTATTTGCTGCTCTAATCTCCGTGTTTATATGAGAAATATATTCTAAAAACCTCCAGTACAGACAGGTCTGTGACACCATTCAAACATGTTATCACATGGCTGGTTTAGACTTCTCGAGATCCGATGAAATAAGAGTTCATCCAAGTAGGACATAGGCAACCTCTATCAGTCATTAGGGTAGCTGACTAGAAATTTGTGGTAACGTTCATTAAATGTAGGTCTTTGCAGCAGTATTTAGGTTGCATGTCCAACAATCACTATCGTAGTGCACTTTAAATATCCACTCATGTCTGTCGAATGGCTATTAAGAAATATCAAAGAATTTGACATTTGACAAAACAGTGGTAATTTGAGCTTGCACTGCTCTCTGACTGCTGCTGGGTAGTACTCAGATTCAGTAGTGGTGATGAGTGACAGTATTTTGCCCTTGGTGCTCTGAGAGGGTAGGGAAAAAAGCTGTAGAAAGCAGGTGTGTGCACTGAACTGCTCAGGAGCACCCAAAAAGCACAGGTAAAAAGCTTCTGGTCTTTCCTACAGGAAACTGGAGTGTGTCTGTCAAAAGCATTTCAAAGAAGCCTGGCACTGTAAGGTTCTGCGTTTGTTCTGTTCTCATGGCTACTGAAGAGTGATTATCAGTGGGGTGGGGGGGAGGGGGGGTTTTTTTGTTTCTTTTTTTAAATATACCACTTGACACCAATACTTTTTTACTTTTTCCCCTGAAGAAGTGACTAGGGTTACACCTACAGTGCCTTGCCTCTCTTCTATACCTGTTTGTATCCTTCCAGGAACCAAGAATCGCTTGCTGTAAAATCCATTTGACACTTGGTATCAAGTCAGAAGTTCCTGAGTGGTCACCAGTACAAAGTGTAAATGAGGGAATATTTCATTTGTTACTGTTAAAAATCTCACTAGATAAATTTTTATGACTTCTGCTGTTGAAGGACAGGTTAGATATCACATAGGTCCTTTTTTGGATTTCAAATCAAGTCAAGTTATTATCCTTATGGTATTACCTAGGACTTCTGGGACTCCTGAGTCACAAAATCTTGCATTGTTCTCTGTGACTGTATTCAGTTCCAGTTTTTGCAGCTGGGAATTCTCTTAATTTTGCCATCCTTAGTACAACTGCAAAGTATAAGCCTGACAATTTGTGTTACAGTATCGCTGTAACTACTGCACTTGTAGGTATTTTATTCTGCATTTTTGATTGATTTCTTACCTGAACTAGACTTCCAGGAGGTTTCTTTCTTGTACCTGGCATTTTCCAAGCTCTCCATGTTGACTTAAATGGGAGCAGAATTAGAACAAGTGCCTTTTGGGAGCACAGAGTCAAACCAGTGCTGAGCAGGCTGATGTGCCTGCTTGAACGTGTTCTGGAAGCAATTGAGCACTCTTTACTCTCCTGCCTGAGAAAATGACATCACCTGCAGGGTGAAGAGTTCTGCACAGAGAATCTGTTCTTCTAGCAGCTCATTCATATGTCCTTGTGTTGATCATGTAGTCTTGGCAACATTCTTCAAACTTGCCCTTATACATTTGTGAAAGTTTCTAAGATATTAAAGATACCAGTCAATCATCACTAGGGGACTAAGAGTATGTGCTACATAGTTTCCTCACTGTAAAAGTTCATTAAAATGGCTTTCCCATAGCATCTTGAGGTGTGTAAAACATTCAGTACATGTAAGGTTCCGGTGTTCTTTCTACACTAGAATTTACCAGGTATGATAGCTTGAGGAGCAGTCATGGCTGTAGGTATGTCACTGTGATACCTGTTGACCAGATATGTTTTCTGTGTAAATGACAGCTACTTGTGGTTAACTGCCCATACTCACTTAATAACCAAGAGGATTTATTATGTCTGTCAGATGTAGTGATGTGGTATCAAGAACATGGATCACAAAATGTTGCCGTCAGAATCCTTTTCGCCCTGAAGATGACTTTCACATTTCCATAAGACGTGCTATTACTCTTCTCCAGATGGTGCTTCTACTGTTAGTGTCACCGGCTCCCCATCACAGATTAATGGGGCACACTAACCTTCTGGTCTCATAAACTGAAACCTGACTCCTCCATATTTCTTGCACATAGTACATTGTCATTAACATTAGCACCATTAACATGAAGAAGCAGCCACTCTTCATCTTTCTGCTTTGAGTACCTGCATGTCCTGCTGAAATAGCCATTCGTTACTTTGAGGAAGGGCCATGTGATGATTTCTGTTTAGTTTGTAAGGCCTATAGGGAACCAACATGTAACAGGCTGGTTAAATAGCACGTAGGTTTTGTTACATAATTACTTTGCTGTTTTTGTGAACAGAGTGATTTTTTTAATTAAAATTTATATTCCATAACTTATCCTTTTGACTCTATTGCTCCTTATCCTCTATGGACATTCTGAGTGCAGATAATTTTAATTAAAAAAAAGCCAAGAGATGCCTAACATGAAAAATATGAAGGAATGATATTGTATTCCTTTATAAACATAATAATTGCTATGCTAATATTTTGTGCTATACTTATAGTTCATGCTAGTCTGTTTTAAAATATTCTTTACAGAGAAAAAGATTTTTGAAGAGAGAAAAATTAGCTGCTGCTTCTAAAGTCTGATACACAAATTCACTGAGAAAAAAATCCTATTGACTTTAAGTGCTTTGGATCAGGCCCACATGAATAAATTCAGCAAAGCACGTGAAGTACATGATTAACCTTCAGAATGTGCTCAAATCATTCTCCTCAACAAAGCATGTAAGCACTTGCTTAAATTTGAGTATTTGATTAGCTGTCTGAAGTATTCACTGAAGAAAGACTAAAGCACTACCACTTTTAGCTAATGTTATCTACCTAATGCTGTCTCCTCGATTGCATCCACACGTGAATCTGTTTTGTGCAAAATGCCAAAATGTCAATTTTTACTTTCAGTCTTCGCTGAGCTTCTAAGGCAGTGACAATTTAAAAGAGCAGGGGGTCACCACAGTTAATACATTTTGATCACAGCTATTAATTTTGACTTTGATTTCTAAGAAATTTTTGTTTATAACAAAAAAAATTTAAAAATTAAAAGTAAGCTTGAGTCAAAATATTGAAATTGAATTTAAAAAGTTAATTTTATCAGATCTCTAAATTTTTAATAAGCAAATCCAAATCACAACACAAAGTCAAAATAAATGTATTTCTCTTCAAAATTTATACTAATTGAAATGTTTTTCAGCTGGAGAAGTGCCTTACTGGGAAACGTCTACTTGACTCTGATGCTGATATATCACAAAACTGTTTGAAATGAGAGCAGGCAATCAATGTTATTCTGATTCACTGTATTAAAACCAGAACAAAGCAATTGCATTTAGTTTTGCTTGTGACATTTGGCCATTCACTTTGTAGAGCCTTAAACATTTCTACATAAGAAATGTTTGCAGTAGTAAGAAGGCAAATATAATTAAGTACTTTTTCCCCTTGCTTTTTTAAAGGGTTAGTATTCATTTAGAATTCTGGAAATGATTCTGTGACTGTAAATGCAGAAAAATTATAGTTTATGCCTGAAGAGACCTCCCAGATCACAGTGACACAATGTGAACTAAGCTGCCTGTAGTGAGCAGCTCTAGCCCAATCCAGAATACACCTGATCTCCCAACCCATAATTTACATTCTAGTGTGTTCATCAAGGCAGCACTTTTGCCAATAATTTTTGAGATGGGTTCAGGCACCAACCTGCAAGTTGATGTGGAGCAGTATAGTTTCACCTTTGTGTTCTCTTAGTGAATAAACAGGAGGAAAAAACCTGCGGGTGGATGTGGACTTGTTAAAGAAGAAAAGGTTACATGCCTTCTAACTCTTCCATCTCCTTGTAATGCCTGCAGTTATATCCATGCATGCTGCCTCTGTGTGATGCTCCCCGCTGTCCTACAGCAAAGATCTAACTTTCATGAGTGAAAGCAAAGCATGTGTGCTCTTTTGCTGGAGGAGAAAGCAGGCAAGCAGCAGTATATTTGTTCACCGTAGGTATCCTCTCCAGCACTTTATTTGCATTTGCCTGCTCTAGACAGAATTTGCATCTGCTCCAGAGGCACCATGCTGTGTTTAAAGTATTCAACAGACAGATGTTTGTAATAATTAGCAGATTTTGACTGCTCTCCGTTAGGCACACAGCAGGCGAGGTATCTAACACTGATGTTCAATAGCCCACTAAGCTTGCTGTAATGGCCCCTGCTGAGGAAACTTATATAGTTTGTTATCAGGTAAGACAGGACAGCAGTCCTACAGCCAGTACTTTACTGCCAGCAATCATATGGAAGACTCTGTCCCTTGATTGCAAAGAACTAGTCTCTGCCTGGTTCTGAGCTGTCCTTTCCCTGGTCCCTGTGAACCAGCCTCTCTTCTCATTGCTGATACCAGTGCGTGCAAAGGCTGTTACAGAAGTTGCACCTGAGTGAGTTTGGATGGGAAAGCTGCTCCTGAGCATGGATGCTGGGAGTCCCTGAGCTATATTGAACGCAGCGATGTGCTTGTCCTTCTGGAGAGAAGCACGCCTGGCCATGAGGCTCGGTGCTGGGTCCGTAGGTTTTCTATTGTCAGGGATTGCTGTGAAGCGAGGAGCAAGTGACATGAAGGGCACATTGACCTGATTGCTGGCAGTGTTTTAAGTCATTCGTTGTATTTTGCAGCATGTCTGTTAATACTACTGTGCTATTCAGGGATGTGAGAGACTAGGCAATCAGGCCTTTATAGTCTAACAGAAGCAGTTAAAAAAATCACAGGTACCAAGTTTGTTCTTTCTCTGGCTTATCTTTCTCCTTTTTCACTCTCCACTTGTCCTGTTGGCATGGTGTCGTGGTTTGGCCTCAGCCGGCAACAAAGAACCACGTGGCCGCTCGCTCAACCCCCACAGCAGTGGGGGAAAATCAAAAGAAAAAGGCAAAACTCATGGGCTGAGATAAAGGCAGTTTAACACAACAGCAACGGGAAAAGGAGAACAACAAGAACAATAACACTGATGGAAGAATGTACACACACGGTTACTGTACCGGCGCCCACCCACCGGACCTCGGGCCCCCCCAGCCCGCTCCCAAGCAGCGACTGACTCCTCCTCCCCCGGCCAGCTCCCCCCTATGGACTGGGCATGGCGTCACATGGTATGGAATACTGGTGTCCCGGNCAGTGGGGGAAAATCAAAAGAAAAAGGCAAAACTCATGGGCTGAGATAAAGGCAGTTTAACACAACAGCAACGGGAAAAGGAGAACAACAAGAACAATAACACTGATGGAGGAACGTACACACGGTTACTGTACCGGCGCTCACCCACCGGACCTCGGGCCACCCCAGCCCGCTCCCAAGCAGCGACTGACTCCTCCTCCCCCGGCCAGCTCCCCCCTATGGACTGGGCATGGCGTCACATGGTATGGAATACTGGTGTCCCGGGCCAGAAACTTAACCCTATCCCTGCCGGAACCAGGACACATGGAAACCACATTTTTACTTTTGTTGCCTGCCTCTCACTTCCCTCCTGCCCTTTTTAATAATCTCCTAGCTGTTCAGTCTGATGTTCCAGTTAAGTATGGCAGACAGAATGACTTGTTGGCAACCTCAGCCACCCAGAAACTCTGTTTTCCCTGTATCTTCTGAAAGAGAAAATTTGCTTCCCTCGTTTCAAGGCAAATTCAATGCAGTATGACAACATAAATTGAGTTTCTCCATCTCAGTAAATGGAAAAGCCTCAGTTTTGAGCCATTTGAAATGGACATAACTTGATCCCACTAGTCAAGATACTGGGTTGCACAGAATGAGTCACTGATATACTGATACATACCAAAAAAGGGCTTGTCTAGTACTGAATGGAAAGCTTCAGCCATGCAATTTCAGTGGGGTATCACCTTGATACATAACACACATAATATATATGTTTTGATAAAAGGCATGAGGAGCTGTAATTGTTTCTCAGCAACTTCTACTCACCCCCTCTTGTAGAAAATCAAGATTAAAGAATTATATATTAATCCATTGTAACTACCCAACTGTAGTTCTACCAGAGGGAAAATCTTTCAGGACCAGCAGTTTATACAGTCCAATAGTCCTGAAAGTTTTGTACAGATTTGTAGATATTTGTACAGCTTGTCTGTATTTGTAGGTAAAAAAGAGAGCAAATCTGATCACCAGAACATTATGATTACTCTCCTTCTTTTGCTCTGCTATGATTCGCATAAGAATTTATCAGCTAGTAAATAATATATTGCTAGGTTGAAAGGCTGTTACGTTAGTCCAGGTTCTTAATGTTTCAAATGCTCCAAAATACTGGTGTCTATCCTTAGCAGATATTAAGAGAACAAGCACTACACTTATATCTGGCCAGAGGAACATCTGGATTTCTAAAATCCAGAGGTTGTAAGGTCATCTCTATTGTCATCTGCTAGTGCAGAATTATATTTTCCGTGCTGTTAAAGGCATGGAAATTGTTACAGAGGTCCCTAAGGCTCTTTACCAAGGATGCAGACTGGCAAACAAGTATCCTTTGGTGCAGACACTCTTGTGAACCCTTTTGTCTTTTGGACCTGAAATGAAATAAAAGTCTGAAAAACTGCTGATATTGCAACATTAATTTCAACTGTTTATCTGTGAGACCAGCCTGGAGGAGAGAGGAGGGAAAAATGACTTTGTAAAAAGTTTGACAAAGCAGATTTAAACATGGCTTCTTGTTTGGTTGGATGGTTGGGTTTTTTTCCTAGAAGATTTTTTCTGTTGCCTTTAATTACACCTCCATGGGTTCAATTCCTTGGCAAGCTTTGAAAGAGAAAGAGTGAGGAGAGCTTTCTTGCCAAGATGGTTTCTCCAAGTTCTTACTAATCCATACTTCATAGTACCTTTATCAGTAATTGGTTTGGGTATGTTGGCAGTGGTTGATAGCTTTCAGCTGGGTTTGTACAGTCAGACACATTTTCATAATCTACAGAATATTGTTCTCTCAGATCTTGTTTGTTCTTCTTTTCCAAAATAACTTTTTTTTTTTTTTTTTTTTCCCAAACAGTGCAATGTCTGATGTTTGCTGTTCCATTGTAATAAAATTTATGGTGTAGCTTAGGTAATGTTTAGGAGAGTAAACCCCATACATGTACTGTGCTTCTTACTAATTACAGAAGACTGAACTCAGTAGTTCTGGGACAAAATAGAAGAATCTAATTGAGAAGGGGGAAGTCATCATGAAGAACTTCTGTGCTTATGAATATTATCCTTATAAACTGGTATTTGATTAATATATTTCTGGATCCAAAAGCCAGTGTAATGTCAATGAATTATGTTGTCAGACATATTTTATCCTCGCTGCTGGTAAGGTGCTTAGCCAGCAGGTCTAAAAAGTGCTGTGGCATGCTGCGGTAGTTAAATTTTTGGTAATTTCCCATTACCAACATGTGTCATCCTCTTTCAGTACTCTGAAAATTCTGCAGCTCAGCAGGAGAAAGTGGCAAAATGCCTTTTGCCTCTGCTGAACTTGATGATATGGTGGTTTGGGAGTGGACATTTCTATCTGTTGCAGATCAGGCTGTGACCAGGAAAATTATTTTGGATAGAGCCAACGATAGAACCATAGAATCATTTTGGTTGGAAAAGACCTTTAAGATCACCAAGTCCAACTGTTAACCTAACACTGCCAAGTCCACCACTAAACCATGTCCCTCAGCACCATGTCTACCTGTCTTTTGAATACCTCCAGGGATGGTGATTCCACCACTTCCCAGGGCAACCTGTTCCAATGTTTGATGACCCTTTCTGTGAAGAAATTTTCCCTAATATCCAATCTAAACCTCCCCTGCTGCAACTTGAGGCCATTTCCTCTTGTCCTATCACTTGTTACTTGGGAGAAGAAACCAACACCCACCTCGTTAAAGCCTGCTTTCAGGGAGATGTAGAGAGTGATAAGGTCTCCCCTCAGCCTCTTCTCCTCCAGGCTAAACAACCCCAGTTTCCTTAGCCGCTCCTCATAAGACTTGTGCTCCAGACCCCTCACCAGCCTCGTTGCCCTTCTCTGGACATGCTCCAGCCCCTCAATGTCTTTCTTGTAGTGAGGGGCCCAACACTGAACACAGTATTTTAGGTGGGGCCTCACCAGTGCCGAGTGCAGTGGGGACAATCACTGCCCTGGTCCTCCTGGCCACACTATTCCTGATACAGGCCAGGATGCTGTTGGCCTTCTTGGCCACCTGGGCACACTGCTGGCTCATATTCAGTGGGCTGTCGACCAACACCCCCAGGGCCTCTTCTCCCAGGCAGCTTTCCAGCCACCCTTCCCCAAGCCTGTAGCGCTGCGTGGGGTAGTTGTGACCCAAGTGCAGGACCTGGCACTTGGCCTTGTTGAACCTCATACCATTGGCCTCGTCCCATTGATCCAGCCTGTCCAGATCCCTCTGTAGAACCTTCCTGCCCCCAGTGCAAAGATGTTATAAGCTGATGAGGGTAGATTTGGGATTTGAAAATCCAGGAAAAGTAAAACTGAAGGAAGCCACTAATCTTCATGTATGCAAAGATTTTGAATATAAAAGAAAAAAAAACCTGCCCTGCGTGTTGACTGTGCTAGGGATAAAATGTCCTAGGCTTAGAGCAGGGGAGAGCTAGGATGAAGCGTCGAGTGGGAGAGTTGTGTGCTGAAATAGATTGCATAGGAAAGCAATGGAGTCTTCAGTCAATGGAGATTTGTGAGAACAGTCTGGACATGAGATTTTAAATCCTCTTTCTGCTCACAGAAAGAGCAGATTACAGGTTCTGGTGGCAGCAACACAAGTACCAGGCTATGTGCTGGTTTTCTAAGGTTTCTTAAGTCCTTTGAGCTTCTCTCTATAAAACCATATTTTCAGACTTTCTGTGGGATTAAAATATTGCAAAAGGGCTGTTGGTGAGAGGCAGTGGCTCTCTTCCTGAGGACCTGTGAATCTACTCAGGGTAATGTGGCTGTGAGGTCCCCTGGATGCACCCATAACTGCACAGCTGCCCAGCCATTCCCCAGCAGTGATTTTCCCCAGGTGACCCTCCTCTGCAACGCTGCCACTGCTGTGCTGGTAATGCCACCGAGGCGTGTTGGATGGGATTATTACCATCAGGGACTCTGGTACAGGGTACAGTGCTAAGCGCCATGTTCAATGTCCCCAGGTCTCTTGGGCTGTACCACAAACGTGATGGGGTGGTGACCATAGTACGCTGATGAAACCTTGGGTGGACCAGGAGGCAGAGGTCACTGTGAATTGGACTGAGCTTCCTAGAGAACCAGCAGCCACAATTTCCCCTGTTGGATACCAGAGCCCTAAGATCCTCTCAAAGATATTCAGAGGCTAGAGGTGGATCAGTGAGAAATTCAGAAGTACGGGAAGGCCTGGCTCTGAGGTGCTCCCTGCCGTTAGCTCAGGCTATGGGTGTTATCTCATACTGGAGCTGTACCCCCAAACAGTCAGTTATGTAAAAGGAGAGAAATGTACACACCCTGAAAAAAAAATACTTGTAGCTGTCTTTGTGTTTTACAGAACAAAGCCTATTTTTCTTCCTAGTTTTGTCATTCCTCTTTAAATTTGACCATTACTATGAATAATGTAAATGAGCATTTGCCACCCCGGGATAAGGCTAACTAAAATGTTAAATGTGACTTTAAATGGCCTGTCTACCATTACTTTGTCATGTTACATATTACAGCCATCAGTTGTTTAACTGGAAGGCTGCTTCCTGCTGCTGGGGATGTGAGCTGTATGCCGTGGTTAGCAGTGATTAATGGATGCAGTTATAAATAAGTGTGTACACGTGTATAGTAATCTTTGAAGAAGATTATAAAGTGCAATGTCAAAGTGAAAAATCTAACACTGGGGCGTCTCTGAAGAGGTAGCGACCCCCTTTGGATCCTTTCGCTGTCGTTCCTTCGTATTGTCAGCTTCTGCTGCTTTGCTGCAATCCGTAGCTGCTAATGCGTTTATAGGAAAATGATGCTCAGTGGGAGAGGCTCTAAAATGGTGCTTAGTGTTTATGTGGAGAAAAAGATTCATGTCTCTTCAAAGGGAATTGTGAAAATGTGTTTGTCGATATGCGTGAAGTAAGTGAAGAAGCAGATATGTTTAATAGGTTGCTTGTAGAATGAGAATATGGTTCCCCTCTGAGACAGGCTTTATCAAGGCTGCGCGTGTGCGTGACTTTTTTTTCTCCTGCCATAAAAGCAGTGCACTGACACCAGTACCCCTCTAGACTCTGAGTGCAAGCACAGGCTGAAGGGGACTAACTGTGGGGAGTTTGCTGTTACGGAGCCTTCGCACAATCCCCTGAGTCTTTTGTCCTGTTCCTGCCATCCCTTCTCTATTCCCCGTCTCACTTTGAATCTTACAGCCACACACATGCAAATCAATTCAGTCATGCATGGCAGGCAAGAGAAAACAGGCATGAACAAGAGAGGGCCCAACTGGATATAAGGAGGAACTTTTCCCCCACGAGGACAGTCAGGCATTGGGACCTGTTGTCCAGGCAGGGTGGACCATCTCAATTTTTGGAGGTTCTCAAGCCCAGTTTGGGTAAAGCACTGAGCAACATCACCTGATCTCATTGTGGATCCTGCTTTGAAGCAGGAGGTTCTTCCAGCCTGGATTACTGTGTGACTCCAAACCCTTCCCTGCCTTAGAGGCTGCAGGGACTCTTAGGAGGGGTTGGGCAGGAGGTTTCTGTTGCACAAAGGGACTAGGCAGGATCATTCTGGTCACAAGTGTAAAGATTAGTGTTGATTGTAGGGTATGAAACCAAAGGTAATCAGCAAAAGGAGTGCAAGATAACATAGGATGGAGAATCCCCTTGGAAGAATACTGGATATGGAGTTTCTCGACTGGGAACTATGTTAACAGCTCGAGGAACCCATCCCTTGTCTGTCAGCCTTGTCTTTGCGTAAGAGCTGTGAAGATCTTCCTGTTTCTGTGTGCGTGCTGAGCAAAAACTGCTGTAACGTGCAGAGGAAGCACAGGCTTGCTATGGGAACAACTCCAACAATGTGCTCCCTGCCCATCTGTAAATCTGCCTGGCCCATTTGAGGCACGGAAACACCACAGAACAGGGTGTTTCCGTGAATGGGGGAAGGGGGAGAGATCCAGGTCTCCCACCTTCACCCAGCCTGCAAAATTAATGAGGTTCACAGAGGAGAGAGTTGATCTTTACCCTGAGGAACATGGTCAGTGCAGTGGGACCAGGAGGAATCCCTGTCATGGATCGGGGCCTTACAGGACGCTGGCAGTGAGGGAAGCAAGTGTGCCTCTGGGGTTTTCCTCCTCTGCTGCACATGCCCTTCTAGGGGCAGATACTGTGCTTCTTCACTATGCAATAAGCTGCAGACTTTTAAGAGAGCCTGAGTGACTTAGATACCCCACATAATTGAACTGGGTTTCTTTAGGCTTCTTGAAAATTCCTGTTGGTCAAGTCTCCGTTTAATACAATTGCTTAGCTGATATATACTTGAATTCCTGGCTGCAGAGTGGCATGCAGGCAGTAATGCAGTACACAAGACACAGGCGACTTTGGCTGCTGAGGCTGCCATCCTTTTTCTGTTTAGAAAGGACTTAATGGACAAAAGGGAAGGAGAAGCAGTGCTCAGTATGGAAATTACCCTCCCTGTTAGTGAGTCATCAAGACCTCAAAAGAAATTATTGTGAATGCTAGTAAATCAATATCCTAACAGAGGGAGCAGAAGATGGAGTACTAGTTAATGGCTGCTACAGCCCACCCATTGGCATTAGAAAACAAGTTGGCCGGCTTCGCAAGCAGCCATCTGTCATTTCGGTGGAGAAAAACACTGTACTCCTAGCAGACTTCAGTCTGAGTGGTGCTCATGCTGCTGGTGCTAAGACACTTTTGCCACTTCTGACTATTCTAACTGACAGGCTAAAAAATCAGAAAGCCTGGCATCCAGTGGGGAGACACTTGTAAAAATGAGGTGATTGTAAAACAGGTATTTCAGTGCAAGTAACTGTGAATGGGTCACGTTTCTTTTCTGCAAGTCCAAAACCGGAGAATATTCCCTGGATGGTTTAACATCGCCTGTTTGATGGCATTGCAGATAATTTTCAAGCATGGTGGTAAGGAGCTGGAAGTAAAATTGCAGAGCACATAAGGGCTTTGGAACTGTTTTAGCTCCTCTTAAAAGCTCCCCAAAATGTCACAGTCAGAAAGACAGCCACTGTCACTGGGAAACCAGGAGCTTGATTTAGGGGGAATGTAAGGCAACTAGAAAGGAAAGAAGTTTTAAAGTGTCTGACACATAACAAATGGAAAAAAAGGGGAAGATGGTGGGTCATAATGCAGTAACTGGAAATTCAGGGAGAGGAGGAGTAACAAAAGTTGAAATCTAAGTCATCAGCAAGACAATCAGAAGACCTGGCAGGGCATGGGGGGCACTGAAGGGATATTGAAACACAAGAAATATGTAGCAGTTGCAACGCTCCATTCTTAGGAAATGGTAACACTGCCAGTGAAAGCACAAAAGAGGCAATTTTCAGTAGATGTTTCTGTCTTCTTGTTGAGGGAAGGCAAGATGATGTATCTCTTTCATATGAGAATGTGACGTTTTCATCTCTCACAATGAAAAGTGTGTTAAACCTCAGGTACAGAAGTTAACACTGAGTTTGGCAAATGTAGATTAACTTGCATCCTGTAGTTGTGAAAGAGCTGGCCAAGGACTGATGTTATGGGGGGGTTTGTTTGGTTTTTTTGTTGTTGTTGTTTTGCTTTTCAAAACTCCTAGAACCCTCAAGGTACTGAAGGGATATTAACGTTTCAGAATTTGAAAAGCAGAAATGGATTGATCCATGTAAATAAAATTCAGGTAAATGTAAGTCAACTTGATATCAGACTCAGACAAAACAAAAGGAGGACAAATACATGAATCTTGTAATAAATGGTTAAAATACATAAGTAATTAATACTGCTTGGTATTGGCTTTTGGAAAAATGGATCCTGTGAGATTAGCTTTTTGATAGTAGTATAAAATTACTTGATTAAATTAATAGTGTTTGTATAGCGTACTTTTGCTTAGTACCTTGGAATATTTTGACTGAGAAACAATACAAGATGACCTTCATTCCTATTAAGTTTTATTTCTGGCTGATAGGTGTTGAACTCTAAGAGCAGCTAAGTCATTGCCATGCTGGTGTGCTTGTAGGGAGATCCTGCAATATTTTTTCAGTGACCTGAGAGACAACCTGAAGTTGCTGAACAAAGCTTGTGGATGTCACGGCAGCTCTGGACTTATAAATAATTAAAAAGCGAGATCACTGTTGCAGGTGTAAGAGATAGAGACATGTTGTAACACGGCAAAATGTAAATTTCTGTGCCTAGGAAGAAAGGCAGCATACCAATTTGAATATGGACAGAGACTTTCTGTTTGTTGTTCCCCCCTGCCCCCCCAGTTTTAAAAGTTTAACATAATTGCTTAATATTTGGGAATCCCACTCCCAAGAAAGAGATCTCTTCTCTGTTCAAGTCCCAGGAGCTTCCTTGGCTGGCTGGAGCAGGCAGGCACAACCTCCAGAGCCAGCCCTCTGCTGGGCTATGGGCATGTGCAGGCAGGACATGCTGTGCACAGCCCTTAGGAGTTGCATCAGGAGGAATCTGAACTGGGGGTAAATCCAGAGTGTTGGGCTGGTATAGCTCTGAGGGAGGAACACCAGATGTGGGTCCTACGTTGAGCAGGTCAGAGCCACAGTGATATTTTGGGTGCGCTTGATGCCTCGCTTCTCTTTGGACACCTCTCTCAGGCCAATGCCACTGCCTCCTCACCATCATGGGCAGCTGCAATGAGCAGGGGTCGCTCCTCTGCTGCCTCCAGGGCTTTGTTCTGGCAGGGGAAGGTAGGATGGGGGAGCCAGCATTGAAACATCACTGAAAGGACTGCAAATTGTGTCATTATATTGTGACTGGAAACTGGAGCTTTTGAGTGAAATGAGGAAAAGGAGGACAATGTCCCTTTATGAGTGGCTGCGTGAGGATCCAGTCTTGGTAATAGACTTCATTTCAACCAGTAACTGTATGAGAAGACCCAAGATTTAGTGGATGTAATTGGACATGGTAAAGATTTTGAAGTTAAAAATGGCTGACAAATATTTAGCAGTAGGGGTAATTAATACCCAGAAAAATCTTTCTAAATGTGTACTCTTCACTGCTGGCAATTTGAAGATTAAGGCTGACTGTTGTAGTTCAAGGTATGAACTGCTCCAGACAAGAATTGAGCAAACGCTGAGGCCTGTGTTATGCAGGAGAACATCCCCATGACTGCAGCAGTCCTTCCTGGCTGCACGATCACTGATGTGAAGGGTAGTATGAAGCCAGGCAGATGCATTAGTAAATCAACTGATCATCTGAATGAATCCCTTTACCCACTTGAATTATGAGGATAGGATGCTTCTCACTGTAATGACACTCAAACTTGGCTCATCCTCATCAGTGTGTCTGATGTACTGTGCCTATTTGCAGAATCTCAGGGGATGCTAATCAAGTTGTCTTTTCATCTCTTAGCTAGCAGCACTTTTAAGGAGGCCCTAAGGCAATACTTCAACACGTCATTTCTCTTCATTTTGGGGGAGGTGATGGGGGACACTTTAAGTCATCAGTTAGTACACAGCAGTAGATGTTGAAGACAGTTGTCTTCCCTATTCCAGTAAAGTAGTAGTAGAATGCCAACTCCTATGGGAGCTAAATGAAAACTAAATAAGAAATTCATCCTTTTCTTAATTCCCAGAAAATTAAATTAACAACAACTGAATCAATGTCTCCTGAGCAAAGGACTTAGTCATTGCTTATTGTCTAGAGAGCCAAAATAGTGAGGCAATACTCCCCTTGCAATCAGTGTTCTCAGCCATTACCAATCTGCTTGTGTTTCTTGGCTTTGTAAATCCTTAACAAGGTAAATATCTAAATCCCAATTTTTACCAGCTATCACCACCACTATTTTGCAAATCAAGGTTACCTTCTTCAGTGCGTTATTTCCTTGCAACACTGGATTCAGCTCTGGCCTGCCTCCTTCCACCATCTGTGTGGGCAAGCTTTTAATGGGAAGGGTGTCTGGAAAACTCTTGAGCTTGGTGTTTGCTCATGGAAAGTCTGGGTATTAGGAGAATGCTTCTGGTGTTGGAAAGTAAGGCAATAAGAAATCATCTGTAGTTTACTTAGGATGACAGTCAGTAGAAATAAAGAATATGGTAAGCAAAACAAGTACTGTGGAATCTCAAACTGCTTACACACAGCTGTGTGCACTGCAACTAGTAACACCTGCAGTACGTTTGGTTGCATGTTAAATATGTATAAAATAACCTAGCCCTTCCTTCCTCATTGCTAAGGTTTAATAGTGCAGCAAAATCTGACCCTGACCTGGCCACCCCCACCCCACCTTATCTCCCCCGGTGGATTCAGTGGCCAAATATAGATTTGTCAGGACTGATCATTAGATTCACTCCTCAGTTGCAGGCCTCACTTCTGCAAATTTGGGTTTGGGCTTAAGGCTGGTTTTGCAGCAGTAGGGCGAGTCCCCTAGGAAAAGCTGAGCATGTGTGTGACTTTTTGCAGTGTTGGAGGAACCCAGAGAGCCCCTCGGCAGCACAGGCTCAAATGTGCTGCTGCTGCATTTTAGGGCCTGCATCTGTAAATTGCATTACAAGTTGTTACAATTTGATCCCAAGGTCAAATGATAAGGCATCATGAAAATCACCTTGAAGAACTGCAAAAGGTCATTGTGGCTACTTCTGCACATCTCAGATTCTGCTGGGAAAGGCTTCTTCCTGAATGCTTTAGGAAACTGTGCTGAGTCCAGGGTACCATTATGTCTAAGAGAAAAGGAGCTCCCCAGCTGTGTACTTAGTATTTCACAGTGCTCCTTGCTCTTTTCCAGTTTATTTCTCTGTTAGACACTATGCAAAGACATATGAACTCAACTAGACCTGGGAACCATGAGACAAAAGCTTTAAGCACTGTCAGATACGGCAGCTGCTGTATCTTTGCTCTGTATGTCATTAACAAAGCACCTCTGTCATCCCATCCCTCCACCAAGAAGTGAGGGCTGGGAAGAGGGAAAGATCAGTAGCTGAGCTTCCATGCACAGTGGCAGGTATTGAAGGTATACACCAGATTAGCATTTCACAATGACGGTCTGTTTGCAAAGTGGATAGAACAGTATGAGAACCCTTTAATTTGGCCTTTCAAGAAAATACAGGTTGAAAAACTGAAAACCCAGCTTTCCATCAAACTTCTTTATTCACCAAGGGTGCACAACTGAAGGCAAAACCAGCAGAAACATAGGTCGACCATTCAGCTGAGTCAGACAATACGGGAAGAGAAGACTTTCCTTTGCTTCCCTGTGGCACGTGGACTGGCCTTATCACAAGGTTAAGAGGGGAAGAGAGAAAATTAGCCCCCAAGTCCAGTAGTTTCTTGTCAGAGAAGTGGACAGCGAAGTGCCATGGAGGAGAGGCAAGCAGGAAACAAACATTTGAATTCTTACACCATCTCAGCCCACACAGGTTAGCTGAAAACACAGGGCAGTAACTCCCTATTTGGCAGGCACCAATTGCTGCTGCTCCTCCTTCTGGGGCAGGTAGAAACCACGATGACCAAGATGCCAATCCTTCCTAGGCAGGAGTGTAACAGCATATTGCTCTTTGTTATGGACCCTGGCTGGATTCTTAAGCTTGCCATTAAATCTGTTTTTCTTTTTAATTTTTGTTTCATTGTATTTTCTGGGCTTTTCCTCTAGTAAGTTCACATAACTTCCAGTGGGGTTTTTTTAGACCACATCATGCTGCCTCCTGAATTTGGATGAAGTAGATTAGTTTCAGTGCAGGTTAACATGTGGAATGTGGAATGAGGGGAGCCTCTAAACCTTCCAAATTGCACCACTGTTCCTCAACAGCATTATGTGGTGTAGCCAGCCGTTAATCACTCCTGATTCTTAAATTATGAATTGTTAATGAGAGTGCAGAAGAAACAGAATACAAATGAAAAGTGGATTTCATTATTAAAGCAATTTTAACTTCATCTCTGAAGATAAGAAAATAAAAGTCTGATTTTCTATAATAGAAAATAATTATGAATCTTAATCATTAACCTGAAATTATAGATTTACATACATCATTCTCAGAAAGAGCAAAAAATACTCAAGGTTTGCTTTTCTTCTTATGTTATATTTTAAACACAAGCAAAAGCAATGCAAGCTTTTTCAGAAATTGATCAGTGGGCCAAAATTTGATGAGCCTACTGACCTGAAGTAGCAGTTTACTCTTTGAGTTGTCTCCATGATATCAGTGGAGGTTCTTTTCCTGGAACGATGTCGATCAGTGTAAAAGTATCAGACTTCAAACATAAATGGCTTGATACACTTGAAATACTTTAGGTCATGCTGTGAGTTCCCTTTGGCCATGTATGAGAATCGGTCCCAGCATATTCCTTAGATGCTTTGTGTGAGTAATCACACTGTACAAGAACAACCAACCTTCTTTCAGAGTATGATTAAACTTATCTACAGTGTACACTACTTCTTAAAGCGTTTAAAATATTTTCCTTCTTACAGTGGTAAAGGATTTGTTATGATCACAGCAGTAATTTCAGTGTTTGCAGCTGGAGGGAAAACAACCCAGCAAATACACACTTCCATTGCATTGCATACACATTCATATGTGTGGAGGTCACATTCATCACAGCAGGTGTTCCTGCACTTCCACTGCCGTAAACCGGAGCCTGTGGAAAAGAGAAGATTCAATAGGAAAGGAGGGGTAATAGCAATGCATGAGCCTGGGAGTGAGTCTACAGTAAAAACAGATTAGGCAGACTTGGCTGCTCTAATAAAGAGAACTGGAAGAGAAAAATAAAAATGATGAAAAAAGGCAAGTGGAGCTTATACTAGACCTGCAGGATGGAAAGTGAGGGCAGAGCACCCAGTGTTTTTGCAGGTTCATAAAGAGCCTGGCACAGTCGTCATGGGAGGGTTTTCATGACCCTGCTATTGACTAGAATAAGAAATACAGAATGACTGGGGAAGGATGAATGTTTCTGGTGGTTATTTCAGGACTGTTTTCTTGCTGCTTTTTCTTAAGCAATCAATAAGATCAAAAGCTGTAGTGGTTGGAAATGAACACTATGTGACAAAAGATACAGCCTTCGCCTGAGGGAAAATGGTCATTATACCATTGGATTTGTTTGAGGTATGTGTGAAGAAACGTTCAAAGGCAGCAGCACAGAATTATTGGATTTTTAAAAGGTAGATGTGAGGGAATGTGAAAAGGCTGGGATGAAAGTGATTGAAAGAACTATTGTCCAAAAATTTCACTTGGGAGCAGTGAGATCTAGGGCCTGTGAAGAGGAATCTCATTGTTATAGAAGTCCTTTTACTGTTAATGGTGGCAAAGGAAGCCACCTTTGTTGAGCAGGAAAATTAGTGTTTAATCAGGTCCCAGGTTAGAATGGTGGAAATTAAGTGAAGAGGCTGAGGGAGGGTGTTTCACCATGGAATACCATCAGGGACACTGAGGGTGGTCCTGGTCCATTCTCACAGAATAGAAGTGATTTCAGGCTATATGGATCCTCCAGCAAATGTGGAAACAGTGGAGAATCTACAAGAAACCAGGATCACTAATATTGATCTGCTGTTCCCTGTGCCTCTACTCACTTTGAGGACTTCAACTGCCACCACCTGCCCCCAAATCCCCACTGAGTGGAGATTTTTGTAGTCTGCAAGGCACAGCCTTGGACTTCATTACCTTTTCAGCAGATTCTCGCTCTTGCCTGCAGCCCTCTGCCTGCCTTTTCCAGCTGTCGCCTCTGGGACCAGCTGTTTTCTCTCTGCAAGGAGAGCAGTGAGAAAGAGCAATTCCCTCAGTGAGTGCCGTCCCTAATGTGCTGTGCTAGATCCTGCTTTGCACCACTGTGCAGGAAGGAAGAAGGATATAGCTGAACGTTTCTCAATGTGCAAAAGAAATGAGGCAAAATAGATAATGTCCCTTTTATTAAAATAAGTGGTGGTTAAAAAAGCAAAGTGAAAATCAAGCTTGCAGACTTGAATAAGTACAGAGTTCTGTTTTATGCAATATTTCCATTTATAATAAGTTAATAAATGAGAAAAGAATGTCTAATGTTTTTATAACATGAGTAGTGTGTGTTTATAGACCATTAAAAGATGATCAGGAAAAAGTGTTATAGATGGTTACCTGCTGAGGTTATGATCAAGCTGTGTGACTCTTAACAGCCAATCATTTTTTAAACATATATTCCTATTTGGAATGCTTTACAAATCCTATGCAGAACCTTCATGTGAAATAAGACCAAATATTGAGCGAGGTACAAGACGTGCTGCTTGCTGCTGGTGCTTGCATGCTGCAGCCTGCTGGGCCCCTGGTTCCTGCCAAGTGGAGCTGCTGCTGAAGGCAGACTGAGGATGGGGCAGTTTTTACTTTGCAGTAGTGGTGTGGGGATTTGGAGTGTCAGCAGGGGAAGAGGGACAAGAGTAAGCTACACTGATTCATTAACTAAAAATGCCATGTTTGCAACTTAGACCTTGAGGGGCTGTCAGCATGCTTGAGGTCTGATTGTACTCATCTGGGCACATTGCAGCTTCTCCACCACTGTTCCTGCTAGCAGTTTTCTCTCAAATAGAGAAAATATGCAAAAAGGTTGACATGGATAAAACTCACTTTCTAATTATCTCTCCTCAGAAGTCTGGCTTCCAAAGGAGTAGGAAGAGGGAAGGAGATGGCTTCTGGCTTCACTTCCTTTTCAGGATCAAACCACTTCATGCAGGTTTTGCTGACTTCCACCAGTATATGTTCTCTTCCTGAGCAGTGTCCACATCACACCTCATGCTCTCCTCATAGCTGTCTTAATGAGCCACAAACTATTCCCCACCCTCAGGGCTTTGGCTATCTCTAATCAAGGTGAACTCTGATATGGTGCAGCTGTAACCTGGGGTCAGGCTGCTGGGGCAGAGCTGTGTGAGACTGAGCTGGGACATGCCTCAGTGGGGGCTCAGGAACTGTATTTAAGCACAGGCCCTTGCCTGCATTCAGTGTCACACCTTACTGATCCCAGCTTTGTCTTGGCTTGACCTTGGACCTGCCTCCTCCCTGCAGGCTGACTGCTGTCTCTGGGCCTGCTCTTCTCCCTTCAGTGCTGTGGGACTGTTCTCTGTGCTGCCGAGGATACTACCCTGTGCCTGCCTTCTTGTGTCATCCTTGGCTCACCTTCCCTTGCTGAGCAGCCCACTCATGATGCTTTTGGAGATGCTGCAGCTAGGAAGAAAACCTGTCTGAGATTTCATCTTTTTTCACCTCCATAATTTTGAGTGTGTTCTTTGATTTGTGATAAGATATTGGGAAATGAAGAGAGCTACCTATGTATTTTCTTGGTTGTATTTTGAGGTGCTTTTGTGCTATGGGATGACTTCCTGTTTGCATCTTCAGTGATTCTCTTTAAAAAAAAAAGTATGCCAGTTGCAGACTTTGTCTCTCTAATTGTTCTGAATTTTTTTCCTTCTTTCCCAAAAGAGAAAGACTGTGATATTGTTGGACCAATCTTGTGGAACAAACAGTCTTTTGTGCACCAGCAGACAGTCCCACCATCTATCAAGCAATTAGCTGTTCTCACTTAAGCACCTCTGCTCTGTGCTCTCCAGGAGGAGACTTGGGAGTCTGCTTTTCACTCACATTTGGGCAAGAGATGTTTCTCCCTTGGTCTTCAGTTGGTTGATAGCAACTGTGTGTGCAGTCAGTTTTAGTAAAGGCAACTGGCCATGTAACACCTGCTTATTGCTGTAGTTCTCTGCTTCTCTGGCTCAGTCCTTCTCTGTGTGGGTTTGGTGTTCCTCAGCTGCTGCTGGATGCCAGTTCAGGATCCAATGCAGTGCTTTACAGGCTGGGCACCAGGCTCTACCCAAGAGAAAAATCTATCAGGTTTCCCTGGGAGCTGTTGTAAAGAGAGATGAGCTACAGCCAGTACATACTGAAGAGGCTCTGCCCCAGCTGGGGGTACTTAGGAAGGAAGGGAAAGGCAGAGGCAATTTTGCAGCCTCTTCTCTTTTCACAGCAGGCAATATGTATGCAATGAGGAGGAACTACTGGTGGGTGGAGTGATTGGCCTTTATCCTCTGCCCCAATAAGTCTGCTGTGGGTCTCTTATGGGGCATAAGTTTCTGCCACTGCCTCCTCTCATCTGCCATTCTCTGCAGTCTTGACAGCTTTCCACTTGGAAGGTTTACTGGAGAGGGCTGCATTTTGTGGCTGGTATTACATGGAAACAAGTCAAGCACTGCTGTTAATTACAGACAATGTTTTGGAAAGTGACTTAATTGTTAAGCAAGTTTTCAGGAAAGGGATATCTCCAAATCAGCTCATGTGATTTAGACTCAAGCGGGATTGTAGGCAGGTAGCTAATCCTTGGCCTTGGAGAGTTTTGGGGTTTGGGTTTTTTGTTGGTGTGTTTGTTTTGCTATGTAGCAGGAACATTTATTTTAACATGTAAAATGAAATTGTAGCTTGGTAAAGTAAACCCCTATAAAATGCTAACCTTCTGTTTATGTAGTCCTTCCATTGGGTGTTTCTTTGTTCATTGCTTTTTATGATAAGGAGTAGAAACTGAGTGGCTTCATACAAATAATGGTCTTTTAACTCCCATAATCTCATATGGTAAATTTCTTCTTGTCTCCAGATATTTTCCTGAGACCAATTCTAGACTTAATGTGCCAAAGATTTTTTAAATAATAATAGTTGATAAGGGTAACTTGTGCAGATTTAGGATAACAGGGAATATTTGTTTTGAATGTAGTCATTTCATACCCATACCACAACAGTTTATAAAACCACATTTTTTGTGAAGAACGGTGTAAACAGGAAAGCAGTAATAATTATCTGAATAGAGCTTTGGCTTATTTAACCAAGAGGAGGAAGCCTTACCCAGATACTGCCAACTCTTGTGCTTCTCAGAAAGGAGAGACAAATTTTCAAGTGGCAGAAGTCTGTACGGCATCATGGAAGTCAGTTTGCACAATCCAGCTCGTATTTCCCACCTGTTTGGGCATATAGATGGACAACAGGGTTTGAAAAATCTCATTTGAAAATTTGTTCTCTGTTTCAGCTGCGGTGTCATCACAGGATATGAGCCTCTGTCCCAGTGTGGGAAGTGAACTTGTGAACTGGCTTACGAACAAAAATGTTTCCCAAAAGAATCTCAACAAAATTGCAGAGCATGATTTAATGGAAGAAAGAGGGTAGGCACTAAAAGGTTAGCGTGATGACAGATGATATTTCACTCTGCTTAGAGTTCTGCAGCTGTTTGCTGTTGCAGGAGGGTGATGGGGGAGGGGGGGGATGCACACAAATCCCAGTAGTAGTATATCAAGAGACCATGTCAGTATGTCATGTGGAAGCGCTTGCTTATGGGGGTGTCCATCTGGTATCTAGGGATGCTCGTGGGAACACTTCCACTGGCTCTGCAACCCTGGGGAATCAATGGATTTAGGCTCTCCCAAACTGCAGGTACCGTAGCGTGGACTTATGGAAGCCAAAACCAGGCTAAAAGCCCTCTTCCTCCCTCCTTTACCGTTCTTCAAAATTATTCCCCAACCATGTGGTGGCAGAGACACCTTGCAGCACTTTGTTGCGACTGTAGCTGTATGGTGTAAGAGGTACAGAGCTGGCTGATAGTGGGAGTAATCAGGGACTCCCTCCCAGGAGCTGACATGAGGGGAAAGAGCCCCAGGTTTACCCGTGACCAACCACCTTTCTTATTTTGGGGAGGCAAGAAGCAAGCAATATTGTCCTGCAAACCATGTCTTTGTACCAGCTCCAAGGTTTAGGAAGGTATAAAAAAGATGTGGCCAGGAGAGACAATCTCTTAATCCTTTGCGGAAGCCCATGCTTCAGCCTGCTCTGTGTCCTGTGGGGGTCTCCTGCAGCTTTGTCCCAAACTGCTGTGCTCTAGAATCAACTGATTTCATTGATCCATCAGGGTCAGGGGCCACACCAACCTACAGCACCTGGGGTCTGCCTCCAGCAGTTGTGACCCAGCATGGTGCGCAGGGGTTGCAGAAGATTGTTAATGGAAGAAGTTTGTGCTTGACAGTGTCTCTGTTTCACAGTTTTATACACAGCTTGCTTGACATATATTTTCTTAGTGAAGAACAGATAACTGTGCATTTGGGTGAGGCTGCGCCAGTGATTCTTTTTGCAATTATCAGTGTCTATCTTAGTCTGCAAAATGTGGTGATTATCATCTTCATCAAAACAAATGACATCTTTTTCGGACAGATTAATTAAAGGGAAAGGCATAAGTTGGTGTGGTAAATCACTCTTGGAAAAATGTGACTTTCCTGGAATTATACCTTAGTAAAATATATATACTGCTCTGTCTTAAGCAGCTTTTATCATTATCATAATTGAAAATGCAGAAGACATTAACCCTTGAATACCCTCCGAAGTTTTTAAGCAAAGAGGACACAAATTACTCTGAAGTCCCCTGATTCCTGTTATGCACAACAGTGGAATTTCATTCTTTAGAATGAAAATAGAATGGAACATATGCTACAGATAATTCAACAAAAAAATATATTGTGAATTACTGCATTTTAAAAGGGAAAATAAAAGCCCCTGTCAGTGATTGAAGATCTAATCATGCTCAAATGTTATTACTAAATTACTCTAAAAGTGTGTGATTTGTGGAAGGGAAGCTCTGAAGGCTTCTCTTGAGATTCTTTGTTTTTTCTTAGTGTTCAGCACAATGCTTACGTAAACTTCATAGTTTTCTTAGTGCTTATGGCCTTATCATACACAAGCAACATCTTAGCATAAGAGAAATAAGTATTTTTATGTTTAAAGGTGTTTTCCCCTCTTTAATTGGTGTAGTTGTATTTGATTGCTGTGGTACAAGAACTAGGGAATGCCCTTGAACAGGGAGCAAAAGGAAGTTAGCTAATGAAGGTGAGTAACTTGATGTGCAAAATACAAATAGGGAGCTCAGACTGGCACAAGGAATATAAACTTTCAGCTGCTGTCACCCACCTGCCTATCTAGTAAAGGCATTTGTGTATCGTATGATCTCATGTCGTCAGGTAGGAGTTGAAAGGCATGTAGGGCTGTATGGTGTCCTGGGATGGGGCTATTTCACTTCTCTGTCTTGGAGCTTTTCTGTATGATGCCATTACATGTTCTTTGGGCTGTAGGAAAGGCCAAGACAGAAACTGCTGCCATAGTCTAGCATTAGGACGCTCACCTGAGATTTGGGGTGGGGAGGTTCCCCATGCCCCATCTCCTCCGCTTGGTATGGGAAATGACAGGCTGAACCCACATGTTTGTGGCATGAGGTGTCTGATCCCCTGAAAGGAGTGAGCTTCACGTCTCTGCTGAGCAGCTCCAGCAGGTAACATATCTCCCTTCACATGAGACTGCAAAAACTGGTCCTCCTCTTCTGCGTGGATTTTAACGTGGTTGCTGCAACTGCTTTCTATGTGCCTCTGTGTGTGAGACCCTCTCCACCAGAGTCAGTGTCACAGGAGGTGCCAACTCTGCAAGTCATAGGCCAGGTGCCAAACTGCTTGGGCTGTCAAGACTGAACGGACAATTGGACGTGACCAAAGCAAAAAATTGTTGGTGTTTGGGGAAAGCCAGGGTCTCAAACATACTGATACATATCCAGGGTGCAGCAAAAGTTCTCAGGATTGCAATTTTGGACTGGAGTTAAATGTAGGTGCCGCATGTGCCTCTCTCCCTTTTTCCTTTCTGAACAGTCTCCAAGTCTTTTTCCTGGATGTAGTCTTTGGCCTTCCCTGATTATTTTCTCTTGTTCTCTGCTAGGTTGGCATGCCCATTTAGAAAGGCATGTTCCCACATACATAGTGTGTTGCTCTAAGGAAAGTACTGTCATAACAATTGCATGTATTTTTTCACTCAGATGTATTTGCATATAGGAACACTTAAAAACTATAGCTCAGAGTGCTGAGACTCACCTTTCTACATGTATCAGTGATCCTAAATAAGTAATGAAGAAAATGTAGTTAAGATGCAAATGTAAAGTATCTTATTTTCAGCTTGGTTTGCATTAAGATGTTAATTTCCATTAGCATTAATGAGAAAATGCACCCAAAGGTTTTCCCCAGGCAAGAGTTCTGATCCTCCTAACAATAATTTCCCTTTTACAGTGTCTTTCAATCAAGGATATTTGTATTTTGCAAACTTAATTAAGAATTAATTAATTAACAATATCCCTGGAAGGAACAGCAAATGGCATTTTCCCCATTTTACCAGTGAGTGAATTGAGGTTGCCTAGGGGGATGTGGGACTCCTGGCTCTGATGTTGAAATCTGAACCACCTGTGCCACTGTCTTCAACTTACTGGGGAATTTCACAAGTTTATGTCCAACGTACATCCATATTTATCATTTAATGTATTGTTTCTTTGATACTTGTTTAGTTGGTGTATGAGAAAGCTGTCCTTCTTAGCCAAGCCTTGCTTGTGATTAGAAAAGTCTCACTTGCACACAGCACTTCGCTCTCTTGTTTATGGTTGTGTGATGGTTTGGGCCAGATTGGCCCAATCCGGTGGAACGACAGATGCTCTCTCTCTCTTGCTCCGCTCCCAAAGGGATGAAAGAGAGAGAGAGAAAAAGAGAGACTCAAGAGTTTAGAAGGAACTAAACTACTTTAATGAAATATTAATAACAAAATAATAAAAGGAAAAATAATTAAGTATATACAAAACTGTATCAAGCTCCCAGGATGACAATCACGTCACCAGCAGGTGCTGGAGAAGTCCCAGACTGGACTCAGTGATGGACGGGAACTGGATTCCGGATCTGGATTCAGGATCGGGATCAAAGGCAGATGAACAGACAGAGTCCTCCTCGGATGCCACCCATTGAAGAAAGAGAGCTGACCCTTTGATCCCTCAGCTTTTATACTGAGCATGATGCAGTTGGGATGGAATACCCTGTTGGTCAGTTTTGGGTCACCTGTCCAGTCCTCCCACAGGGGTGACCCCTCTCGCTTTTCTGCTTCTGACCCTCCAACGGGGCAAGTAACAAAGTTGGCTGGCCTTGGTTGTTGTAGCAATAAGGATAAGCAAGAACCTCTCTGCATACCGTTCCTTGGCATCAGCTATAAACATGGGTCTTATCACTCTGAGAGTGAACAGTTTTCTTGCACAACATGCTGTTAATTTCAGCAGTTAGAAGAGGCCTAGCTAAAAAGTAAAGTTACTGAACAAAGTTGGTCCTGTTTTACCTCAAACCAGGACAGATTGCCGTTTCTGTTAAATATCCAACAGATCTG
Organism: Burhinus bistriatus; assembly: GCA_013397275.1. Lineage (NCBI taxonomy): Eukaryota > Metazoa > Chordata > Aves > Charadriiformes > Burhinidae > Burhinus > Burhinus bistriatus. The sequence goes on along the minus strand of VYXH01000105.1, from coordinate 125,976 downwards.
TTAAGACTTTCATATCTGCATTTGTAGAAATAGCAGACAATTTCAATAGTTACCTGTAGAAACAAATTACATTTTCACTATAAACCATGTCTGATGCTCTTTAAGAGCGCACCAGGGTACCTACCCTATGATTTCCTACCACATATTCTCTGTCTGTGTGAACAGCCTTAGTAGTGTGCATAGTGGCTAGCTAATTTCTAGATATTCATTTTATGTAATATTTATTCCTATCACTCAATCAGATTTGTAAACCAAATTCACAAATGATGGGGAGTATGTTCTTCTTTGCAATTAGGGTGATTCATCAGTGGCATAACTAATAGAAGAACAGGAAACTGAGAAATTACACCCTTCTACTTGAGACTGGGAGTGGAGCTTAGGAACAGAGATGGTAGGAAAGATAAAATGAGAAAGAAGGGGAGAGGATCAAAATACTGAAAAGAGGCAAGGGGATGGGGAGATGAGAGACAGTACATTGGAACAAGAGAAGTGATTACAGCACACAAGAAAGGCTGGGGAATCTGCTTTCCATAAAGAAAGATAAAATAATGAAGAAATAAGTAAGAAAAATATTAACTTTCCACAGAGGGAAAGAATGAAAAATGTATTAGGACAGTTTAATTCTGAGGGCTGCAGAAAGAGATGATGGAGAGGGCTAGCAGAGTTGGGCACATCTGTGTGGTCCAGGTGAGGACCTGTGTGTGGAGAAAGTATTTTGGTACCACTTGGGAAGAAGGGAAGTTCAATCTGAGCCCTGGTGGGTATGCAAAGTTGAAATTCACAAAGTGGATGAACACATTGCATTGATACGCTACTGCTGCAGTATATTTCTATTGTTCCTCTGGCTTGCTTAACAAGCGTGTTACAGGCTGACTGTGCGTGTGTCATGTTGGTAGGTTTCCCCATAGGAAAAGCCAAAATGCTGCAAATGCCTTATAAGGCTATTCCCACAAAGTGAATCTGCATTGCCACCACCAAAGGCAACAGGGAGACCTGGTGTGTTAGGAAACTCTTGTAATCCATCTTTCTTGTAGTTAAGTCTAGACATAATAGTTGAGGCTTATTTGTGCACTTCTTGATGTTAATAGCTTATTCTTTTAGTCTCACAGAAGAAAAAAAAAAACCAAACCAAAAACAAACCTATGGACACCTCATGTTTTGAAATAAAAGCTTAATGGAGACTAACCTTTTTTGGTTTTTTTTCCTTCAAACCACTTGTCACAGAACAATATCCCTGGCTTTGTGTGCAGAAGCAGTCGCCTGTTCAAAGTCAAGGATTTGGTCCACCTTACTCTTCCAAGATTTCTTAGCTTGTGCATTGATTTCAGGTATATCTGAAAAATGGGCTCTGGAAGGTATTTCAGATTGCTGAAAGCTGCTGTTGGATATTCCTCTTTCTCCCCAGAAAGATTCAGTTATTGAGTGTCCAGCATAACCTCTTGACTGTTACTGATAAATGCCTTTTAATTTAGGGGAGTTAGCATTGGGTAAAGAAATTCCAAGGGCAGAAATCTGAGAAGAAAAAAAACTTAGTTGGTGAAAGTGGTCCCAGAGACACATGACAAGCTGGCGTCCTTAAGTAGATAATCAATTTATGTGGTTTGGTTTGAAAATGACAATGCAGAGTTGAGAGCAAAATCAGTTATCTCTTATTTATTTATGTTCAATCCAAAAACATAAACAAATCCTATTTTTCCTAGTCATAGCAAGTTCAAAAGTGTTCTCAATCTGATTTGTTGCTGTCTGTCTCCGATCACATTATCGGTTGCTTCTTCATTGCTATGCAGCCTGTATGCTGGATGATATCATCACTTCAGTTGCATTTTTGATCACTTTTTCCTTAGAGTTCCCATTCACAGAACCATATGATCACATGAGTCTCAGCTTTCATTTTAAAGAGTCTAGCTGGCATTGCCTGGTTGGAAACTTGAAAAGTGGACCCTAAGAAATCAAAGCTGAAAGAAAAAGAAAAAATGTTTCTTTTTCAGTTGTTCAACATAAATAATTGGATCATCCTTTATTAAGACAACCTTGTAACTTTTGTAGGATCTTACCTTTTCTGTAGCTCTGCGTTAACATTATTAAATTAAATCTCTTAATTTTAATCTTAACTTTGCATCCTAAAAATAGTAGAAAAAATAAAATCCACCCCCTTTTCTACCTTCACCTCTTTATTCAACTTGTTTGAATTTTAAAATCTTATTTGGAGAAGAAACAATTCCAAACAGTAATAAACATCTCTATGCAGTTTTGTGCTGGTTGGAAGTCACTAATCCTTTTATGTCATCTTTTGTGAGGATGATCCTTGTCTAGCCCCATATATTGATTAAAATTAAGCATTACACAAAACCTTTATCATTTCAAAGGATTATCCTTTTATGTTTTTCTCTCTGCCTTCTTTTTTGAATTAACGTTTTTCTGTACCCCAGCTGATCTGCTAGCTGTCTTGGTTTTGTTTTTTTTTTTCTGTAACAGAAATGTTGCACAGTGAATTGATTTCTTACTTTGCTTATATTCACCTTTTCTGAAACATGCCAATGTTTCCAGGGCACAGTATTGTGAATAAGTGTGAAAGTGGACCTCTCTAGTTATGTCATGTGTAGCTGTAGGATAGGGAGCCTAAGTCCATTTATCCGTATACTGATGAATAGGGATGATCACAAAGAACATTTGTTTCTGTGCCAACCCATTTGTTGTCTTGTATTGGTTTATACCTGTGCAGCTTTGCTAGCTTGGGTAATTGTCCTCATACACAGCCATGATGAGTAATCTGTGTTTTAGGATGTGACTGGGATTTTTTTTATTTGGCTTGGTTTTGCATTGTTGAAGACACAAATTGATTAACTGCAATCATGCCTTGTAGAGCAGGATCTAAGTTGTACTTGAACTTGGTCTGTCTGGCCAAAACTGTATGTAATTTATATTCTTTCCCTCTAGGACTGGGACATTAAGTACCATCGGTAAAACTGCAGCTCCTAAAACAACCAGTTGCTAGAGGCAGCCCCAGAGCATACAATTTCTAAACCAAACTCCAATGAACTGTCTGGACACCTTTCTTCTCCTAATTCACCAGCCCCTGCAACCCTGGATTTTGCTTCTAATTCTAAGAGAGTGCTTATCTAAGACCTGCTGACCCCTAAAAGCTAGTATGCTGCACTAACCTTGAATTTACACCAAACAGTTCTTTCTTGTAGACCTAGTTCCAACTGGTATGCGTTAGTCTTTCTAGATTGACCCTGCACCATGTTTAAAACTTTGGGGAAGGCAATCAAGCCCAAAATAAAAACAGCAATCCAGCCCTTGAGAGTGGCATTTCTAATCATGGTATGGTGGTTCTGTGTAGGTGCAGCTGAGTCATCCAGTGGCTCTGAACCCTAATACTAGGTTTAATCCAAGTTGTGATGAAGAGACTGAAGATTTGGGAGTTGATCCTGCCAGACCACTGGCAGCAGGTGAGGTTGGTAATTTCTGGTGCCAGGTCGGGCAAGGAACTGTATTTGGCAGGTGGAAGACAGCACCTATCCTGAAAAGGAGCAGTCATAGCTGAGATGTTCTTGTGCCAAATTCTGAAAAGTCATAGCAACCAAACAAAATGTTTCAGAAAGGCAAGGAAGCAAAAGTACACTACAGGGACTGTTTGTTATCTATAAGTGTTGACTACTGTGTTCTAAATAGAGATTTGTTTATAAGGAAACAATAACACAAGTGGGAAGATGGGAATCCTCCTGTCTGTCAGTGACTCATCATTACAGGGCAGAAGGCAATGATTGGAATAGGCAGGCTGTGTCAGTTAGTCGGATACTTGCTCAAGATGTTCTGTGTGGCCTAAGGGCGAGTCCTACCCCCTTCTCTGAGGTCTTTAGACTGGACATTTGTCAGACCTGTGAATTTGCATAGCATCTTATCTTGGCTAGAGTCTCAAGGTGCTTCCATAGCATAAATAATACAACAGTGCATTCACTGCTGTGCATAGCACTTGTGCTGTGCTGATAATCAACATAAACAAGTTGGCAAAATGTCTTGAGTACTGGTTAAAATTACCACTGTGAGTGCAAGATGAGGAAGTTATGACAAGTTTAATCATCTGTTTAAACATTAGGTTTCTGCTTTGCCTTAGTAGGATGCTGCTAACCGACTCTCTCCCAGGCTACCACTTAATTACAATTACTGTGGTTACAAGGTTAAGCAATAAACTCTCATTTGGTCTTTCAGCAGGTCGAATTATTCATTAACACCCTCTGGGCAAAGCCTAGCCAGTTCATGTGCTTAAAACCCAGTTAGACTTATCCCTGGTTTTACTAAGTCTCTCTTTGGTCTTGAAGGTTCAGCAGCAATGTTGGAAGGAATTAGATCTGCAGTCCGCCCTTCGGGGCTACACGTTTCCTTTCTTCCTTCTTCAGGGTTAATGCAGGGTTCCTTCTCATATAGATTCAACTTGTTAGATTCTTCAGTATGGTTTGTCTCTCTGTAATTAAGCATCCACTGACAAAACTGGCTTCAAAACGGCTGTTAATAGCTTTTTAACAGGGCTTTTTCTTCTGCTGTCTATCCTGTAAAGATTTTTTTAGGTTTTTCACTGAAAACCCAAACTGTGAAACTTGAGTTCTCTCTTCTGTCCCTTCCTACCTACTTCTCAGTAGCAAAAATGGCAAAAGGTTATGCATTTATGAGCACTATTCTATTTAAATTTATAAGTCAAAGCTTATAAGCCAACTCTTCCATCAAAAGTTTTGATTTAAAAAAAAAAAAATTCTTCTCATCTGAGTCGTAGACTTCCCCTTACTTTGGCACAGGTGAAATATTGGGGCACAGTAACTGAACCCTGTTCTTGTCAGGGCCTCATCCACAAAGAGTTGAGTTTTTTTCCTTTACATGTGGTTTTTGGCAGATGTAGATGCATTGGTAGCAGAACAGTTGTCCCCGATACTCTGGAGTCCAGTGTTGTGATGGGTAAGTCCCAGGGCTTCCAGGTTACTGACCATGAGCCCAGTAGTCTCCCTTCTCCTCGAAGAACTATTTACTATTTATTTACATTGTTTTCTCTGTTAATTTAAGTCTCCAGTTAAATGGATTTTCTTTACGTGAAATTTGCCATTTGAATAGAATTTATAAAATATACAAAGCCATCCAATGCTAAAATAATAATACTGCTGTGCCACCAGGTAGAAGCAGCCTTGAGCTTGTCAGGATTGTCTCTTGAAGAGTCTGCAGGTAGCAGTGGCTAGGATGTATCCCATGAGTCTGAGAATCAAATAATTTGTAAGGAAACCAAAAGCAAAATTACATGTTGTGGTTTTACAAACAAGCTGACATTTTAAAGTAATTTTAATGTAATAACGTAATGCAAGATGGCAGTGAAATCCCTAATGCAATGTAGCACCTTCAGATCTTGCAGACTGTTCAGTGTGACGAACAATGTCCTTCTCAACAGGAGCTGGAAACAACAGAGAATTGGACTGCCCTACCTTGGCTCAATGTTGCAGCATCACCCTGAGTGGAGCTTTCATATTCCAGTTCTGAAATTGTAGTTTAACAGGGAAAACAAAATGCTGGTTTTAAAGGACCACTGATCTTCTCTAAAGGAACAGCCTGTTGATTGTAACAGGGAGAGCTTGGACTTAGAAAGCTTTTGCTTGTACTATAGAGTGTAGGTAAAATAGAGCGTGTGATTTTTTGTGACAATGAGTGTAAAGTGAAAAGACACAGTCTTTAGCATTTAACTGCATTTCTAGATAAAATTAAATGGAAGGGACAAGGGGGACAATGTGATTCCTGACAACACATCCCGAGGCATCCACTCAGCAAACGTTGTGCAATCTGAAAGGAACCTTTTTAATTCCCCTAAAAAGGAATCTCTCTTCCTGACTGCACTTTTGTCCATTTATGCTTCAGACGCTGGTTTTTGGGTTTTTTTTCATTCTTGCTTGGGAATCGGTCAGAGCTCTGTCTTGTTTCCTAAAATCACGTGTTCTGTTTGCCTTGTGTCTCCCAAAGTGAACCTGTTGTGTTGGCTGGCAGACTCAGAGACAGAACCAGCTCCTTCGCTCTTTCTCTGGATGGCAATGCTGAACCCAGAAATTATTTTGCTGTCTCTCGTGTCATAAAGTTCCTCCCGTGTCTTTCAGGTGCTCCCTCGCTGGTGTTACTGACAGAAAGCACAACTATATTGTTTGTACCCTGAGGGACCCCCGACCTCTCGTCTGTGACTGGCTTTCTGCATCAGCAAGCAGCGCAGAACAGGAGGAGTGGATCTGTACAGGGAAGCAACTGAAACTGAGAAGCAGCCATCCACACTTGTTCTGGGGGTGAGGGAAGTTACTGCCAATTTTCTCAGAGTTTTTATGGACTGAATGCTCACTGGAGGTTGGAGCACATTAAAAGCACACCTGGAGCACAACTTAGAGTTTACTGTCACCTAAAGCATTCCCCTTAGCACAGTCTGAGACAGCTGCATGGTGCAAACCAAAGCAGAGTAAGCAGGGATCCTGAGAGGTTGCTTCAACAGCACTCTCCTCATCCACACCGAAATGCTAATGTAGATGTACCCCTCCGCTGCTCTGCAAAGTTAAGTGCCCACCTTCCCTTCCTTTCCCTGTGCAGCAGGCTGGTTAGTGCTCCAGTTTAGCTCATAGGGATGGGACAGACTGACTGGTGTGGAAGTTGGGTAAGTAAGTTCATGGCCGTTATAAAAAGACAGGCTTTGGAGGAAGCACTAGGGTATCTAACTTTGATGCAGTTGCAACACACATGAAATAGTTCTTTTAGTAAAGGCAGATGTAAAAATACCTCAGATGATTACAAAATGAAATAATGAAGGTAGGTAATAGACAGGAAAGTATTTAGGTCTCTGTTATCAGCTGCATGTTTTAAGAGGAACCCAAGGAGATTTCTTGGTCATTTCTTGCTATGACAGTCAGCATGCAGGAGGAATTCTGCCTCCTTGGAGTCAGAATATGAAACTTCTCCATAAAGCAAAAATTCTGCCAGAATTCTGTTCAGAAATACAGAAAGACTTTATTTTATTTGTCTAAACAAAAGCTCTCCATTTTACTAAAGCAGTAAGAGAGTCAAATTATGTATGATGACAATTCCCTGGTGAAAACGTGACCAGCATTGTCATATTCCTGCAAAACAATGTGATTCTATCTAAACTATATTTTATGACAGGAAAAATTTCCCCTTTTATATACTCCAGCCAGTTCTGGCCATACATCCCAACATGATATGCCTTAGCTATCGCACTGGCAAGGATACAGAAGCTGGAGGCAGGCAAGTGAGACTGAGCAACTCCATTGTCCCCACGAGGAAGGCTTACCGCAGCTTGCAGCTGAATGTCATTGGACCTTTCACCTTGTCCACAGTGTCAGTGCTAAATGAAGATGATCACTTACTGATTAAACAGTGTAGGTCTTATTCTCTTCTGCTGGAAAGCTCTTTTTGTAAAAAACAAGTTTATGGATGAGACTTCCTTGAAGCATTTAGATTTAGGCTGTCAAGCATTTGTGTTGAATGGATGGAAAGATGCGATGGAAGAGGAGCTTCGATGCGGCTATCTTCCCTAAGGAAAGCCTCATCATGGTTTTGATCCCTGACTCTCTTACAGGCCTTAACTTTGTAGCTTCTCATGACAAATGAGCCTGAAGGATGCGGGAGGAAGTGCTTTTACTTACTTTTCTGTTCTTTCTGGCTATCTTCCTAGAACTTTGCGGTAGTGTGACTTTAATTTGCCTCTTACTCTCTTTAACAGCACAATTTGTGCTTTTAATATTCTGGATTTACACCATTTTCTGGTGTGAGTTAAAAGCCCATTTGCCACTGCTGTTGTATTAAATAGGCTTATAGCCACCTTCTGCATGTGAGTTTCTTTGCTGCAAACCAGACATCTGTTGTATAGTGAAACACATGGGAGGCTGTAATTACCCTATGGTTTGTATATTCAGCCATAGGTCAGGTGAAGGCTTGAGGTCAAAAGACCCAGTTCTGTCATGTCCACAGCATTTAAAAATGATGGCTTTAATAAGGCTGGCAAAGTAGAGGGAAGATGTTGCCGTAGGACAGTCAACTGTCCAGGAGCTGACAGTTCCCCACTAGTGATGGCAGCAAAGTGCATCTGTGTTCAGGGTGATAGACCTGATGGGCTCCCTGTGCTTATGGGGCTGGCACGTGTTTTCATTCTACAAACATGATCCCTGCACAGACAGAAGTAAACACCTTACAGAAAAGGGCCTGTGACTGCACTGTGCTGCAAGCATTACTTATTTCACCTTAACTTTTGCTGTCAGCGTTGTAGTGTCTTTGCTTTTTTGGCATGTGAGCACCACGGTGCTCATCTCTGGTGCTTTACAGAGATGGCCTCAGACTTGAGGGGTGTGAAACCACGAGTAGTTTAGGAAGGACTGTCCTGGTGGTTGTGTTATCGGTACACATTTATTGAGTTAATTCAGCTTCTCAGGGTGAAGAAATGCACATGGGGATGGAGGGCAGGGAAAGGTCCAGGTAGACACTTCTCTGCAAACAGTGCTCATATCTCAGGGAGGAAGAAAAGAGAAGAACACTAAAGTGTATTTTAGCAACTTTTAAGAACATTTGATGGGGTGCATTACTTCAGTGCTTTTTTTTTAATTGCATCTCACATTGGTGCTTACCAAAGGGAGAGCCCAAAACAGTACAGACCGTTTTTACCCTCTGCACTAAAGACTTTCTGAGGGCCTGAAGAAATCTTGTGCATGTATTATAATAAACAAGGTAGGGCAATTTCTGGTAACACACATTAAATGCACATTGTGCTACATGTACGTGAGCAAGGCTGAAGCACAGAAAAGGGAAACTCTCAATGCTCAGGTAGGTGGGAGAAGCTTCTGTTGTACTGTGGGGTGAAACTGGCAGTTGAGGGAACCACTTCTGCAAAGGTCTGCAGCAGATGTCTGACTGCTTATTGCTTCAGAAGCCCAATTGGGCAATTGAGTAGAGGGCTGCTGCTAACCTTTAGAGGACACAGGCAAGCAATAGAAGCTGAAGTCGTATAGTGCAATAACAGCTTAAAACCAAAGAAAAAAAAAAAAAAAAAGAGGACTCTCTTCCCAGCTAGACTCTGGTTTGAGCCCAGTGGTATTTCAAAAATACCTGACAGACATAACTATGACTTTCTGTGCTCTTAGTTGAAAGAAAACTCATTTGGAAATTAAGTATTGCTCTTAATGCTTATGATTTTGATATGTTGGTTTACAGAAGGGAGGCATATATTAAAAATAATGAAGTAGCACTGGCATTTCAATACCGCTCAATTACAGCGTGTGTCTCTCTTGAGGATGACAGTTATTAGGCTACAAGTGTGACTATAACCAGCATTTCTCCAGAGATGACATTTTTGTTCATGTTTGAAAAAATGTCATAAACCTTGTCTTTGTCTTCCATTTTTTTAGCTCTTAGTTCTATGAGAGGGAGGACAAGGGAAAAAGGAGGGAGGAGGACGAAGGGAAGACAATAAATAAGAAGAATGATGTTTGCTATTCCAAGAAGATAAAGCAGAAAGAAGGCCATTACTGGCAGCGTCCCAAGGAAGTGCCACTCCGCCATGGCTGATTCTCCTGGGGAGAGTTACTTCCCTTCTAAAGTAGTCCCAGAAGACTGCTTTGAGAGCTTGCATTCACAAGTTATTTCAAGGATGTTCCTTATCCAAGATGTAATCAGGGCTGCACATCAGAAACTATATAAATTAACACTCTCATTAGGGCCCATGAATAGCTACAGTTTGTCTCTGAAGAGTCACCTGAAAAAAAAAAAAAAATCCCTATTTAAATGTAAACGCAGCCATCCCACCCGGTAACAGGGATTTCTTCCACAGAAAGCACAGAAAAGAAGTGGACAACTGAAAGGGAACTCTTTTGCAGACCAGACCTGAAAGATGGGCACTTTTTTTCTCTCCAGGTAAAACTTGTTACTTGTACATTTTATGCCCTGTGTTGAGTCGGTAAAACCAAATCCAAACTCAAAAACATTGTCATGTTTCTGTCATGTCAATGCTGGTCAAGTAAAATTATTTCCTCAGTTCCAGGAAAGTCGTTTCTCAGCAGTGATCACAGTGCCTGTTTTTATACTGTATTACCTCTAAAAGGAAAAACAGTTCTTCTGGAACAAAGGACATATGTAAAAGCAGTGTCAAAATTCTGGTGTCTACTGGCCAGAAAACACAATGATCAGAAGTTCATCGCTGTCATATTTTTAGCTTTGCATCCCTTTCTGCTGGCCCATTCGTGTTCACACGCTGCCGTGCTTCCACACATAGCAGCAGCCAAAGCTTGCTCTGCTGCCAGGATCTGAAAAAGAACCTGTTTCCTTGGCATGTGTTTGTTGGTTACCCAAAAAATAGAGACTTTTTATTTGGATGTTGCAGAAGACATGCCACAAGCAGGGCTGGGCAGCACCATAGAGCAAGGAAGAAGGACCTGAAGCAGTCCTGTCAGAAAGCTTGTGGGAGGCTGTGATGGTAAACCTGCCTTACTACCAGGGGTGTTGCACCACGAAAAGGGCCCATGTGCAAGAATGCAGTTGCGTGAGGCAGCACGTGCTCTGCAGAATTTAAATTTGTCTGTTTTCTGATTAGTTATTGAGCAGTTGGTGTTGCAGGCTTTCAAAAGCAAATGCAGATCTCCCTTTGAATAAACTAAATTTATTGGGCTGAAGGCTCAGCTTGAGGTAAGGTAAAAGTTGGACCAAAATTAGCTGTGCTGGTTATCAACTACCAGATGAGGTAAATATGACATAAAAGTTTTCATGTGCTTCTGCTAAAGACATCCTTTCCAACTTCTTTCTGAGCTTGAGGAACTGATAAATATTTTGAAACCAATTCTGATCATAGATACTTGGCTGTTTTTTCCAGAACTTCAGGGTTGTGTTTAACAGGTGACCTCTGAGATTCAGGTCTCTTGTTCACTGTCCTCATCCTTCTTTATGATATTGAGCAACTTTATGACATTGAGCAACTTTGTGACATTGAACATTTATTGCAAGGGCTTGATCCAAAGCCTGTTAGTCTCTCCACTGCCTTCAGTGGATTTTAGTTTGTACACCTTAGCTCAGGCTTGAGGAATCCCTTATTCTGTTAGAACCTCTAAGAATGATTTTAAGCCCACTGACAATTGGCACAGCTGTTCTTTGAGTCTGTTCAAGACCATTAGAAACAGCCCTCCATGGATCTGAAAACGATAGATTAAGAACCACTGAACTAAGTACAATTCAAATAATGCCTCAAGCACTAATAGATATTTTTATTTGCTTCTCCTTCTCCCAACTCTGATCAAATCCAGCCTTTTCTGTTTTACCTTAAGGGGTAGAAAGCGGTTCAAGCTGTGCACTGATAAATGGGCGACTATAGGAAAGCACAATTGCTTCAAGGAAGTTACCCTTCACGTAAGCTGTTTAAGGGGAAAAAATAAAATTGCTTCACATAAAATTATATAAACTCCATAGTTTATTGCCTAATCTAGGAAAGGGTAGTAAAATAGTACAGAGTTGGAAATTTTTTAATTAAACCCATGCTTGTTGACTTAAAGTTTGTTTATGAATTCTAACAAAGATTAATGTACAATACCAAACAAAACAATTTATTATTGCAGAGCTTGTTGTCATGTAATTTGTAGAACTGAGTGAAAGAGAGATTATTACATTCAAACAAATTTATTGTTCTGTAGCTTGGGGATTTTCTTTTGGTTCTTTTGGTTGTTGGGTTTTGGCTTTTGTTTCATGAAGTAGGAGTAAATAAATTAAATAAAGTACTGAAGCTACTCTTGGAATTTCCCCAGAGGAGTGGGATACTCACACAGGCTTCAGACCAGCAGCCCTGGACTCTATCGATCAAGGCAGGAGGCTTGGGTTTCCTCAAAGCCACAGTCTCATATTGTTATAGATGTAGAACAGAAGTAGATAAATCATTGGTCTAATCTTTAAAATAGCCTGTTACATTAAGGGAGAGATCCAGCATATAAAATTGCATGAGAATGTGTACCTTTATATTGGTCTTGGGTTCTCAAAACCTTATGGAAGAGGGTCAGCTACAGAACTGCTCACAGGAAACAGTATTAAGTGTCAGAAAAGTGCGGACTCCTTACTGCCGACCTCATTTTCTCTAATGAATTCACTACAACCACCTCGTTAAGGAGACTGTTCTTGATCAAACTTTTCTGTCAGTTTTCTTAATGTCCAAATTGAATTTAACCTCTCTCAACTTGAGAACTATTATTCTTCACCTTAATGACAGGACTTGATTTAAACTATTCTTTTTCATTCACTACGTTATTACAGTAAGTATTAAATGTTAAAAAGAAGCCATCCCAAAACCTCGCTATACTAAAATGGAAATCTTAATTTCACTAAAATTAAATAACTCAAAAATTCTCAGGGTATGCCTGGATGAACGACCTCTCACCTTGTCTCAAAGCCATTTATGTGTTTCCTCCAGTCATTTGCTCCTGAGCCCATATGACATTTGTTTGGGAGCCCCTACATTGTGGAGGGGGTTTGCAGGCTGGAACTTCACTCTGAGCCCCAAAATCATTGCTTTGACACAACAGAGGGGGCAGTTAAGAGCAGGAGACAGGGATGGGGAGGAATGGGAGCAGGATGAAGAACCTTTTACTGGAGCATTTGCACAGCTATACATTGCCACAGTGCTGCACACAAGGAATGCTCTTATGGTGCATTATGTTTTCCATAGTCTCCTGTGGCCTTGCTGTGGGAAGTGCCAAACACAACGTGCTGAGTGCTGTACAGCAATCAGACCTGTTTTTTCAGCTGTGAGCAGGATTTTACCCTTCATGCTTCTACATCATAATTTGATGATAGTAAATGATGACTAACTCTTTGGATGTCCTGAGTGAGACATCTAGGGAATTATTTTTACCATTCTCATAAGGTGTTGGGTGAGGCTGTCTGAATTTGCATGTGCCTACAGAGAAGTTAGGCTGGCACTGGCTGTGGGATCTTTTAGAGCTGTAGCATGTTTATTTCACTCAATTGAAAATTTCCAGGAAAAATCTGGAATCACCCTGAGAGCTTTCCCTTTGAAAAGTAGAGGCCACCCTCAGCAAAGCAGCAGTTCTTGGGCTGAGGGGTGCTATTGAAATCTCAAATTTTGGACACTCGGAGCTCTCTTCAAAATATTTATTCTGCAAAACCCTGCCTTTATTGGAACACGATGCAATATCAGAAAGAGGATTTCATGAGGCAATGAATATAGTCTTTTGTTTGTATTATGGTTTATTGTTTCTACCTCTCTTTGTCATAAAGCAGAAGTAATGTTCTTGGCATTGGAAGACACATGCACAATAAACAGCTCGGTGGTTCTCAAACACCTCAACTTTGCTTTGGTACTTAATCACCTAGAGAAAATGTTTATTGCCATGCACACTCCTCTGCTGTGAACATTATCCTTTTAATTATAAAACATTGCGCTGCACAAGACATACAGCACAGTATGCAGAATAAAATCTGGTATGTTCCTCAGGCAGGAAGAATTCCATGGTGGGGTCCTTATCCCTTTGGTGTGCTTATCTTGACTTGACATAATATGGACTTAACACATCTTCTCTGACTCCAGTGAGCTTTGGGCTGGTAACCTCTTTTAAATGTGGGGTCCTCCTGTGGCAGCTCAGCTCAGCTTCCCCCTCTGGGATCAAGCCCTGAAAGAGCAAGTTCTCAAGGGCCGAATTTTACTGCCTTTATTCAATGAAGAAAAGGGAATGTTTGCAAAATAAGTGACAGTACAAAGTAAAAGTCTGACAGAATTGGACTTTGTCACTACTATGGCTAGCACTGACCCTTTCTTAAAACCTTTCATTTCTTGGACTTGCTGAACACCATTGTTTAACTGTTGCCTTTTATGTTGGAAAAGAGGAAAAAAATCAGGAAGTTAAAGAGCAAGTTTGACTTAAAAGGATGTTGCGGTAAGTATTTTTATAGATTCTCTGTATCATGGGAAATAACCCTGCTGTGTCTTTTCCCCCCTTGCATTGATGCATAGCAAAGGCATAGCAGGAGCACAGTGGGCAGCTCAGGGAGGGGCTGTGGAGAGGCCGTGTCGCTACCCCAGCTGCCGAGTACATGTCACCCCTGGCTTCCTGAAAACAGGCAGCAGCATCCTGACTCATGTACATCCCCCTCTGCAGTAGTTTGGCTCCTTTGTCACAGACTAAACATGAAGAAAAGTGCCTTGTGAAAGCAGCTCAGCACTTCCCTCGTGCCTCCCTCCCCCAGGGCCCCTTCCCAGGTGTGAAGGTACATCTATATATGCAGGAATACATCTTATACTTACCCGGCCCCACAGACAGCACTACAGTACAACCCCCAGCTGTCTGAGCCTTTCACAGCCAAGCCTGGAGCAGAGATGATATTCCTATATTTTAAAGAAAATGTGAGCATCTACTGTCATTCTGTCCCTATACAGCTCACAGAGCAGTATACCAAAACCCTGCATCGCATATTCCTACCTGCTGTGGTTTGAGTGCAAACATGCAGAGCGCCATGTATTTTATTTGACCTCTTCTGTGCCACCTTGGATTGTGAGACATGGAGTGAGTGGTGGGAGGTTGCGCCTGATGTAAGGTCCTTTGCTGTTCAGCTCCTTAAAACACAGGCTTTCATGGCTCCCCTGGCAGAGTGGAAAGCCCCAACCACGTTCCAAGGCTTATATGCCAGCCAGCTCTGCTGGGCGCTCCTGGGGTCCTTGAGCAGGGGAAAGGCTGTAGCAGTGTAGTGACAATCCATGAGATGTGGGATTTTTGTTGGGCAACCGTTGTTGCCCACAGTTCCATGCATAACCAGGGAGAGCTGACAGCTTTCCAAAGAGCCAGAAGAGCCTTCAGCTGCTGTTTCTCATGGACTTTTTCTGTGTTCTTTCTTCTGTCCTCCCCTCCTGCAGACAACTGTGGGGCAAAAAGGGGTTTATCCATAGCCACATCTCCTTTGCTGGAAGACCTTCCTCCCCTTATTTCCACTGTCCTCAATCTGACCCAGTGCTATTCTTCTTGCGCTCATTCTACATCCCCAGGGCTAAGGGCGTTCTTCTTGAAGTGATTAGCTGTCACCTCCATTTTGTCTCCCCAGCTCTTTTTCACAAAGCCAGTGGAGTAATAGGACCTCAGAGTTTTCTTTTGAAGTGTTGTCATCTAAAATTCCAGCATCCCTGGATTCCTCCCTCCCTCCTTTCTGGTGTTGTACTAGAGGAGAGATTTTTTTTTTTACATAATGTTGTAAATTCTGAAGCTCAAATACAAGATGTTGGTATGGGATAAGAAACAACGAATCTGTAGGAGTGGAACAGAACTTCATTGTGCATCTGAAAACATACTAGATGCTACACAGGAAAATAGTAACATTTCAAATTACATTGTCCTTTAGCGACTAGGAGTTAGACTTACTGCTGTCATTTCATGATAACTCTTCTGTAAGGCACCCAGCATGCATTACCCAGTAACGTAACTTTGTCTGATGTGCCTCTGTTTTATGTATAGGTAATAGAACAGCTACAGACACCTTTTTATATTTAGCAGCAGGTTTATAAGGATGAAGAAAAATGCCCCTGTACCTGTATTGTTCCCATGGCACTTGAGCTCTTAAATGTCTTTTTCTGTTTGACATCCTTTGTATTTTAATGACACACAGAGGCATCAACAGAGATTGGAACTCTATTATGTGAAACACTAAATGAACATGGAGAATGGCAGCACCTGCCCCAAGTAGCTGACTGTCTAAAATAGACAAAACAGGCACTGAAAGTCCTGTTACCTCCATTTATAGGTAAGGCCACAGGATAAATTAAGACTCCTGTGGTTATACACAGTCTATAATAGTCATAGTCATTGAACCTCCATCTCAAGAGCCCCTGACAAGTGTTTTTTAAACAGAATAACTGCTGGTTTCTTGGAAACAATTTAACTGTTACTAATCAAGATGTAAAATGAAGGAATGCAGGTATTGAGACAGAAGGGTAATAGGTTCAGATACTTCTTCATGGGGATGCTGCTATTTTATTTCTGTAGGAACAGACCATAGCTTGACTGGAGTTACTTCAGTTTTAATCTACACTAAGGAAAAGCAGTGTATTGCCCTAACAGTCCATCCCAGAGACTCGATCATTTAGGAATAAGACCTCAGTGCAGAGTTCACTGCTGGATTGCCTGGTTCCCAGCAGCAGCTTTCCCAGCTTTAAAATAAATTCTGCAGTTTTTAAATGTATTTACATTTAGTTACAGTTGTCAAAATTCAAGAGGAGAAAATACAGTTAGTCTTTCTCCTTCATCTTAAAATACTAAAGCTAATAATCCCACTATTCCTTCAGGAAAGTAAGAGAGTCTTTTGAGATTCTCAGATTCACTGCCCACTATTTTTAAGTCAGATCTGCAGCTCTGACACTTTATTTTCTGCAGTGGATGAGTAAATGCATGTGGCAGGTTCATAGAAAATGAATTCCTCACCTTCAGTGATACTTAAGGAGAGCATTGGTACCATCTGCACTGATCCCATTACAGCCAGCTTACAGACAGCTGGGGTGTCTAGGCATCCACACTCCTCATTAATCCCCCATTCCACTACGATAAACTTCTGCAGAGATGGCAACACATTGCAGATGGAATTAATCCACCATGGCAGGAACTAATTAAGAGAACAAATCTGAAGCAGTGCCTTATGGCTTTAATTCCCTCTTTATACCTGCAGGGCAAGGACTGTTAAAAATTAAAAGAAGTTAAGCATAAGCTGATGGTGGCATTAACCATGTCTGTAATCTCAAATACTATTGCTGCAGCTCATTTCAGCAAAGCTTTGGATCAGACTTAAAAAAAAAAATAAAAAAAAAATTAATGAACTGTGAAGAGAACAGAAGAAAAAGAAAGCAGTTTTCATTAGGAATGTTCAAAAATCAACCTGACCAGTCTCCTAGGAAAGCTGATACAATTAATCTCAACATCAAAGCAGAGTTTTGCAAGGTGGCACATATTTCTATGAAACAGTATTCAGACAGATACAAAAGGTCTTTTCAGAAGCAAGTAGAAGTATAAATTATCTGAGATTGTATCATATGTAACAAGAAATAGTCCTCCACAAGGTGTTGATGTGTCAGGGTAAAAGCAACCATCTGTGCTTGTGTTTTCCAAAGGGGAACTCTTCTTTTCATAGGTTTTGGAACTCATGATCTTCAACCATTAAAAAAAAATAATAATCCTGAAGCCTTTCATTATCCCCAGTTCAACTCTCTGAGCTCCCTGTCTAAAGCCAAGAACGGGAGATGATGAAAACGAAAACCTCTGCACATGATTTTGCAAGATAGGAGTGCCAGCATACAAATGACCAATAGCAGAGGAAATGAATGAAATGTGCACAGGAGCATATGGGAAATGTTAGAGCTACTGGTGATCTGTGCAGTATTTATGCGCAAAACCTTGAAGTATGTTTTCTGGATCAGAGCTTTACAAAATGTGTTATTTCAAACTTAAATAGCTCTATTTGTAGTGCACTGAAGCATGTGCTTGGCTTTCAGCATATGCTTAAGACCCTCGTCTGCTTGTCAAAACACTTTGGGCTAAATATACAAAGGATATAAGCCTGACGATTAGTATTATATGATCTATCTTGAGGATCCTTGCTATCACGGAGGAATCTCCAGTCCTGACTTTAAGCAATGAAGTCACTGGTACCACAGAAACAAGGGAGGAGTTGATAAAGCCAGTTGTAGAAAATGTTGAGTAATTGCCATTTTTTTCCAGGAACTGAGGCATCTCCTTCTGCAGAAAAAGTTCCAGACTTGCATCCTTTCCTGGAATTAATCCCTTATGCCCTTATTTATGAAACTAGAATGGTGAAAAAAATAAGTTAGACCTTGCTTTCATTCATGACTAGTGATAGCAATGGAACTTCCACTCCATCCCAGATCAGTGGTCTGAACAGGTGAAGTAAAAGTAGCTCTAGACGTGCATGGCACTCTTAATTGCCTTGCAGCATCATCCAGAGACATGTCTGCCCTGCTGATATTTAGGAGATAGAGATGTTGTTAGCCCAGGAGTCAGCTGCAACTTGGCAGTGTTTTTTTTAGACTGTGGTTCTGGCTTGAGCATTTGCCAATACATGAGGCTTGGTTACCTTTGCCCTTTTGTGGATCTGGGCAGTGGTTCCCACTGGCAAGGACTGCGAGCCTGAACAGGGTCATGGTGCTAGGAAGTGGTGTCAAAAATTCACTGTGGAAATTGGACTTAGAAAGGGAATTTTGAGCCCAAAAGTGGACAGCCAGGAGGGAAGTTGGGGAATTGCTGTCCTAGCAGGAGAAGGGCAAGTACTGTACATTGAGAAAAGCATGGTGCAAATGGATCCACACTAGAGGCATCTGAGATAGGGAAGTACAGCTCTGCATTAATCTTACTAGGCTCTGTGGGCTCTGGGGTACTTCTGCACGCTATGGCTTCATTTTGCTACAGCTTTCCTGTCTGTTGAAATCAGCGGGACTTCTGTATCCCCTCCAAGTTCAAGGTTGCTTTGAAGCACAGACGTTAATCGGGTTGGTAGCAAGTCCTTTGCTGAGTTAGGGTCAGACAGACGTTCTGATAATGCATGTGCAGAGCTTCTCATTAAAAGAATGTGTCTGATCCTAGAAAAATAACAGCTTGGGAGCAGAACATAATACATGCTTTTGGTAGGGGTATTTGTCACTTGCTGTGTCTCTGTTATTTGCAATAAATTAGAATGATATACTCCTAAATCCGACTGTTCTGGACAATTAAGATTGATTTTATGTATGGATCCTTAGAGTCTAATAACTTATATAGGAACTGATATCTTAAATAGTAAGAGGCCTCATTATTGTCCAAACTATGTAAATGTCTTAAATTTTACTGCTAGATTATTAACGTCCAGTTGTTTGCATATGAAGAGACAAAGTCTGGATAAATTTTTGAAAACGTGCCTCTGAGCATTGATGCTACAAAAACATCAAAGTTACTTCAAAACCTTCAGTCAGACAGGGCTCCAAGAGGTTTGGATTGTCTCAAAGTAAGCAATTAAGCTTGAACTGCTAGATTGAATCTTTAGAAGAATTGCTATGGGGAAGAGGAAAAAAAATAAGTAACTGAGTTTTTGGCCTGTGCTCTTTGGTTGTAGCTCAAGGAAGACTGTGAGTATTATTGATTGGGTTTTTCAGTTTCAAATTACGAAAAAAGATTGAAGACTTAATTTCACTTGTGGCAGGCAAGCATCAACCCCCTGCTTCTGTAACTGTGCGTGCTCAGGCAGGCTGCCGGGCCAGGCACAGCTTTGTTCCCCTCCTTTGGAGTCCACAAGAAGAAATTGCGGAATGTGGTCTCAAAAGATTGGATTTGAAAAAGCACCAGACATTTGAGTACTTACTGAACTTTACTGAGAGGAAAGGGCATGTTGCCTGTGTTGCAGAATTAGGTTCTTTTTCTAGACTGACAAAGTTCCTTCTTCGTACACACCGGATTTTTGCTGGGTTTGTATTTTGAAAGCCTGAGCTCTGGAGGCGCATGCAGGTGAGGTGCAGGAGGTGATGGGAACTATCAAAGCTCTTTCAAATTCCAGATTC
Source organism: Burhinus bistriatus (assembly GCA_013397275.1). NCBI lineage: Eukaryota > Metazoa > Chordata > Aves > Charadriiformes > Burhinidae > Burhinus > Burhinus bistriatus. The sequence continues at coordinate 106,394 of VYXH01000105.1, read as the reverse complement.
GAGTCAGACTTAGTTTTGATTTGGGGTGGAGTTTTAATCCTTAGATTAGGTGCAGTGTATTCTTACCTTACTTGCTAATGAAGGTTTGCTCCTCAGCTCTGTATGATCAGGGGGAGAAACGGCTGCTAAATCAATAGACATTGGTTGGGAATGATTTAAACAAACAATTCACCATCATTTGTATAAACAGTTGGTCAGTTTATATGAACACCTTTGAGTGAATAAGAGATTCAAGTCAAAGGACATTTTGTTCAGACCTTTTCAGCTTTTTTAAAAACAGACTCTTCTGTCACAGAGAGTTACTGACTCCCTTTTCACTGGACAGTAAGGGGATACAGCACTCAGAGATGGCATTGTGTGGAAATCCAAAATCAACAAGCATTTGCCTAGTCATACTAGATCCTCCTAGACCAACTTCTGGTTGACAACATATGTGCAAGACCAATGCACGTGGAATCAGAAGCATGCAAGTGATTCTCACCGAGGAGTAGAGCCGAGCAGCAAATAATTCCTGCTAATTTCAGAGAAGTTGTTTGATTCATAGGCAGAAGGAGCTGAAGTCTGAATTCTTGAGTAGGCAGCTCCTGTGTTAAGGAGATAGGAGTCTTGGAAGACATCTTTAGGCAGGAGATTCCCATATTTATTTGTTCTGTAAGTGAAAAAGAATATTTCTATGACATTTGGCAATTCATGCAAAGGCTTTCAACTTAACTTTTCTCTAATGCTTGTTTTCGCACTAGTTCAGATGGCAGGTTACTCTTTCATGTTTCCCAAACAGGTATGTCTTCAGATCAAATACTTATAAAAAATAGTTCAGTAAAATAACTCTGGACTTCTGCAGAGAGCCATGGCAAGCATTGGAATGTTTTTGTTTTAACTAGTTTTGGTTTTCAGAGTCTGATGTTTATAAACCATTTGATATGCAAGTGTGTTATTTCACTTGGTGACCTTAGCAGTTTTGTTTTGGGATTTTGTGTTTTTTTTACTGAAAATACATTTTTGTAACTGAGCACAGCAAGTATGGACTATTTGTGGTGTCGTGGATAAATAGCAAACCTGATTTAAAAGAATATACAGAAGAGTGATGGGGCTGGGGGGAGGATGGAGAGGTCTCAGGTGCCCTTTTACCTGCTGGTCAGTTCCTCCATGCTCCCATCAGAAGCGAACATCCCCTGTAAAACATGAGTAACTCTCTTGGACTGTTTCTGCTCCCTTCAGGTGGAGGGTGATGGCAGGAACTGGAGCAGAGGTCCTAGGAGCACTGGTGGGCAGGGGCGGGGTGCCAGGCCTGGGTTGGTGGTTGCTTGCTCTGTCTGCCTGGCCTGGAGACTTGGTGTCCTGGGGGCAGGCATTTGTCCCAGACACCACCATGCCTGGCTACAACTCTATCAGAGTAAACTTTAAAAACAGCGAAGGCTTTAAACAGACAATGAGGAGTTAAGCTATCCATCAAAAACCTCTCAAAAGCATGCCAGTGAGTTGAGTTCATACTAGAATTGGGGGGAGGGGAGAGTTTCTAGTTGATTCTTTCTTTTGATGTATCAAGAATAAGGTTTAAGAAGAATTTAAACACTTTCTTAAAATAATGCCTTTAGTTGTGTGGGTGGAAGTAACAAATCTTTGAGCTCATAAAACTGATGCTTCGTATAATTGCCTGATGTTCACTTACCTTGGCTGTTAATGGAAGCTTGCATGCCAACATAAACTCTCATCGTCCCACTGAAAGCAGCAGGAAAGATTTGTCCCTGGTGGCAGCATGGGCCATTAATGCACTACACACAGTGGATGTACTCTCCCCTTCTGTTCACGCACTTCAAAGCTATCAAGAGCAGTACAGTGCTAACTGTTCACAAAGGTACAGCAGGGCTGGAGCAGTGTGCTTCTACCCACAGAGAGAGGTGAGCCCATCTCTAAGTTAAAAAAGACAAATTATCTTGGAGGCCATGCCTGCTTCCGTTGTATTCACTTACATTCATATCCCAAATCATACTGAAATGTGCCAGCAGAGTTCAGTACAAAGGGCTGGCCACCAGGTAGCACCTTAGCTGCTGAGCTAACCGACCCTGAGGGCTGCCGTGCACACAGATTTTCCAAGACTACATCTTTCCATGGAAAGATGGGAGATACAGTACCTCTGGGGTGAGTCTTCTTGACTGTGCATGTGCTGGTCTGTGCCAGCAGCACGGCTGCTTCACTCAAAAAAACTATTGCCCGTGCTCCAAACTGATCTTTGGCTCACATTTGTGGTATGAAAATCAATACTCTGATTTTACAGCCCATTCTATACTGATCAGTTCACTTGCAGAAGAGTCTTGTAGCACTAAGTATTAGCCAGGGTAGTGGAGTTGGCCGTACCCTTTGAAGAGAGGGCATGAGCAGAGGAGAGCTGGGCACACACTGAGCAACTGGGCAGCAGAGGAAGTTGAGATGCATAAACAATAGTGTGGGAGTGCAGCAGTGTGTGCAAGGAGAAAAGCTGGTCTTAAATCGCTCTTGGGAAGGCCAAAGGGAAATGTTAATTAAAGAGTCTGGGAAGCCCTGAAGTTTTATCTTTCCAGGTCAGGGTAGAGCCATACCAGTTAGCTAATACAGAGGAACTTGTCACGATTTCTATTGCAGCTGTAACATCACGTGGGAGGTTATATGTGTGTGTATATGTATGCAAATGTGTGTGTGAGTTATACATATATATGCTTAAATCCAATCCAGAGTTTGTGCATGACAGGCCAAAATTTAACTTTCTGGCATGGTTGCTAATTGTACTATGTTGGCCTGAGTGCCCATATTCTTACTGTAAACTGCTGCCAGGAATGAAACATTGTTCTTATTTTCTATTTCCTTTCTTGGAGGCAGTAAATTAAAAGGAAGATCAGAGTCACTGAACGCCTAATTTGCAAGAGAAGGCTTAACTGCTTGTTCCCAGGAGTTAAAATGTATTTTGCAAACTTTTATCCTGTTCGGATTGAATTTAACTGATTGGAAGTGACGTGGGCAGTCTTGCTCCCTACCAGATCAGTGCAGTAAAGCACATGGCTGGCCGAGGCACTGTTCTATGATTAAACGGAATGGCAAAGAGCCTAGAAAGAAGCACACTTACAGCCTTTATATCTCACAAGGCCATATATTTTCTCTAAGATGAGGGAAAATTAATATGGCCTCTTTATTGGATGGAAAAGGCTTTTCAATTTAACCTTGAGCTATTTCCCTTTACAAAGAAATTGCATAAAAGCAACAATGAAAAATTTTAATCTTCTTACAGGATAATAGGAGAGAGATCATCTGGAGTTTATAAAGCGTCTTAGTTAATGGATTCATTTTAATAATGACAGGTTTTTCCGCCCACATTGGCAAGTCTTGATATTTTTTTTTTTTTTTTTTTTTTTTTGAGTGTGTGCATCCAGATTACTCATCTTAAAGCACAGAAAGGAAGTGTCATACTAAGAATAATACAAGCACTCTCCTGTCTGTCCTTTGGATGTTGAGATGGAAAGTCCCAGCATTTTCCCTGACACTCAGGTCTATAATTTGGACACTGTCTCTGACCGTCTTTTCTCTAAATCTTAATGCCTATGCTACAGCTGATTCATACTCCAGCCTGAAGTGTAGCATCTTTCCACTGTACTTCTGGCTCTCATTGGGGCTTCACCAACTGAATTCCTACAGTGTGATCTTCTCTGACTTTAACAGAGGTTCCTACTAGCTAAAGTACTTCCTTCAGTGTCATTTGCCAGCTAGTTCAGCTGCATAACTTCTCTTTCTGTGTCCTTCTGGAGGTTCCCTTATTTACCACCACCAGCATTAACTGTTTGCCTTTATTTTAAAAGTCTTGCCTGATCTCTTCATGTCCCCATTATCACTTCTCTTACGCTGTTAAGACAGTGGAAAGGACCTTCCCACAAGCTGTGCCATTCTCCTTTCTGCCATTCCCTGCTTAAACCTTCTTTTGCTAAAATTGTTATGAAATTTCTGACTTCTGCTAACACCACTGCTGCATTATCTCCTTGCTTCCTTGGTTGCCTTTTTGTCTTCAGGCACTGATGTCCTGTTGGTATGTAAGCACGTGGAGGAAGAGCTTGTCTCTGCTCTGTGTGCGCAGCACGTAGCTCTGTGTGTTCCTGGTCTATCACCATGGCTCCTGGGCCCTACAAGTAATACAAATAATTAGCAGCAGTTCTTCCACCATCATCTGGAAATGCTTGCCAGCTTTGTGGCATTTCTTGTAAAAGTTTAGCAAGCCTTGTGAAGCAAATCTTGCAATCGAGGAAGAATGCCAAGTTGATTTTCAATCCAGGAATAATACAACACTGTCCTATGTTGAGTGTTCATTTATTTTTCACTTGCTGAATACATTAGAATTCTCTAAGTAGGGCCTAACTTTGCCTCAGCAGATACCTTGTATGTTGTGAAGTTCTTCCCTGTCTTGGATGCAGGTGTTTACCAAGGCTGTTCGAGTATCTGCTGTTCTGCCCCTTGCTTTCCCTAATCAACAAGCATCCCAAGGTGCTTGGTAGTTTAACTGAAAATTTACCAGCTGGGAAGCAAGTCTGTACTTGTGTCTCACCATTTGGTTGGATCTAATGTGAAAAGGGAAAAAAAAAAAAAAAATCCTCTTTCTGTTTTGGGAAAATTCTCTGCAAAGGCTTTCTGAAAGCTCAGGTTCAATGAGGGTGGCTCCTTTGCTCAACAGCACCAGAATGGGTATTGGGAGATTTCTGGAAAGATCCCAAATGCCTCCTTCTGGACATTAGGAACACTTAGTACTTCAAAACAGGATGTGCCCTAAGCAAAAAACTTTGTAGATGTTATGTATACTGTAAGGGGTCACAGAAGCTTCTCTCCAATGCATTTTGGTTTTTTCCCCTTCTTAGCAGTGCCATTAGTGGTAAAGCCAGAGCATTTCTGGGGGATTCCACCAGTTCACACCATGCAAATGGTCCTATACCCACCACCCTGTAGCCTTAACTTTCCCCAGTGGTCTGAGAAGGCAGAGGTGCTGGACACTGCATGATCTGCTCTTCCTAACCCTGCAGGTCTGGAGGAAATAGGAGATTGACTGAAAGAGCAGCTGAGTCGCTAAATTAAATTTCTGATCATGTTCCCAAACTTCGTATAGTGCAACTTTCTCAGGAGCAAATGCTCACTTTGAAAAAACTGCAACCACTAATTCCAACTGAGTGAAATAGGGATTTTGAAGGTGAATCCTGTGCTGGGAATAATGCTCTAAACTAACAAACCCAAGAGGGAAGAGCTCAAATTTGCTGCTCTTACTTTCACTTTTCTTTTGGCTCAGTTTCTCCATTTCCCCTGCATTTTCTCAGTCAAGGAGTTCTTAATAGCCTGGATTTTGCCTCTTTCCAAACTACTCAGGAAACAAAAGGTAAGAAAAGTGGAAATAATCTTTGCAATACCAAAGACTTGTTTAATTTACTGGTCTACTTATTATCTTGATTCATCATTATCAAGCTGTATCTTCCAAACCTGCAGAGTAGAAGGAGGAAATCTTAACCCTGTTTTCTTCCTCTGGGGAGGTCCAGATGGACTAATTTTGAGAGAACTATCCTCTCTTCTCTGACAAATTAGCAAGATTCTAGAGTATAAAAAGGTGGGTTGTAAGTGGTGTTGTAATGGTTCCAGATCCCACTGAATCTGCTATAGGCAGCACAAGAATTGCTTCTATTAGATCCTGGATGGGGATATGGAAACTTGAAAGTGTCTTCGGAGGTCCTGTGGTGCCCACTTATTCAAAGCAGTAGCTGCATTTTCAGCAGTCTCCCTCACGTTAAGTGATTCCCACAGGTTTGGCCACAGAGTACCCCTTGCGCAGAAAGGTTGACAGCTTCAGATCCATATACAAAAAGGTTGTGAGCCATATGGAGACCGATGTGACTTTATTCTCTGCTGATAAATTGCTTCCAATTTTAAAAACAGGAAGTTCACATTATTATGGATGAAATGGCACTTTCTCCTCCACCCATTTCACAAGCCATGCTGTTGCTCATTTGCACATATGGTCAAATATTTGTGTGATTATGTACCAAACCCTACAGTGGAGACACCAATAAGCTTCCTCATGTCATGTGTGCTCTCTTTCCTTGAAGGCAAAACAGATCGCAAAGAAGACTCCCAGATCAGAAAAACAAAGAATGACAAGGCTCTTTCCCCTGTGATTATTTTATCAGCCTCTTCTGGAGGGTTATCCATAAATCTCATCTTTTTAATATACACTAAAGAAACTTCTTCATTGCCAACTAATGTCAGACTTCATTGGATTTCATCTGCTAAAACACTCAGTCAACAACCAAATTTTATTCCCTGGAGGTTGAGAAGACTCATCCCTGCATCCAGAATGTGGCTTGCAGCGCCCTGAAACTACCTGCAAATACTGACCAAAGAAGTTATTTTATGTTTGTTTTTCAGGGTGAGATATTAAGATGAAGGGTGTCATTCTGCCCTTTCAAGTAACAACATTCTGCTGTAAGGAGCTAAGACCCACTCTGTGGGGTGGGAGCTCAGGCTGGAGGAGCTTGCAGGCTGATGTAAAGAAGCTGTTCTACTTCATGTACTGTTATTAAATATCTGCTTGTCTTGAGACTGCAGCGTGCATGTCCCAGGTGACTGACCCCAAGGTTACAATGGAACCATTCTCTCTTTCTCTTCCTTTCTCATCCAATGAATTTACAGTTACTCCATGTGAGAGGAAATACCGTCAATAAGAGAGATTAACTCTACTGTGGATATTCTGTGGCCTAATGATTAAAGCTTCATTCTCAATACAGAACAAGGAGACGAATTTGAATCCAGATTCTCCACGTCCCCAGGCTGTTCTCTCACTGTCAGACTGCTCGCTGACAAGCAGGGCTGTGCTTCGGGAGCCCCTTGTATCCATCGCTTTGGGAAAAATGTCCAACACAGGCAGATGGGGGACTGCTGTTTGATCATCAGTATTTTCATTTTGGTTCACTTGAAAAGTTTGCTCATTTGGGAGCTTTTTGGAGGGATGTGTGTTTCTGCCACCAAACTGATGATTTCTGCATGCAATTCTGTTTCTTCTTACTTCTCTGCCAGTTTTAATTTATGTAGAGAAAGGAGAAAAAAACCAAGCTTAAGATATGTAAAGTAAATAGCTTTCATTTTTTCTGAAATGTATTCATTAATCAAAATTAGTCACTGAATAATTTACATGGGTGATTCTTAGTTCAGCAATTGTCTGTGAGCAGTTCATTACCCATACTCAAATTGCAGATGTTCTGATTAGGTACATGAAATGCATCACAGCTGTGATCTTTCTTTCAGGGTAGTTTCTCTGTATCAGCAGAGGCTCTCCCCATTTATACCAGCAGTAGACTCGAATTAGGCTCAATATGTATCTCTTTTGATTCCAGAACTTAAGCAAAGCTTCCTGAAATCCATGTAATCTTTGTGTTCATGACTGTCGGCCTTGGACCACAAGTGGTTTTTCAGCCATTTTGAGAAAATAGCGGGGATTCACAAACCCAAACAGAGTTGCCAAATCCTGCACAAGAAGTCATGCTTTTCTGCATGACCTTTCATAGGTTCTTGATCAGTAGCCCATAGAGCCTTGGTAGATCCTGAGCTGAAAATCATGGGATTAAACCTTTAATTAGGTGTCTCAGAGCCAGGCTCTGGATGTGAAAGCTGTCAGCTCTGAATTGGCTTTTGTCAGGGCTGTCAATGTCACTGTGGATATACTTTTTTTAGAACATGTTTTACAGCTCTTTAGTCTTTCCTTTCTGCAAACAAGCTCTTCTTGCAGCCTTTGTTTTCCACAATGGCCTCTGGTTCATTTAGAAGGGACTGTATCTCCGAGGACAGCTTCAGTTGTCATTCTGCCTAAACCCTCTTGAGACACAGTCTCAATTCACCATTGCCATGGACAAGCATAGCATTCTTATTGCATTTATTAAACTGAGAAAAAGGTGAAATCATTACTGTCTACAAACAAGAGTTAAATACCTATCATCAAATGTAAAAAGGAGTAAATATGGTATAAATTATTCTAATAGGTTTGCACAAAAAAGAGCAATTAAACTAATGCCGTTTGACTTCTTTTCAATTAATAATGTACCCAATCATTTCTACATTGTTTGGAAAGACTATGTGCAGATAATATTGTCTTATGGCCTAATTTTTTTCATGCAATTAGTTGCATACATTTGCTGACAGGCTAATTTATGAGCAATTGCTTTAAAAGCAGAACTATTTTGCATTTAATTACATTGGGTTGTAATCCATCTGTTGACAAATTTGTGTGTTTTGCTATTTATTTGCTAATGCATTCCACTACTTCAACATGATCAGTCATACAAGTTGAATATTTTTTTTATTATATAAATACCATAGGGTAATTAAGGGCCAGATGTATGGCTGGTGGGAATGACTACTTGCGGTATTTCTACTCCCCCAGTTGAACCTTTGATTACTGCTCTGTGGAGAGTGAACAAAACTATGATTAAAAAAGGAATTTTGTGGCTGCTGTTTCTCAGCAGCTGCAGCAGGGGAAGGTAGGGAGAAGTTTATCTGAGGGGCCCTGTGATGTTGTGTGCCCAGGACCTGCTTGCTGTTTGCTTATGTGTAGGTTACCTCTAAAACAACGTGTTCATGAGCAAATCAATACTCTTGTAGTGGGAAGCAGAGAGCAACCTGGGAAGTCAGACCAAGGTTTCTGGATTCACTCTTTTCACTACTCGCTCTGAGGAGGAGGAAAGGCGAGCTAGGTAGAACAGCCCCTCAGGTGAGGTGCCTTTGGATGGCAGGTGCTTGGACGTGGAAAGCAGGAGCACTTTGTTTCAGTCACGTTTCTTGCTGAATTGGTTGGCGGTGGATGCCTGAACTGTGGGTGCAGCATGGAGAATGGTAGTTGTTGGGAGAATGTTCTTTCTCTTGGCAGTTACTGCTTGGACTTAGTGAAGAGCGGTGCTGTTTCAGTGTAAGAAATACTTTGTTTCTACTACCCTTGAAAGAAAATAGAGGTATTGAGCTGAGGGGTTTCAAGGCAGGTATGGTACTTGGACTTTGCGTCATCCTTGGTGGAAGGAACAGGAAGGCTCAGAAAAATGTGGACCAGGTAAGGGTGTGTTGTGGCCAGCGGGTGCAGGAGTTTGCTTGCTTTTGTTCCTTTAGTGGGCAGTTCCTTCAAGACCAGTTGAGTTTAGGTTGCTCTAGCAAAAAGGACAACAGCAATGGATAAATCTTAAGACAAAATGTTGGAAAAGTCAGTTGCATCTGGTCACCCCATAGCACTTGACAAAGCACAGTGGGACAATGGACAAAGCCTTCTTTCTTCTTACAGCAGCAGTCACAGGGTGCAGTGTTGGATTCCCTCTGTAGACAAAGCTCTGTCATTCTTTCCCATATGGACTAATACATTAGCCCCTAAGAAACCCCTTTAGTTTGCATAATAATTTGAGGTAAGTTGTAGTATCCAGGGAAGAGAAGGGCAGCAAAATCTGGCTCTTGATAGAGCTTCTAAGGCCCATCAAAATAGCTCTAGAGAATGTCATGCAAAAGTGATAGTAAGAGCAGAAGCTTCTTGTGTATCAAAAGCAAAGATTGAATAATATGCATTGAAGCTTTTTATGGTGACAGTGCCTATAAAGATGTGCTTGAGCAGACATATGCTCCAGCTGGTTCATTTGCACTATGGTGATAGAAGTACAGGCTATTGATTCTTTTTCTGAAATAAAGGTCATTATAAGGCTTGTGATGGTAGGTGTTTGTACACTGGGATGTAAGTCTCTACTTAGCTTTGGTTCAGATAGACATCAGCTTTCTCAGCTTCCAAGTGGAATTAAATTGAATCTTGCAATTACCACATTTTCAGGTACTTTGGATTAAAGACAAAGGTCAAATTGGAATTCTATTTCTATGCTTTGTACGTTGGAATTTTGGTTTTGTTTCTTTGTGGTCTTGAATATCTGAATTTCTGTTTCTCCTGAGTATTAACAGCTGGCAGCTGTACAGATTATGAGAGTTCATGTATCTATAAAAATATCAGTTCCTTTTGAAGTGTTTTAAAGCATAAATTATAGTTAGATAATATCCTCAGTTGACAATGTCAGTCTGTGAAAAATTATTTTCTTTCCCCACCTCCTCCTGCTTTTAATCTAGAAATTAAAGACAATAGGGACTACAATTATCAAAGACACCAAAAACTATTCCCTCTTGGGGGCTTCACCTAGAAGTTCAAGTTTCTGCTCAGTGTACTTTGGGAAGCTCAGTTTGTTCATAATACACTTTTGTAGAACTAACAGTTCCCATAAAGCATGGTGAAAATACAGCTTAAAGGAATGGGTGGAAACTTTGTTAGAGTGAGACAAAGAAATTGCATGCTTTTTATTCTCTGAAGCACAGATGACTAGAATTGTAACTGACTGAATAATTTGCAGTGATTAATTTGAAGAGATTTTCCTGGTTTTCAGTATTCTTTGAAAATCTGTACATTTAAGCAGAAGTATGGTTTATTTAAACATATTTCAGTGTAACTGTTTGGTCTTGAGACTGCTAGCAGGCAATTGTCATTTGAAATATTCAGTGTATAGACAAATTCCACAAATTCTGTGATATTTTTGCCTTATATGATAGGGAGTTACATGGAGATGGTTTTATTGTTTAAATTGCAAGTTGCATGTTTGATGCTAATATTTGCCGTTCTTGCCATTTTGGCTAACCGTATTAGACGGTCAGGGAGAGGAGATGATATATAATTCATAAGTAGCAGGCTAAAATGTGAATTTTGCAATTGAATTTATTTATTATTGCTGTTTTTATGGTAGTGGTTCATATTTACTGTTATGAAAAGGGGAAAGACTATGTGGGTGTTCCAGGCAGCTGACATCCTAGAAGGCTTCCCTGCACCACCTCTAATCATACTTTTCCTGCCATTATCATCTTAACTTCTCTTTAGGAGCAATTTTCTCATTGCAATTAATGATTGTTCTGGATAGTTTTGTCCTTCTAAGCTGAGATGATTACAGAGAAGAGCAAGTCAATGATTATAAGAGAACATGAACCCTACCCTGTGCTTCTGAGAAAAGTCACTGATGAGCAGAAGCCATGGGGAAAAAAACAGAAACCTGCTCATGTCTCTAGGTTTATTTGGGATCAAGAGCTGAACTAATATACCGTGAAGGGCAGGGGAAGGGGAAAGCAGTACAGAGGGAGCAGCTCTGAGATTCAGTACATCAGCTCATGTCCATACTCCTGCTACACCAGCTGAGGGTGTAGGACTTTTTAAGTATTTAACACACTGCAATTTCATGTTGCATATTCAGTTTCAGAACTGAAGATAAGCATTTTCTCCTGAGATCTCTGTGCTGGTTTCCCAGCTGAAGAGGTCCAGAGAGAGTTTGTAGAAGTGGAAGTAGGGGAATTCTGAAGCGTGATGAGGCTCATCTCAAACTTAATCACTGTTGGCCCTGATTTTACATTCAGAATCCAAATAGCTGCAAATATGAGTGTGGGAAACAGCAGTGATTCTATCCCCTGTCTTTCATCATGAGATCTTAGTGCCCCCCAGAGTCTAACTAATAAAATCAGTGAGACCAAGATCCAACTAATGGGCTGTCTTCCCTGAAGCAGATGGAAATATTTCATGGCATGGAGCTTGGACTGTCCCAGTTGTCCTATTAGCTGTCCAAAGTAATTTAGTTCAGATGACCAAGACATGGATGTTGCAAATTCTTCCTGAGTGGAAAAAGAACTCATTGGCCAAATGAGGGCAGGAATTAATTGGTAAACAACAAATGCGTAGATCTGCAGAATTGTGCGGAGTGAGGAAGTGTTTGTGTTGCAACTGCCTTGTTATTTACTACAGCAGCGTAATTTAGGCCACTCAGGGTAGAGTGAGGTGAAGAGGGTGTTTATACCATTAGCTTTAGACGTCTAACTGAAGTACAGTTTGGTGCAGTTGTGGTTGGCAGCGGATGTTCCCTCTGGAGTTGATGGAGGGATGGGCACTACCTGAGAGCTGTTCAGATCACAGAAGTTAGGAGGCACAATAACTTCTTCATTCCTTTTCATGGTTCTTCATTCACGCAGTTCCCATCTACTCCTTTCTTCAGACTCACTTTGCGGTCACATCTCATGTGCCTGAGGCAGCTTCCCCGGGCACATAGAGCAGGCAGAGGCAGCACTCGGGCATGATGTGCCATGTTTGCTCTTGGTAAGTGGCCACTCACCACCCACTTGCTCTGTGTTTGCTCCTGTGCGCTCCTGGCATTGGTGAGCAGCACCACAGGCTGAGATCATATCCCCAGGCCTGCTGCACAACCCAAGGGGCTACGTGGCAAAGGGATTGCTTCTTTTCCTCCCCGAATCCTGAGGCTGTATTCCCATGCACTTACTTCTGCTCAGTTGCTGTGGCATTACCTGCCCAGCAGCTCTTTAACCAGGAAGGCAGCCCGCTGTTCAGAACAATTTCTATGAACACGAGGACACTTCCTCTGCTAACTTTCTCATTATGCTTTATAGCAAACATTAATGTCTAGAAAAAAAGCACGTTTTATCTGCTGCCAAGATGGAACATAAAACAAACATCCAAGGCTCTGTAATGCCAAGACATTTTTAGGATGCTTTTCAGAAAATGTACTTGACTTCAATCATTCTAAATCTATTTTGTAATTACAAAGCCATTTTATGTTCCTTTGAAACTGGTTCTAAAGCTATTCCACAACCATACTGAAAATATCTTATGTATAGAATTTACACAAACATTTATTTCAGTCCTGTCTTTTTTCTTTTTACTGCATTGATAATCTTTAGAGTAGAAAAAGGGGTCTTTGCAGAACCCAAGGTACTCTTGAACATCTCACCATGACCTCTATAAAAGGCTGCTTGAAGGACTTCCATTCATCTGGGCAGTGTTAGTCCAAAAAAAGGAAAAGGAAACCCACCCAATGCAAAGTTTTAAGGCCAGATGGAGTCATTCACATTGAGTTTCAACTTCCCCTATGGCACAGGCCATACTGCTTCACCGAGGATTCCTTTGTCAAGGTGAGCAGCAGAGGTTTACTAGACCAGGAAGTTCATTACTGGCTCTAAGTTTTCATCAGCTGGCTGCAGGGCATGACAGGCTGGTTCACTTGCTGAAGAGGAGAAAGGTCTATTTTCTCGTCATATGGTGATAATAGTAAAGATAAGATTGAAAACCACTAAACAGGCCACACACATCAGTGAGGTTTGGATCAGCACACCTGCCTGTTATTATTATATTACTTTCTTCTTGATGATGCTGTGTGAGGAACATGATCAGCTTTATAAAACCATTCACTGTCCAGCCGGATGCAACCTTGATACTATGTAGGTTTTCTTTGACTACAAAATAGCATTGGCAAAGCACAGATCATCTTATTTACTAGGTACAGCCTGTCTCAGACAAACCAAAGCTTTATTTAGAAGCAGCCATGTTAAAGCACAAATCCATCATCAATGTGTAGGGCCAGGAACTGAACGGTGTTAGAGAGCAACCTAGTCATACCCTATATAATGCCAAGTAAGAAGAGCACATAGCAGAGGGCAAAGGTGGAGATCTGCTTCTGCAAGTATGTGCTGTATTCACAGTGTGAGAGCATATGCACTGAGTCAAGAAAATATGTAGTGAATTATCAAATGTTATTATGTAAAGTAGTTGGAAATAAAACTGGTATTAGATAAAAAGTGATACAATACTGCTACAGTAATCACTCTGAAAGCAGAGGAAGGGATTGTAAACCAATGTGATCTGGTTCTGATTTGAAATTGGTGGAATTTACATCCCCTGAGCATCTTTTTTGGCCCACAAGGAAATGAGTGGGCTTCCCACTCCCTGTGTTTACGGGAAAAGCAGCTGCATAGCTGTTCTCTCACCCCAGTCTCATCAATACTGGCTTTCGTGTTATTAGTTCTGAAAATTGCTCTCGCAATGGTTCAGTCTTTAAGATGTGGTTATTGTGCTTTTTATAAGTGAATGGAAAAAACCACAAAGGTTAGCTATATTTCTTCTCAGTGAATTCCTTAGCAGAAGGAAACATTCAATGATCCCCCTTTCTATGAATGTGGTCTGACAGATCAATGCATTTTCTGGGTTCTGTTACCCTGCTGAGAATTTATAACAGATTTTGAGGCCAGAGCACATCTTCCCTTCTAGCCAAGGATAAGTTAATTAGGTAAACACAACCACACAATCTCGCAAAGTTTCTGGATTGTCACTCTCTGCAGGGAGAGAGGGGCATATTGTTCCCTGTCCCACAGGAGAATCAATGAAAGTCCAAGCATGTCTGTGTGTGGAGGTGCCATCTGCTTATGGGCCTTTTCCCCATTTTGGGAGTACTTTCTGTGCTGGGGGAGCTGTAAGCCATTTACCCCCTGCGCAAGAGGGGTACAGAGTGCCAAGGTGAATATTGACAAATGGTAAATAGATTTTTTTAATTTGTCTGCAAATCTGTTCTCTGGGGTTTTTTGTTTCTTTTATACCAAAGGAAGGTATTATTTTGCTGATGCTTTCTGCCTACTGACATAACTAATTACTTAATCAAGGGCTTCTGCCTTCTGTTTAGAGATAGCTGAGATATTAAGAGATCGCATTAATGCCCTTAGAAACACAGCAAGACTTGAGAAATCTATAAAGATATATTTAGTGGTAAAAATTATTCCATGATAATTTGTCAATTACAGTGTTCTAACAGATATTAAATGCTTGAGATGAAATCTGCTCCAGCTGGGGGAGGGATACATTTTCTGTGCTTTTAGACGTGTCTGGAAAGAAAATGCCTTTACTTAACAATTTTTTCATGTTTGCTGCATTTGTAGGGTTTGGGTTACTTTTAGCATGACAGTGGTTTTGTGTAGGGCTAGCAGATGGTTGATAGGTGTTACCAGCATGGTATAGGCATAAATTGGTGTTTTCAGGATTGGTAAAGGATGCCATAGAAAATCTTATAATTAAACCTCCAACACTGGTTCAGAGAAGGGTGGAATAACTTAGGTTGCCTGGTCCACCTGCCCCATGAAAGCAGGGCTAAATCGTATTAAAACGATAAACAACCATAATAGAAAGTAGCTTACAAGCCCCTCACTTTTTTACTCAATGTTTAATTTCCGTGTCACTTCTGTGTACTTTAATGCTCTTTTTAACTGAGAAAAACTGTGCACATGGAGACGTTCTAAGTTTTTCCAGCCATTGAGATACTGAAATTTTTCCACCATTGTTACTGTTTTAGAGAAAAGAACATCTGTCCGTCTTTGCCAGAGGGGTATTTGCCTATGTTCACAGCACACAGGCTTAATAGCATTTTGCTCCTTCCTCGGATTCTTTGTTTCTTGTGTAACTGCACCTCTGACACATGGACATCATTCACGTCCACAGGAAGGAGAGTTCAGCTCCTTCTTCTGTAATAAATTTGCGACAGGCAGGCCGCCCGTCCAGGTGGGAACCCATGGTACTGTCCCCACAGACACAAGATAGGGTCTCATCTTTTTAAAACCTTCACAGAGAGCAGCTGGCAGAATAGGCTACAAAGTCACCATGAGCATCTGTTAGAAATTAAGCCCTTCCTCTGCTGTATATAATATGTGCATACAGGGTAATGTATTGATTTGCTGTATTATCATTTCTGTCATTTTATCATATCTTACTAGTTCGTGATACAAAGCCTTAGTTTTAGTAACAGAGAACCTCACACTCTGCCTTGTCTCTTGTTTCAATAGGAAAGCTTAGTCAAGGAGGACTAATGAAAATTATAGCTATTTATCCACCAAAGCTATGAAATGATACATTATGATTCCCAAAGTGCTGGGTTACTGTACTGTGACAAATAGAATAGTTTCCTAAGTACCCTTGAGTGAGAACAAGTGTGCAAAAAGGAAACTAATATTGGAGATTTATTTTTTTTCAACACTTAGTTGCCATAGAAGGAGTTATAAGTAAAGTTTATATTTCTTAAATATCTGTCTAGTGGGGGGTTTAAAAGCTGATAAGGCAGGGGGTGCTTAGAGCCTATTGTGTTTGATGTGGGAGGAGGAATAAATGTGATTCCCAAACATTGAATGTTTTTGAAGAATTGTTTCTACTGCAGCTTTTCTGGGCTGTGTACAGCCACTGAGCCCCAGAGCAGGACATCGCTGTGCCCCATAGCCACGGCCTCAGGCACTGTGCTATGGTGTAGCTCCGCTGCTAGACACCCAGAACAACATGCCTGTCACTTCTGTCACTTGTCTTCCAGGTGATCTTTTTGTTCATCTGCTTTTTGTTCCTGTAGCAAACACCCAGCCTTTACCAGGGTCACACCAGTCAAGTCTGCGCTATCTTACTCTTATGCTGGGGGGGGCAGCAAGCCTGGTGCTGCACACATGGGGAGGCTGCTGAATTGGAAGAATGAACATTCTTCTTTGTTCTGCATAAGTAGCATTTAGATGGAAGTCACTATCTAAAAGGAATAGGAGCGAAAAGCTGGGTTTCTGAAGTACCTGCCTCACCTCGTTTCCCCAGTGTGTGGAGACCACATGAAAGAATGACTTTTCTGCTGTTGTCAGCAGGGTGATTCCAGAAAGGGTGCTGCTTTCAGCATCCTACTCAGTGGCTGAAAGATGGATAATAAGTGGCTCACTGAAAGCAGCTCTGTCCTGTATGGGCTATAGGACCGCAACATCCTGGGTCCTGTACCTAGAACATGCATATGCTGAGGGCAGAAGGAGGGGCAGAGGTAAATGAGAGATGTTTGAGCTCCTTCACAGCAGAAATAGAGAGCATCTGGCTTGGCTTTGTCAAAGACTTGCTGTATTGTCTTGAGCAAATTATTTTGGACCAGTTTCAATCCAGAATTTATGCTTTTCCCTCCCACTGATGCTCCTGATGTCTCCCTTGTTTTCTAACATTTACCCAGAGGGGGTAAGATTGCTGGATTTGGGGCTGATATCAGTAGAGCTGTTGGCAGCTGACGGAGAGTTCCCAAGTGCCTGTGTCTCAGGCCACGTAGGGGCAGGTCTTGTGCAAAGCCATCTGCAGTGCGCACTCCTGTTCCCTGCTGCAGGACCTCCTGGGCTGGAGGCAGTGGGAACCACCACGTACCTGCGGCAGGGAGGGGAAACCATGTGTGCAGCACATCTCAGCCTGCTCAGGGAACAGGGGCAGAGCAGAAAGGGCTATCCCAACTGCAGAACCCCGGCGAGGGGCTGAGCCCTGCTGTTGTGCTCCCTGCCATTGGGCAGGAACAGTGCAAGGCCAGTTTTCCATTTTGGGTGCAGAAGAAAGGCAGTGTAATAGTTGTCCTGCATTCATAACTATTAATTGTGTCCCATTAACAGTCTCAGCAAATTAATCTGTGAACTGATCACTAATAACTCAGTTCCTAAATGAGTGAGTAAGCCAACAGATTAATGAAGTTCTGTAGGCCCTGTAATTCAGCTCTGGTGCACATCCAAAACTGATGCATGGAGTAAGGCCTTTAAGTTGCATTTCACCAAATTAGCTATACAGAACAACAAGGTGATGTCTTTTGGTTTATCTAACAAATTGTCTACTTTGAGTTATCAAAATCTATATGCTTTTATACCACCTGGAGCTAAAATCAGGGCAGCTGAAATCAAGAAGATCTTTCTCATTATTTTCAAAATACCTTAAAACTTCATGAGGATGTAGAGAGGAACCCCATTCTGTCTAGTCTAGCCTAGCCCGTTATCCTAATCCACCCTGCTTTGCAGTCAGACTCTGGCTCCTTGTCCTCAAGGCACTTCCAAACTTTCCATCATGTGAAGACATTCAGAGTTGCGGCTGAGCAGTTAAATTATGTGAAGTGAATGGTCACCATTTTGACTGTTGTTTCTTGATTATTTTTTATGTGCGTGGTATGTTTTTATGAATGCCACTGCTCACTGAGCACATTGCTGAACCGGCCACCTGACTTGTTTTCCTGAGCCATTACCACTGTTTTTAGGACATGTTAGTGTGCTTGTGTAGTTCATGTTGTTCTTTTCAGCCTGTACTTTGTTGCAAAGGTGATCATCAAAATTAGGAAAGAGGCACTCTGTGAATGAATATGCTAATAATAATAACAATGCTCCAAAGTTGTGTTTGTATTTGTTATGCTTCTCAAATCTTACCTCTCTTACAATGCCTACAGACTGCTTGAAATCTAAGCAGCCGATGAGCTGTGACTCCTGCTCATCTTTCATTTTCTGATCTGATTGTTTCTTGCTGCCCCCACCGTTTCCCCCTGTATAAGTGGATTGAAAGCCTGCTGAGGTACAGATCTTTTTCTAGCGTATTTGGTGCTCACCCTGGGTGTCACACTAAAAGCAATATTAAAAAACAGTGGTCTTGGGATTACAGTGTTCTAAGAAACATTAAGCAATACTCTCCATTCTCCTCTGCAGAGGCCTTTCAAACAAACTTTTCAGTGAGACATTAAAGGACGTCAGTCTCTGTCACTTGCCAAGGTAAGCTTAGAGGCAGGAAGCTTGCTTATACCTATGCATGAGGAGATTTCTGACCAAGGGCTCTTTGTTCCCCCCCCTTCAAAGTCCAGTAGTTGGAAATGAAAGTGAAGTGAGAGAAAGTACTTGCACCACTTGCACAATGAGAGAAATTAGTGATATATTTAGGGATGAAATAAGTACTCCAGACCAAGATGAGATGTCTAGCTGAACAACACGTTGTAGTTCAATCACAAATGGATAGGTCTGATACAGAAATGACATGGTGAAGTTCTTTGTTTTGTATATAGTATGTCAGAGGAGTGCCCCTTCTGACCTTAATATCTAGAGAAATGTCCCTCTCCTTTACCCTGTGGATCTGTGAAGCATTCAACCAGATGAGGAGAGACAAAAAGCCTGGGAACAAGGTCTTTGATAAGATCTCCTTTCCCTACCTTTCACCTGTATGTACCTTTGTTGATTAGTGACTCTGACACGTGGCCTGGGGTTTTTTTTCTTAGTAATGAAGAAAAGAAATTAGGCATCAGTTCCTGATTGTGGCTGTTGTACAGAGTTTTGAAATAAAACCAACAGTATGTGGCTGAACCCACCTGATAAGTTATTAAAAAAAAAAAAAGTAATAATGTTTTTGTCACAGCAATGGGGAGATAAATTATATGTTAAATGGCAAAGCATGGCACTGCATATTTCATGGTCTGTAATGACTTAAGAGTTCATTGTGATAAATGTTGTTAAAAAGAATTAAATATGATGCTCTGCTACCTGTGCTGAGATATCTTCAACTCACTTAATTCTTGCTGCACTGCCTTTTGCATAGCCACTATTCAATATCACTTTTAAAGAACGTGAAAAGGCAAAAAAGTAAATCCTTTATCATGAAAGGCTGCACAATTAACAAAGGGAAAAGGGGAGTTGCCTTGAAGCTTTCCCACTGCCTATAAAAAAATGAGCTTTAGGTTTTACACAGGTGGCATTATTTTTAAATGTCATATCTGGGCTTTGTTCCCCCCTTTAATATAAATGTCAGTGGCATTTTGCTGGGAAATCTTTTTGTTTCACCTTCTGCTTTGATAAATTCAGACTGGCTTTGAATCTTGCCATCTACCTTTGAATATTAATAACACTGTTGACTGAAGTTCTGCATCAGGTTTTTTCCATAAACCATGAATAAAACACAAGTGGTGGACTGGGCATATTCCAGAAGATCAGTAACAAGGTTTAGCATGAAGTGGACAAGTGCTGTAGTGACAGTGGGGAGGGAAATAAAATACCATGAGCCCCCACAGTCATAACAAGGCAGAGAGCTTCATTAGTACTTGGGCCACTGGTTGATTATATGAAGAAAGAGTGTATTCCTTGCTGGGGAGGGAAAATAGAACCAATAACACTTCTGTCCAGAGTGGGTACAGAAGGTAATGGAGAAGAAATCATCAGAAATGGATAAATACTACCGTACTCTGCCCTTAAGTGAACTAGTTCTTAGAAGGCTGTATTAGCTTTGAAGAAAAATATGATGGTGTCAGAAGACTACTGTTTGGCACCCAAATTATCTATACTTCCAGATCAGTTAGCAGGTGCTGCTGAAATACCATGGGGGGGGAATTACTTCATCCATCATGAGTGCATTAATCCTATCCTTGCTTTCTAAGACAATTCAGTGCCCCTAGTGCCTTCAGATGCTTTTATAGCTATCATTCACACAGCGTAACACACCAGTGCGAAGGCAGGAGTGGGCTATTGGCAATGTTATTGCTCACTTGGACTGCAAGGTTGGAAGAAATGCTGGGGAAGGTATCCCCGTGTGCTGTCACTTGCCTTAGCATCTGCCCAGAGTACTGGGCTAGGGGGACCTTCGGTCTCATTCAGTAATGCCATCTTTACTCTGTGGGCCCTTAAGAGCTGGGATTACCCCTTTCATTTGTATGTATTTGATACTTTTAAAAATAGTATCCCAATTTCCTATGTGGGTTTTTCCCACCCAAAAATACAGTTTGTTGCATTTAATGCAAATAGATTTATCTAATCTGAAATATCAACAATTGCCTTTCTGTATGAAATAAAGGAAATGTTGGTAAAACCTATGTTTACCATAGCAGATTTCTGCCCTACTGTGAAAAGGGAAACTATTCCCTAATGCCAACTATTCCTTAATGCCAACTTCCAAAACCCTCTAAGGTTCACAGTGTCATTTATGTCATCTCTAAATGATATGAAAGCAGCCAAGAGCTCTCCTGTCTCATCATTCTTTGAATAGTTGACTACTAGCATCTCAAGACTGAAATATATTTCTGTAAAACCTTTTAAAGCTGTCTGTAATGATGCATAAACTGAGAAGTAACATTCTAAGGATTTGCATGAAAACCCACTGTGTTCATGGTACATTGTCTCTGAGTTACAAGGTTTTATAGCAGATTTTTAGTGTATTCAGATAGTTAAAGGTGTTCAACTATATTCTGTCAGAACTTTTTGGATATGTTGAATCTTTACTTTTTCACATCTTAGAAACTCCCGTGGATCTGTCACTCCTGAGAAGCCAGCTTGAAACCAGCTCTTTAAAGAGGCTACAGAGTCCGTGCAGCTGCTCATGCTGCTTTGCATCATGAGCAGAATAGCCCTGACACACACACCTTCATTCTGTTACATGGATGTAAGCATACATGGTATTCTCAGTGCTATGGTATCAAGTACCTCTCTGGTACAGAAATCACTAC
Source organism: Burhinus bistriatus (assembly GCA_013397275.1). Lineage (NCBI taxonomy): Eukaryota > Metazoa > Chordata > Aves > Charadriiformes > Burhinidae > Burhinus > Burhinus bistriatus. The sequence goes on along the minus strand of VYXH01000105.1, from coordinate 85,257 downwards.
TGATGAGGACTGTGTCATCAAGCCAGAGACAATGAAATACCTTTTTTTTTTTTTTTTTCCCTACTGGCTCCATTAATGTTCCTTTATAAAATTCTAATACATCTAATTGTTCAGTGTCCAACTTCAGCCCAAAAGGCTCTGTTGGCATGTGTCTTGTCCTCATGTTACGTTTATTGCAGTTTCACCTCCTTGAAGATAAAAGGAAGACTTTATGCTCCTTTCGGGAAATGGGAGATGAAGGTAGACTGCCAATGTTTGCTGAACAAAGTGTGCCTGAGGTGGCAGTCTTGGCTCCGAGGCTACAGCTGCTGTGCCTTTCAGGCAGGCCTAAGTGCATGAGCAAACTAAAATTCATCTCGTGTCCTCACTGAGTAGAAATATGCATGTGCTAATGCAAGTGAAAGGAGACTCAGGTCTGTGACACACAACAGCTTGCTCTACTATCCTATCTCATGCTATGCATATCCTTTCTGTCTTAGTGGCAGCATCATGTTAGGCCAACAAGTCAACCATGCATTTTTTTCTGGAAAGTTTTCTAGGTATTTGTAGGTAGCAAAGCTCAGACTTCCCTTTTGCACCTTGGGCTCCCAGAACTGAGTCAAGAGGTGCACCAGGTTTGGTTTTCAGCCTGCCCTCTGGCTTAGTCTACTAAAGAAAGGATGGATGTATGGTCAGTAACATTGCCACTGTGATTTGAATCAGGACAGGGTTAGCAACAAAAAACATGCTGTCACCTCAGGCATGCTCTTTAATCCAGCTCCTGGAGCCCCCTGAAAAAACTGTGTTGCACCAGAATACCTCATTGTGTTTGAAATGGACATTAGGTGCTACTGAGTTTAATAAGCTATACTGAGCTTTGCAAACAAGCATAAAGACCAGAGAGTTGACAAGCAAAGCTACATCAAAGCAGATTGACACACATGGTCATTTTGAGGTTGTGCAGATATATAAGGCTAAGAATGGAGCAAAGGAGTATGGCTCTAATACTCTGAAACCTCAATTTTCAATGAAGCGATGGAGACCTGAGAATAACTCATGGCATCTAGGTTTTAAAGCACAGTTTATGAAAATAAATAAAGGCAGTTGACTGAGCAGTGGCAGTTACAATTTGTATGCTATGGTGTGCTGTTGTTTGATTTAGGACCAGATGCTGATACTTACATTAAGTAAAAGAACTCAGGGAGGTGTCCAATGAGGGATTCAGTGGGATATTAAGGTACCATCAAATGAGAGTGACAAAGTCAGTTAAGGTACAATTCTTGATCATCACTGGTGTTTGCTGATAAAGGGTAGTTAAACTCATAAGCTTTTGCAGTTGTGATAAAAGCTAAAATATAACAGTACACCAGGAGTGATTTTGTTCTCAGATTCTTGCAATATGGCTAGCTGCCAAACTCCTTGCAAAAGTGGTGCTGGCAAGGTGCGTTCTCTTTTGCAAAGCAAAGCCCAAGTTTGAACTGGCAAATGCCTGATTCACGTACACTCTTTGAATGTATTGAACAAAAAGCAGCTATAAGAAATTGCTTGCTGTAATGCAAACTCAGCTGAAAGGCTGCTCTGATTTAAATTTGACTACTTCCCATAGCCAGTTTTTGAAAATGTCTTTTACCATTAATTCATGGTGTTTAAGTATTTCTTTAATAATTTTCTTCATTGCCTTTCAAAAAATCTTATCTCATGAGTTGAAAATATAACTGGCATATAAAAATAGAAAGCTTATGATGTTTTTATTAATATAAGTTTACTCAATAACTCTTCCAGTCTGGGAAGGAAATACCATGCCAGTGCAGCTGCATCTCCCTTTTCTCCACTGATGGTTTTTTTTCCTCTATAGCAGTTGTGGAAAGCTGGAGTTCCTGCTTGTCCCCATTCCCTCTCCTCTTTTTGCATCTTCCAGCAGCTACCAAACATACCACATCATCCCACCACCTCCTTTCAATGGATTTCTCTCATATATCCTCCTTTTTCATTGCGTCCAACTTAAATTTCTCATCTGCATTACTTGTTATGTTCTCTTTTTGTTTAGTCTGTTGTATTCCTTCCGTTCTGCCCACAGTGGCAGCCTCAGTGCCCTCTTTTGATGATTTCTTTCTTTTTATACCATATGCTACCCAGAAGCACCCCTCTTTCTCATGTTCTGTATGGTGATAGAAAAAAATTCACTGGCAAATGGAAATTCCTCCTTAAAAAATAGATGAAGAAAAAATGGCATTTTTTTGGCTGGCCTCTAAAGCCTTGTGAGCTCAAATTGTGTTTTTGACTAAGCAAGCCACCTTGCTCTCCAAAACACCTTTGCTGTTGCCAGTATTCCCAGTGCACAGGCTGGCTTCACGTGTGAAAACAGGAGCAGAGTGAAGGGATGAAGGGACACAGCCCTGCAAAGCAGACATGAATTTCCATGAATTGCCTCTGGCTCCATGTCTATCTGCCTGAACTGTGCTCTGTAAGACGCGTAACTTAAACACTGACTTGCTGTTTCGAGGGAGCCTGAAGAATTTTGGCACCCAGTCCCTTCTAAATCCCCAAAGTACTGACAGCCTAACTCCTTTGGCAATTAGGATTAACCATTGTAGTTGTTAATATCTGTAGGATAGAACAAGTTTGCAATGTACTTGGAGCATTTAACTCTTACTCACCCAAGTGGGAGGTTGGGACAGTCTCTACTCCACAAGTGGGCCACAGCCGAGCACGGTGTCATTCCAGGCAGCCACTCTCCGTTTAGCTGGCAGAAGTCATGGCTGGGTCGCTCTCCATCATCTTTGAAAGGTCCTGGAGAACAAGGGAGGTGCCTGAAGACTGGTGGAAAGCCAATGTCACTCCAATCTTCAAAAAGGGAGAGAAGGAAGACTCGGGAAACTACAGGCCAGTCAGCCTCACCTCCATGCCTGGGAAGATGATGGAACAGCTCGTTCTGGGCGTCATCTCAAAGCATCTGGAGGAACAGAAGGTTATCAGAAGTAGCCAACATGGATTCACCAAGGGGAAGTCCTGTCTGACTAATCTGATAGCCTTCTACAATGGTGTGACTGGACAGATAGATGAGGGGAGGGCAGTGGATGTTGTCTACCTTGACTTCAGCAAGGCTTT